>JBCAQO010000009.1:648178-985676 GCA_039111635.1 Heterobasidion occidentale
CTATTCTAATGATCAGTGGCGTAGAAGTCTGTTGTCGAGGTCTCGCTCATCTGACAAGCGTGGTAAGTTCCCTGCGTTGCGCCTCTATGGTTTCATTGTCACGCAACACACACAGAACATCGCCCACCATCGCCCGACGTGAAGAATGCTCCCAAGGTCCCAGATGTCCAATCAAACGCAAGTCATTCGCAAATTTCGAGTCCTCCGAAGACACTGGCGCCTCATAAGCAGCGTAGTAACAGCCATCGATGTCATGGTCCTTCTCCTAAAACAGGTCTCCGGGTTGTGCACCCCACTTGGCTTCCCCCACTCGCCCCGGGTTGGATAAGCGTCTTCGAAGAGACCATGGATTTGGACGATGATCCAAATATGGCCCTTCAGTATCCTTCCCCCCCATTCATCTGTTCTTTGCGGACAAAGGAGCCGTTTTTGGGCATAGAGTTCACAACTGGCTACGCATTCGCATGTGGTGTCTGCTGGAGGTTCTATGCCCTTCTAACCACTGTATGGTCCTGATGACGACCAGCCAATGGAGGATTGCATTAGAGGGGAGATATTACCTGCCAGACAACATGGTCAATTGTACCGTGAAGCCTCAATCCTCTTCACACGACATGGCTCGCTTACCACCATGGCCTCGCAAGACTAAAAAGGCTCGCTTGGAACCGCAAGTCGCGTCCAATGTCACCAGCGCTTCGTCGGTCGAGGTGCGCAAACGTAAGAAGGCCTTGGACAGACGTGTTGCAGATCGGGTCGACATAGGTGTCCGATTCCTGGTGCACGCCGGATTCGCACCATACGATGACACTACATCTCCGCAATGGGGCAGAACCTTCGTCACTAGCAAGATGGCTCATGAGGATAAGGACCTCTGGGCTGAAGTAGTATGGGAGCTTTCGGTAGCTAATTTTCGTCTTGAACTCCTACAATTGGACAGGAAGGTTGTCATGGGTGTTTACTGTTACGAGGACAAACGGTATGCCGCCCAACGCGAAGGAAAAATCTGCCACATATGGGCCACGGGGGGTCTCAGCGTAGACTGGGAGCGTGAGAGTCGGTGGGTGGACCGACTTGTGATTGAAGATTGGGAGGCCAGGCGTGGTGCTGTGAAGGTAATGGCTGAAGTCCTCTGTGGATGGCCCGGCGGAAGTAAGCTTATGTGGCACAAGGATTACGATTCTAATTTCAAAGCTTTCACAGACTTCGAGCATGCGGTGTTTCTCTTTTATACTGTCACGTTTCACAAGCATTGTGGGAGACTCCCTATTATGCCTTTATCGCAGCCCAAATCCCTCGCTCGTCACGTACATTCATGATTTCGCATGTTTTTTTTGCCCTCTCACGCAATAGGTTCATGTCGCAAGTCTGATGCCATTCAGAATGATATACATGTATCAAACAACGCCGTGTCTCGGATCGTGAAAATGCCGTCTCTCGTATTCGAAGTACCTTTCAACCGTTCTTTTCGATCTACGAATGGTGACTAAACGGCGCTAATTAGAATGCGGAAGAAACCTACAAGCGCTCTCGGACTACCCCAGAAGCCTGACCTTCTGCATTTCAACACTCAAAACTGGCCGTCTTCAGTTTATCCATAGAGCACGGTCTACAGACACGTTGTGACGATCGATCTCTCGCTTCGCCTTCAAGACCTCAAGGCTCTTGCGTTCACTGTCCGTCTGATAACCTTCGGTTTGAGCGGAATCGGTCCGCGAATGTCGCGGCTTCGGCTTGAGTAATACATCGAGTAAGTCCAGCAATATGGCCTTGAAATGGATCTCTGCCCTCGTGTGTATATCCTCACGAAGCTCACGTGGCAGCGCGCAGGGGAACATGAAATTGTGATTCGGTTTCGCCAGCCACTTGCGCGCGCCTAATTCGGAATTCACGAAATGGCAGACAGGGCATGCGAGTTTAGACGTGCCGACGTAGCAGGGGTCTATGTCGCTCTGTAAATCTCCATGTCAATATTGGCATTGGAAGGTGTAGGGGGTGAAAACTTTCCGGATTAACACCATGTGCAGCAAGCAACATGCTCCCATTGTCCAGGTTCTTCCCGTCCAGGACGCTAGCCAAGAGACACTCGCAATGGATACTCCCTTGGAACATGGGAGTCGGCGATAGTAAATTCTTGCAGTGGCGGCTAATTGAGCTCCCCGCCTTCTCGGCGTCCCTCGTCATCAATAATTTGAGTTCGTCGATCACTGTCTTCGTGCGAGCAGTCTCGTCGTTCTCGCTCAATACCTCCTTCACCACCTCTTCCCAGGGTGCCATGTCTGTCCCAGGATGTTCGGCAGAAATGACAGTGTAAGTGATGTTCCGAAGATACTGTGCCGAACCCACGAGACCGTGAACAGCGAATGGTATCACAACCTGTCGACGCAGCCACTGCTTGTATGCGTCAATCGGTGTCGAGCCCACAGTGACGAACATATCTGTATCATCGTCGTCCACCACTGCTTGTTCCTCCCACGTATTTGGCTGGCCCTGGGACTCTCTAGATGGTGTGGTATACTTGGGTTCTGTACCTGCGAAGGGATGGTCGAATATATCGGGAATGGCGAGAGTCAGGTAGTCTGCGAAAGCGTTGGAATATGCAAATGCTTCCAAAAGAGTGACATAAAGCCAGGTCTTGTTCATCATCGCGCCGAAATTGTCTGGCTGGGCTTTGGAAATCTCGTCCAAACAGGTCTGATAGCCTTTCAGAGCCAAGCACAAGGTATGATGGAAGGCCACGCATGTCTCCTTGACAAAAAGAACGTCATTGTTCTGCGCTCGGGTTTTCAACTCGAGTCCTCCGTGCTCCACGCCGAAAAGGTCGATGCCCCACCAACGTGCTATGAGCTCTCCAGAAAGGACTTGGTCCCGTTCTTTGCGTAATGTAGACTTCTTCTTGAATAGTTCAGGCAATCTGTCAGGTTCGGCATTCAAGATCTTGCTGAGGAAGGCGGTAGACATCGTACACCTGAGTCGAGAGCGCATCTTGCGGTAGCCACGAGAAACGACGTGAACGCCCAGGCTGTAAGGTGTGGTGTCCTCTTTCTTGAGTAACTCGATCACCTCCGAGACGTGCTCATCAAACTTCATGCTTTATGAACTATGTCAGAAAGGTTATCATTCGATAGAAAGTTCGCACTCACTTCTTTTGTTCATTTAACATGGCCTTTGTAAATGGCACGACATCCTGTCCCCGATCCTCCTCATTCGTCTCCGATTTACCCTTCATTGCTACTGACCGATTCATCTTCCCTCTCGACGGCTCTGTCGCCCCCGTCCTCGCCTCTGAGCTTATGCTCCTTGTGGTCATCGCCTCATCTGTCGCAGCAGTTGTCCTCGTCCTCACTTGAGACTCTGTCTCCAATCTCACTCTCTTCTCCACTTTCGCTTGAACCTCCGATTTCAGAACTTTCTTTCCCTTCTCCGCGCCCGTCCCCGTCGTCTTCGTCTTTGCTGTGAGATCGGTCTTCCCTCTCGCCTCATTGGGGTGTGTCGGATTGGTGGTAATGATGCAGTTATGCATTACTTGGTCTTCCGCGCATTCTATGGAAGCGTCTATGTCGCGTTGATGTGAGACCGAGACGACGAGGCTGACGTTAGCGCCCCTCTGCATACCTGCCGCCACAGCCACCACTTCGCGGTCTCTGACAAGCAGTGTAGCAAGCTGATCGAGCAATCGGTGCTGTGACTGGGGCCTTTCGACGACTTGTCTCTTGTCTTTGTAGACCGTCTGCGTCTGGGATAGCGAATTATTTTGTCCTCGAAGATAAAGGATAACCATGATCAAGGTGGTGATGGTTTTGAACTTGTTGATCTTGTTGACCAGGGACTCGGACGCGTTCATGATTTCGACGATAGTAAAGGCGGGGAATGGGAACTGAAGCTCGGAGACAGGACGTAGTAAGCAAAGGTAGCAGTGAATGTGGGGTGACGCCATATTGACCTTCACTTACTAATATATACGTCGATTGCATCCGGAAGAGACGCGGAAGATTGATCAGGGACTATCCTGGACTATCTCGGTCAATCGCCAGTGTTCAGACAGACTCAGCAGTGCCTCAGCATCGCTTTCTCTTGATTTTAAAAATACGAAAAAATGACAGGTTGTATTCCAAGAAGCTAAGATAGGTACTGTATGTGCAACAATTGGTGGGTAGAAACACTAAAATGAGCCTGGCCGCTACAAAGAAATCGGTTGCAACTCCGATGGAGCTCGTGCCGGCAGAATCCGTCACACGTGACGGCTACAACTCCCCTTTCCAACTCTTCACCCATCGCTGGCCCATCTTTGCTTCATTTAACTGTATACTCCCCAAGGATGGCACCTCTTCCATGGCACCTCTTCCATGTCATCTCCGAACGGCGCTTGCTCATTGCAGGCATTGTTTGGTCATCAGCAGCTGGCTCCTTGCTCATTGCAGGGTGTTAGACTGTCTCTGTCTCAACGGCGTTTGGAGCCTCTCCAGGCACTCATCGGTGGTTCGGATGTTAGAGGGTTTTGTGGTACAAGACGGTTGACCGTAAAAATGTGATGAGCACTTTCTGGTCTTGGGTTTCTGAGTAGTCTTCTCCTCATAGAAGCTATTCTACTTCACTACAGCGCATAACGATTTGAGATCCGATCGGCAAAACACATCTTAGCGAGCGAGCGAGTCATGTCTTTCTACATATAAGCTGACAGACCATCGCTTGCGCTGAAAGTCCCCACCCGCGCTTGTATCATTCGACCTCCTCTGGCCACACGATTTTCATGGAATTGCCGCCGGCTTTCAGCGAGTCTTGTGTTTGCGGAAGGTCATTCTCGCTGCCATCGGCGCTCACTTACCACAGGCGCACATGTCAGAAAACCAAGAAAAGGTTTTCTGAGGCGCTAGCAAAAGCCAAAGAAGTGTGGGCTGCGAAGAAACGTCGTCGAACGGATGCTGATGGATCCAGAGCAGTTTTGGAGACAGCACCGTTGGTCGCGGAGGTCTTGGAGCCAGCATTGTCGATCGCAGAGGTCCCTACACCAGCTGTACAACAGGTGAGTTTACATCTCAAAGTTTCGCCCTCATCTGTATCTTAAGGTTTTCAGTCTATTCCACAGTCGTCCTCCGCAAATCAAGATGACCCAAACCTTTCTCTGGCAGAACGCAGGCCTCGTAGAGCAAATACCAGGCTTCCTAAACGTTATCGTGACATGTTGCCTCAGCCCCCGGCAGCTTTACCCGTTCAGTTGCAGTCGCTATCAGAGCCATCTTCTTCCGCGTCTATAACTCCGATGCAGTCGCCTCCCACCGTAGCCCTCTCTTCCGATCCACCTCAGGTGATTCAAAAGTCTTTGCGACAGATCTTGAAGTCTCCCCGAAACATTTTTGGGTTGTTTCGTCAGTATCATGCCACTGACTTTCCAGCACACGATCCCGAACGAGTCGCTGAAAAGCCTGCTTTGTCAACGCAGGATGACTCGAATGCCCTCCCTGAGTCTTCTTCTGCGCCGTCATTCTATCCTTATCCCAATCGCTCGTCATTTCTTCTCGGTGAATGGTACTGGAACGATGGAGTACGAAAATCTCAATCGAGTTTCAAAAATCTCATCGACATCGTCGGCAGTACCGATTTTCGCCCGGAGGACGTCAGAAAAACGCCATGGAGCAGTATTGATCGCAAGCTGGCTGGTCAGGATGAGGATAATTGGGAGGACGAACAAGAGGAGGATGGGTGGATACACGACACCGTCAAGATATCTATCCCGTTCCACAAGAAATGTCTTCAACCAGGGGCGCAGGATTATGTCGTCACAAGTTTCCATCATCGACGGTTAGTGTCTGTGATTAAGGAAAAGATCACCAACCCGACAACCTTTCCCCACTTACATCTCGAGCCATATAAACTGCTATGCCAACCTGGTAGTGCTCCAGAGGCAGTACAAGTCCACGGAGAAGCCTATACATCAGAGGCTTTTTTGGATGCACACAACGCTCTGCAGGAAAGTCCAGGAGAACCAGGGTGTAGCCTTGAAAGAGTTGTCGCCGCGCTGATGTTTGCATCAGACGGCACTCATCTTTCGACCTTCGGCGATGCCAAACTGTGGCCTGCCTATCTTGCACTTGGCAATGAATCGAAGTATCGCCGGTGTAAACCATCTTGTCGTTCCTTCACTCATATAGCTTACTTCGAAAAGGTAAATCGCTTCCATTCTACAGACGAACGACACTGACGAAACGAAATAGCTCCCGGACGCTTTCAAGGATTTTGCTGCCGAAAGAATTGGAGGAAAGGGACCCAACAGCGCTTTCATGGCCCATTGTCAGCGCGATATGTTACAGGCCCAATGGAGGCTACTCCTTGACGACGAATTTCTGCATGCCTATGCGCACGGCATTGTCATTGAGTGTTGTGATGGAGTCAAACGACGGTTCTATCCTCGAATATTCACTTACTCTGCTGACTATCCTGAAAAGTCTGTTTTTCCCCTTTTTGATATCACGGAGTACCCCATCACTCAATCATGTGTCCCAGGATCATTCTCGCCAGCATACGAAATCTCGGTGGTTGTCCTTGCCCACGTTGCCTGATTCCTCTATCCCGGGTGCATAACATCGGTATGCCTCAGGATATGGCACAACGGGTGTCACTGGCTCGCGTGGATGACCAACACCGTCGGGTTGTTGTGTCGCTTGCTCGGGAAATAATCTATCACAAAAATTTTGCAGTAAACAGTTCTGCCGTAGAAAAGCTGTTGAAGCCAGAATCTTTGGTCCCAACAACAGTAAGTTTCTCGCTCTATGGCGTGAACATCCAAGTAAGCTAAACATTCATCTAGAATGCATTCTCGGAAAGACTGGCACCGCTTGGTTTCAACATGTTTGACATGTTTGTTGTCGATCTCTTGCACGAAATTGAGCTTGGCGTGTGGAAGTCATTGTTTATACACCTTCTCCGCATCCTCGATTGCGAGGACGAAGGGCTAAAGCACATCTTAGACCGAAGGTATGCAGAGTCTTGTCGTCAACGACCAGGTGGCTCAATCTTCTGTCAGGTACCGACAGGTACCTTCGTTCGGTAGAGATGCGATCAAACGTATATCTAGAAATGCTTCCGAATTGAAGAGGATGGCTGCCCGAGACTATGAAGACCTTCTACAGGTAGGATCAGTTCTCCTTGACTGGTGTTTTCGTTCTGAGATCTGCTGCAGTGTTCAATCCCCGTCTTCGAAGGACTCCTGCCTGAACCGCACAATCACCAGATCTTGCAGCTCTTGTTTGTACTGACTCACTGGCATGGACTGGCAAAACTTCGAATGCACACCGATCACACCCTTTCCCTTTTAGCTACGCTGACCGCTGTTTTGGGAGAGCGTCTTCGAGAATTTGTCGACAACACATGCTCTGCTTTCAATACTCGGGAGCTCGCAAAAGAGAGCGCTGCTCGACAACGACGCCAGCAAAATAAAATGGCCAAACTTCCTCGTCCTGCATCTGTGCTCGCAAGCAGTTCAGCGGATACAGCCAGAAAGCCCAAGTCATTCAATTTGGAAACTTACAAGATTCACTCTCTTGGTGACTATGTTCGATCTATTATAGCATTTGGGACAACAGATTCATATTCTTCTCAATCGGTCCGTGCCTGTTTTTCTCTGTGTGCTTCCTGCGAATATTGACACATTCACAGGGTGAACGTGAACATCTTAGACCCAAAGGTAGTTTCTTGCGTACAAGCGGCAAAAATTATACAAAGCAACTCACACAGATCGAACGACGTGAGACTCGCATCCGCCAGCTTTCCTATAAACACGGCAAACAAGAGTCCGTCTCGAAGGATTTGAAACAGCGGTATCATATTGGCGAAACGGAAAAGTGCCCTGTGGTTCTTCCTCTCTTTTTACAGCGAAATTCAGGAGATCCCGCCATCAAAGTACGTTGATCATTTTCTCATGTGAAACTATCAGACACTTATGATCTTCAGGAATTCTTGTCCAAGCTCAGGGCTCATCTTCTTCCGCGCATACAAACTGTGTTACAGGTCGAAGCCGCTACGCTTCCTGAGTATTTGAGGACTGAAATTCCAGTCCGGGACCCTACAAAGCGGGACGACTGCGATCTCATCTTCTTCAAGCACGACAAGCTCTATTTGCACAAGTTAGCGCGTTTCAATTACACGACTTACGATGTTCAACGAGGACAGGACAACATTCATCCAGGTCACTCTCGCAGCAATGTCATGGTGTTGGCTAACGTGGATTCCGATGCAACAAGTCATCATTTTTGGTATGCGCAAGTCCTTGGAATTTACCATGCAAATGTTATCTACACCGGCTCCGGCATGTTGGATTACTGCCCTCGTCGTATGGACTTCTTGTGGGTCAGATGGTATGAGACCATGCCTGCGACGGACGATGGTTGGGACACTTGCGAATTAGATTGTCTCCGCTTTCCCCCTTTGAACAGGGAGGATTCCTTTGGATTTTTAGACCCAGTAGACGTTCTCCGGGAATGTCACATTATCCCAGCGTTCGCAAAAGGTCCTCGGCATGCAGATGGGATGGGTCTCTCCCGATGTGCCAAGGACGGACAGGACTGGAAGGCTTACTATGTGAATCGGTGAGTGAACATCGTACTCGGCATATGAAAGCCCGACTCACGGTCTCGCGTCTAGGTTTGCTGATCGTGATATTCTGATGCGTTATCACTGGGGTATGGGCATTGGGCACATTCATGCCCACGAACGATCAACTCCTGTCATTCCTTCTGGACGACAAGGGCCCTTGGAATTTCTTGAGGAACCAGAGCCCACGACACGGGTGCCCGATCTTCAGGATACGGATATGGAGGAGAGAGAAGACCCAGAGCTGGCCTTGGAAGATCGTGAGGCAGAGGGATGGGAGGATGTGTCAGATTCAGAGGAATCCATGGAAGATCCGGAAAGTGTAGATGAGGACACAACGATGTTTGATGCCGAGGACATGGTGTTTTCATAATTCTATTGCACGATTCTTCGATAATCACATCTACGTACATCTCTTAATCAGGGAGGGCTGGGAAAGTAACACCCCACACCCCTGGCATGATTCTACTGGAATGGGGGCCGACGAGGGAGCGGGGAGCAGAGAGGCCCAGGAACGACCTGAGGACGGATGCAGGAGCCTCTCATCCGAGTGTGAGCGAGTCAGCCGCGCTCCTGGGACTTGCGGAGGGATTCGACGAGGGAGCGGGGAGCAGGGCGGCCGAGGAATGACGTGCGGACTGTGGCCGCAGCGAGGACGGGCGCGCGTGTCGAGCGTATGCGAGTGACGTGACTACGGCCGCGATGTGACAGGTGCGTTACGACGCGTTTCCTGGTCACGCGACACATAACGCTTACGAAATATTCATCTAAAACCTCTAATCGCTAGGTCATCAGGAATTCTTCACAGATACGGATGCACTGGCGACATTAGAATCTTTATCTGTCAAAATGGGACATTGTTACGAGTCTTCACTGTGTATCGTGCGTTCTGTACAGAGCGTTGCCGTTACTGATTTTTATTTGTACAGTATAAGCCATTAGCGTGCGTCGTGACTTACTGATCACTCTGATAGATGTCTTGCAGACCGCGAGCGGTGTGGGATATATCCCTAATTGCATTGTCTGTCGCGAGAAAATCAAAGAAGCGCGTACAAACGAACACCACCGTTAAACTCTGAACGTGCAAACGTTTGCACGCAACCTGCACTCTGTCAAGAGCTTCCATCAACAAACATCCTCAACTACTACACCCTCTGAACACGGTCAATCACAGAATCAACATGACACGCTATCATAAGGGAAGGGGGGACAAGGTGAGCACACAGCACGCTGTGTTCTGCGCTAGCGTCGCTAACGATCACGCTTGTTAGAAACACTCGCTCGAGGTGAGCATCTCTCGTTTTCACTGGACCATGGGAGTGAAACCGCTGGTACTAGGCGCGTGCTGACGCTGCGGAAAGAGCGTGCATCGGAACCGACAGTCTCGTGGGCGTTTTCGGAACACTATAGCGCGAACGCGGAGGAGAAGTCAAGGGTAGAGTCACTTGTCCGAGAGTTTCTCCGCCACGCTGGGCCCGAAGCCCTACGCGATGTAGGAGCCGTGTGCATTCGGTGAGTTTGGATTTCACTCGCTGTTTGATTCTCTTTCATAGTGCTCTCTCCTTAGGTCCACTATGCATACGTCGGACGATGAAGTAGAACACGTCCAGGTGCGCGTATACGCGAAGGACGGACGGCGTTTGCGCATCAGGAAAGGGGGAAAGGATCGATGGGCATCCTTGCATATCCCCAACGATCGTGGTCTCTGGGTGCCAATCGTCTTCGTTGAAAAGAACGCCTAAATGTCACGTCTTCCCATCCAAGTCGTCCCTACAATCTGATTGTCATTGTACTCTATTTACTTCTTGGTCATGCGCTGTACACTAACTATTTCTTGATCATGCGTTGACATATGACAATGCCTGGTAAAAATTCACCTATAATTCATGCTTCTGGTCATGGACTGCAAGATCATGCTCGGTTGTCATTGCTATTTGAACATATGACAATGCCTGGTAAGATTTCGACTATAATTCATCTTTCTGGTCATGGATTTCAAGATCACGCTCAGTCGTTATCGCTATTTGAACATATGACAATGCCTGGTAAGATTTCGGCTATAATTCATCTTTCTGGTCATGGATTGCAGAATCTATTTCAGTCTTATCTTGCTTCTCTTTTTGTAAATTTCTGGTGAATACTTGATCAGACTATACAAAGGTAGAAAAAGGCTTTCCAAGCCGTGACTATATGTCACCACTTGACCAACTCCGACAGGGAAAATCAGTACCAAGTAATTTTCCCGATGAAGGGCGTTGGTAATGGTGTGTTGCGCATAGGGAAGCAACTTGTCGCAAGGTACGAAGTTCTCCAACTATGAGAGATTACACTGAGCAGTGCTGCCACCTACAAACTAATGTATCACACAGGAATATATGTGCACGGCAATGGAAAGAACAATTTCCGAAAGGAACGACTAACGAATTCAATGTTTACTGGCCAGTCTCTCTCCAGACGAACTCGCGGTATGTTCAAATTGACTTCAAAGACATCAAACTCAATAGAATTCTAAATCTACAGGTATATGACCGTCTCGAGCAAGAACAGGTATGTAGTACAACCACCACGGACATCACATACTAACACTGTCCACTCTTCCAGAAAACGAATATTGTACAGTCGTGACATGGAATTTGGAGTACCTGGGTCGAGGTGGCTAGATGGGATTCGATGCAGTGAGATTACTGAGGCAGGTAGTTAGATGGGATTCGAGGAGGTTAGATGGCAGGGATGTGATAAATCAATGTGGTTCGATATCGATAGATATGTTCGTGATCTCAATAGACATCGATCTAATGCACGAGATGTGGAGAGATGTCAGTAGATCGTGAATGCTCCGAAGCCTTTCCAGATCGACTGGAGTCGATGTGGAGAGATTTCGTGACATGAACTTGGTTGAATCACTCGTTGGCATGCAATCAACGGTCTAATTTATGCGCGGCTAAGTGAGATGAAAGTCGTTCACATTCGATCAAAATGAGACTTTTCTAAGCAGATCTAGCTATATCTACTTGTCCGTTCTCGTTAGCTCTCGTTAGATCTGACTACACCGGATTTTCACTGGGGCTCATCGATCGCCAAACTTGAGTATGCTTTACACATAACCCTCAGAATTCAAAATCTTCCGTCGTATACAGATCGACATCATGAGAAGTAATAAAATGTATTCTGATGTTAGCTACATGAGGAGCTCGATGTCTACAGATGCGGTCTGAACCATTAGAGAGCCATCATCAGTGGTCATCCACGCTTGCGCACGGCTTGCGGAGTCCACGCTTCGGGCTGCCAGTCTGCATCCTGGTCGGCCTTGGCAGTTCCGATCCCTTCGAAGCAGGTCGACCAAGTTTTTCGGGATTCGCTTGCTTGCGTCCTCCTTGTGGGTGACTGAAGCATCGTGGGTCTGCTCAGGCTCTAGCGGAGATTCGAAGCACGGGACGAATCCACGATCGGAGCATAAGCGGAAGTCTCGGGACGAAGGATGGTCTGGCAGCAATCAGTGCCTGTTCTTCTCGGTCGCGAGCTTCGATCAGAGCTGCTTTCATGAGAATACGCCGCTGCCGCTATAGATCAGCTTGAAGCTCCTGTGTCCCAATTCAGCCAGGAATAAACCAAGTACTGGAGCTATACGTACGTCCAGGGGGGAGGACTCCGACGAGTATGCGATAGCCAGGACGTCCATTGCACTGCCATGTCATCTATCAGGTTTGGATGAATCAATGAATCCGATCGAAACGCACCCGGTAGCCGCCTAGCAACCGCCAACGTAAGACCACATATCCCCTACATTGTATTCGACTCTACGCCTCGTCCGCCTTGGGTCTGGAGGATGGTTCGATTCACACAACCCTACTGGCGGGATTATAGATGCGCGCACCATCGGTCGTACTGGGAGCCTCGTAATAGCGGTTTCCTGTGGGACAATTCAGGTGGTTGGTTAAGAAGCAGACAGAATACTAAACTACCTTCGAGATCTTTCCCTACGAGATAAGACTCAAATCGAGCATCTTCAGGTCACTGGAGCGAGCGATAGAACAGGAACTCACAGGTTGCTTCAGCGTCTGCCAGAATCGCCGTAAAATAGACATTCGTGGATTCAAGTGCTATGTAAGGCAACGTCTGCCAACGTGCGCTGTAAATGTCGGATTCGTGGTTAGCTGGTAGGAAGTGCCCAACGCCGCACAGTGATGTCCGATGCCGAGCTATGCCGAGGCTATTTGCCCTACGAATGAAATGCGCCTCCCATATCCTGTTGCTAATTGAATCTTACACATAGACTCCGTAGCTCAGTGGTTAGAGCATGCGATTGCAGCTCAAGTTTAGTATCGCAGGGTCACGTGTTCGACTCACGTCGGGGTCTGCTTTTTGCAGACACCCTTGCAGTTTTTTTTTGTTCACCGAAAGGTCTCCCCACTCATGTGGACTGTCAGAGCATGTTTTTCAGACATCTGACAGCACAAACTTTTGGTGGCGAATGATAACACCAATGCTCGTCGTGTGGCCACGTGACAACTAACTACGTGTAAGTCATTAGCGTTGTCCAGCTACCACGTCTTTGGTCAACTATAACGTCCATGGGTCCAATCACTCTCTTGCTGCTACCTTTCTTTGTCGTCATTAGCCGTCAATGCTGCCCAATTGACTCTACAGTCGCCACGATTCAATGTCGTTGCATCCGATGGCTCACAGCTTCGTTCCGATAGGTGCCAACGTCTGCTGTGCGACGCGCTCAGTTGATCTCAAAATATCTTTCAGAATTTCTCTCGCGCCAAAATCTGAAGTCTCAGTTGTGCTGAATGCGAGCGACACGCTGAAATTGACATTCCAAGTCGTGGAGAAGGACGAAGGCAAGGGTGTGCAGCCTCACCAGACTTTCCTCCGATTCTTCGAACGAGGTCTCCGGCGAGGAAGGTATCCAGCCATTAAAAACGACCTCTATAGGAAAGCTAAATTCGAACTCGTGCGTTGCCACTATAATTTATCTCATATGCACGATTCCAAACTCTATGGCGCGTTTCGATCGTTCAGAACATGGCCCGTCCGCCTTCCTCCCTTCCTCCCATTGGTAGTGCACCGCTAAAGGTCTCCCTCATAATCGGCTCTTTCTCCATTCCCTGCCAAGTTCGACCTCTTCGACCTCTCCGTACCCGCATCTCTCCCTCCGCAGCACCCCCGACGAACCGACATTCCACCCTCTCCCCGCGATCCAGCACACTTTCAATCCCGAACATCAATGCCCCCGCGCTTCATCTCGGCCGTATTCACAGCTCTCGTGCCGTCTCTTGGATCGTTCTCGTCGGTCTCGTATGTCCTCCGTTGCCCTGCTGCGCGCGCATCACTTAACTGTGTTCTATTTTTAACTCAAGTGGTCGGCCGTCCGCCCGCGCGTCCCCGCATCTCTTCTCTGCACACGTTCTTCCTTTCACCGCCCCTCCCTTGGGGTGTTTGAGGGCCTGCTCTTCTGGTATTGGCTCGAGCTCCGTCTCGGTCAAATTCTCCTGTACGGCACGTTCGCGGCCGTCTTCACCGCGCTCACAGGCAAGCGTGCTCTCGCGAAGATTGGCGAGCGCAGGTTAGACCGCAAGTAATTTGTTGCATCGCATACCATATTTGCCATATTTATATCTTTTCGAGTGCTGCGAGTCGCGAATTGCTCATGTATCTTTTCGATACCGGGGTATATGACCACTGCCGGTATGGAAGGTATGAAGACGACAACAAATTGGATAATATTATACTGCCGGAACATCGACGCACGAGTCCTGTAGAGAATGATTGCTGGCTACAAGCGAGGAGATCTTTCAAGGTATAAGGTAAGTGCGCGTCTGGGCTAATGGCCGGTAGGTCTCCTGAGAGCACGGCGAACGGCTTCAGGAAACCGTGACGTCGATTCCAGTGCGTACGTCGATTTAGCGGGTGGGGCGATGAAGGGATGAGCCTCCGTATTGAAGACGTCTAGTAGCCCGTTCATTAGCACAGAAGGTAGGAATGGTGGTAGAACATGAAATGACTGACAGTCATCGAGGCTGATATGGCTGGATCATCGAATGTCAGGTACCTGTACCGATGGAAACAACTCGTCAGAGTTGGAAAAGAAGTACCACGATCCGTCTTACAGATATTTCAGCACCTCTGCAAACCAGAAGCTTTCTGTGTCGTCAATTTTGGTTTGTGTTGACGTTTTGATGTCGTTGATTCCAGCATACCCTGTGGAGGTCTTCAGAAATCTCTCGAAACTGGCGATCGCACTGCACAAGCACGGTCGAGGTACTTGGTGTCGCAGTCACACGCCATGCGTAGAAGTTGCTCTCGAGCACCTCGGGCGCTGAATATAGTCTGACCCAGTGATGTGTAGTATCCGTGCCGATATAGAATGCTTGTTGAGATGCACTCGGAGATCCGCTGCCAGTGAAGTTTCCATCGGAGGACTCGAAGGCGAACGTCTCGGGGCAATACCCTTCCTACCCAAGACAAGATGAAGTGTGAGAAGTACTTCACTTCGAGGTTGAGTAATACGACGCACTCACCAGCGCAAGTGTTCCAGCAGGCATCGTTCAACTGCAGTGCGATGTTTACGATGGGTATCATTGTTGGTCAACTTGCCAACCATGAGCCAATTTCCGGCGTAGAAAACGCCAAGTGCGATCCCACGTGGCGAATTGTTCCGCTATCATCGAAGTCAGCGAGATACAGATGGTTGCCCACAGTAGAGGTCTGTGTGAAAGTCGCTCGGATCTCGCCTTCTACTTTGAGAAGAATTTAGGCACCTACCTTGGTCAAGGTCTTGATAGACGAGTCGACAGCGGTGCGCCATGTATTGGCGAATGTGTCGTCGTCGGTGTTGCTGAGCCGTGCATATTTAATCAAGTATTCGAAGTAGCTGTCTGATCCTCCACCCCAGGTCTACAATAGATCGCTGAGGATTGTAAAGCTCCATGGGAGCACAACACGCACCACATATGCACCAACCGGATTTCCGGATGAAGGATCAATACCTTGTCCAGGAAGCCCAGGAAGAGGAGCGGCCTATACGAAGATTTGAATCAAAGCCGGAGATATTCAATGCTAACAAACATTGCTCGCAATACGCTTGACGGAGTTCTCTGTCAGCTGTCGGTACGTGTCGTTTCCCGTATACAAGCTAGTGGATTTCAGTTGAGACTGATGAAACATGGGTAAACACAATGCACACCTGAGACGAGACCATTCTAGTGTCAACTAATTTGTAAAACTGAATTGGATCAATCATATCAGCTAGAGTGACCTAGACACTTACCGTGCCCGCCTCAGCGATGTTCGACTACAGTCAAGGCATACTGATAAAGATCACAATCATGGGTAGTAAGGCAGTCGGCTTACAGTGTCAATAGTTGGCAAACTGCTTGAGAAGTCGATAAACCCGAACGGGATCACATTTCCCTTCAATGTCGGCTCAACTGTTGATCACGATATTGGGCAGAAAGATTCCGCTTACTCGTGACCAAGCTAAAGAGAGCCTGTTCGCCAATTCTTTGGCCTTTTCTATCAGAAATGCATGCTTTTTGCCACTGAGCTCGTAAGCGCTCAAGAGGCCACCAACATAGCGAATAGAACTCTCAAAAACGCTACATAGCCACTTCTTGAGCTTGAGCCCACATGAATCCATAACTAAAAATGCATACCTGACAGTATCTGCCGTGTTCGACCTGTTGAAATTGATGTTTTGGGTAAAATTGATTGCCTCGTTGAAGAAGTCCTGAAGAACCTGTCGTCTCAATAAATTCGAAAAAATAATCGAACAGGCTCACGTCGAGACCCATAATTATCTTGCGAGATACAGAAAGTTTGAGACGGGGCGGAAATTTCACAAAATCAAATGCATACCATGGTACTCATTCCATCGACGATACTGGCACCCCAACCATTCCGCCCGTCCGAGAAGCTCTGGCTCAGCGGCGACAAGTCGTCATGCCCAAATGCAAATTTCCTAGCGTGGGAGCATTCAGTTGAAACCACCTCAAAGACGTTCGGCGATCTCGGCTCACCTGTAAGCTTGATAACTGTCCGTGAAGATTGTCTTTGCTGCATCGCGGTTCGCAGCAGCACTGGAAGGCAGAGTCAGTCCAGGTTTCTGAATAGATGCGCCAAACGCGTTAGAGGCGCAGAGCAAAGCGAGTGAGACCGCTTGCGAGCGCTGGTGCTTCATGAGCATTGCGGATCCGATCACCTAGAAATTCAGAGGAGGGGAGGGGGAGGGAAAGAACTCAGGGAACTCAGGAGAGTATCCCGGCTATATATATAAAGGACCGTAAACACCGCTGTTAACCACTGTTGTCCATACCCGTTTTTTGATGGACGGAGAACACTCTAAAAGAACTAAGCAGAGGCGTTCTTCTGATTCTTTTGTGTCATGCTAGCAACTAAGATCGAGACAAGGCGAAGCCAAAAGGAGGACCTGAAATTCCTGAAACGTGGCCAAGAGCATAGATCCTCCATGATGCATTACGCCGGCACATCACCGCACTTACTCCATGAAATGCATCGAGGTTTGCAGTCGCGATCCGGATACTGAAAAGGTCGCGCTCGAGTTGCGTCGCGTTCTGCGACCCGTGATGGCATACATACTTATGCCACGTCATGGAGCACAGTGACAATGTGACTCTGATTTCTGATAGCCCTGGAAGACGCCCAATGGGAAGATACAACTACAAAGCGTGCCACGGTATTGTTCACGCAGATATTGATCAATCTTCGGTAGCACATGGACTGTGGACCACGATGGGAACACCAACGCCAGCGGTGATGGTGCCAGACTGCTCCTGATTTGATAGAAGTATCGCCATCGGCGCCTGAACGTCAAGCTTTGTGCCGCCTTGTGACCTTCCCCATATGAGGCTGCAAAGGGCTAGAGGAGTGCATGAGTAGATGTTTAATAATAGGACAAGATCCTAAACTCATCAACCACAGAACTCACGCGCAGTGACGATCTTCGACTCAATTGGTGGGTGACACTCGGTAGAAGTCTTCATCTCCCATTTGCTCGATCTTATGTCTGTAAGGTACGTTAGCGGCCCGAAAGACGCCTGGGTTATAAACGAAATCTTCACGTACTTAGCTTTCATATGTGAAATGAGACCGTCAAAGATATAGAAGCTCTCTGTTCTATGGGGGTTGTGGTCAAGTGCAGGGCTATGCTGGGCCTCTGCCAAGGCCGCCTTCTTGGGACAATGTCGACAACCAAACGTCTTGGTTGGGCGTGCCTCTTTCGCCGCTGGACTGAACCCGAACATTTTCACGTACAGACCGGGTGCATATGGGTGCGTCAAGATAGCGCGGGCTTCTGCTTGGGACAATATACCGACTTGCATCATCTCGTGCCGTTTGCTATGGCCAACCTGAGCCACTCTCCAATGAGCGCCTCACACACATGAACACAGGATGAGAAGCGCACCAGTCTTTCGAAGCTCATCACAATAGGCGCGTCGCATGACCTACACTGAAAACAGGGACCCATCGCGATAAGACTGTCCTGCGTTTTCGACTGCTCATCGTTGAGCCCCGTCATCGCAAGAACCTGGACTATAGAATTTATGGCCTGGGAGAGACACCCCGACACCAAAATAAGCACGCATAGAAAGGGCCAGCCAGTCAAACGCCACGGACCTTCCGATCTGGTACAAAACGTGCGGCGCTCCACGTCCGCCGGTTCTTCTCTGCCCTCGACATATTCGTACACTCGTGTGTGCACGCGCTCTTGAAGTCCAGAGATCCCTCCTCAAGGCGGGTTCGCGGCAGTCCCCCGCAACGTGTACAGATGAACTGCGCAGTCACTCTGTCAACCGGATGGAGCACCGTTTTCGACGGGTTCTTCCACTGCGGGAATCCGAGCACGGTGCCAAGTGCATCCTTCGCCGCCTCGACCCACTTTTTCAAATCGTCACGGAGAAGATCCGCAATTACCTTGTCTTTGAGTTCTGTCCCGATTGTTTCTGTGTCTTTCGCTTGGAGGAGCTTTATGACAGGAAGCTTGCGGAAGTCAAAAAGCGAGGGGAAAATAGCGTAAGTCTCAGACAATTTGACACGTCGGTGATAGTGATCAATGTCATCCCGACGCTTTTGAGCACTACGCTCTGCTTGCTGGCGTTTACGTTTTTCTATGATAGCGAGCATTTCTTGCGAGATGCGGAGGCGAAACAGGTCGAATTCTGCAAGACAGTCTGTATGGCTTCTCACAAAGGTCTAAGATGGTGTGGTAACGTACCCGTATCAGTAACTGGCTCGAGGCAGTTGTTTCTGGAGCTATGAAGCGACCCATAAGTCGCCGTTTCGAGAAGGGTCGACACTTCCCATCCTTCTTTTGCTGCAATTTTTTTGGCTCTATGTTTGAATTGTTCAAAGTGAAGATGTCAGCTGAGGTACGAACGAGCGCACATTCTGACATTGTCCCGCCTATTGAGGATATATGCCTTCTCCCATTTCGCCCGCAATTCATATAGAGCTGCATGGTGCTGATGAGGAGTGTCAAAGCTGTCAAGGCTGCAGAGAACATAGTAATGCGTCTCACATCAATCTTACGAAGAAGAAGTTTGGCTTCGTCGTCATGAAGCTGTTAAAATATGGGCAGTCCATAATTTCAGAATTGATACTAAACATACCGAATCATATTCTTCTGGAGACCCCCATCCTCATATGTTTATTATACTCGTCTACAGCAGCCTCCCATTGAACTTTCCGGCCTTGAACAGTCGAACGTCAGTCGACAGAAGCTTTGTAAACTCCAGGCCGTGAAGGTCATACGCACATACAGCACCCTGAGGATTGTGATCTGTGCGAGGTGAAAGATAGACGGATCAGCTTCTTTGATCCTCCTTTGGCAACAGATGCGCACCAAACCAGCTGTGAACTTCCGAGCGTGGAATCCATCGTAGGATGCGCCCTTTGTCAGGTGTTGGCGCGTCGATACGAACCACGCTTCTATAACGCGCATCAGGGACAGCAAATGCGGGGCACACAAATGGATAAATTGACTTCATCACAATATTACGACACACAGGCTAACAACTCCCATTGTGAGTTGATCCCATGCGCATGAAACACAGAAAAACACACTCACGTCGGAGCAGAATCGCAACTTCAAGACAAACGATGTATAAAGCCTCTTGGTGCTATTGTGGCATGCCTGAATGTAAAAATTCGCCCATCGCACGTCGGCCAACCCGGCTTGAGACAGCGAGTACGATACTCACCTCACAAGCGCCTTCATCAAAAATGAACGATGCGTATGCGGCCTCGCTCCACCCGGGCGGTGGGGGCGGCACTGAGCCGACTAGACATCGCTCTCTCACCGTCCTCCATATGAATTGGTTCGAGCCGTTCAATAACGTCGCACAAAGGTGTTTGCTACAGCGGGCGACAGCAAGAACATCCTTCGGCGACGGGAGTTCACTGAGGATTGCTGACAAGACTTCGAGAGGTATAAGATTTAGATATGATGGTTTCTCTGCAACTGACACTGAGGAGTCTTGTGTGAAGTTTTGGATAGTACCACAGGCCGGTTCACCACAAGCTCCTTTCGCCAAAGGGCCGTGAAATCCATGCACAAGGGGTTCAGGAGACATGTTCCGATGTCAGTGTTGAGACTTCAATATCATCCGGTATGGCGTTCTCATTTCCGAATCTAGATCATGTCACATGAAAGTCACATCCCGACAAACTTCACAAACAGAATGACTCGTGATCAAGTAAACGTTCATCGCAATATCAAAACATATCCTCATAGCTCGTCGTGCGACAGACTAGGCGTCGGACTAGACACGACAACCGCAATCGGTTCCGTGGCCACGAGTATACTTTCCGATACCTCCTCTGTCGGAACAGGAGACACCGTTGCCGAAAGTATGTCTGTGGAGAACAGATCAAGTGATACCGAGAGCTCTCTGTCACCACCTGCTTGACTGTCGGAAGCAAGCCCAGATGGCAGAGCAGTAGCCACGCTCGAAGTGGCCACGGCCAGAGTCGTGCTCACCACGCCCTGCACTGTCGCGGCTACCACCGACAACGCTGACGACGCCGACGACACCACGCCTGCGCGCCCCTTCTCGGCCATATCCACAATCCTGAAGCCGCTCGCTGCCTTGCTTCCTCCGTCTCCGCCCCCGCTCGGCAAAAACCGCGTCCACCAAAACGCCACGCGCAGCCCGCGGTCCAAGATCCGTTGCTTGAGGATGAACAGTACGACGAGCACAAAGAACGCGAGCGCGGCGGCGATGAGCAGCCGGTCGAGCCAGTCTGACTTCTCGAGCGCCGTGATGAGCTGCTTTGAAGTGCCCATGAGCATGCTCAGCACATCGTGCATACTCGAGGCGGATTTGAGCGTGGCAGTCGACGATTCTGCGCGTGGTCGATGTTACGCGACTGGTAAGTAGAAGATCGCGGGGTGCGCATGGAACACGACAGACCGAGCATTTGCACGGACAGGACGGAGCGCTCGAGTTCACTCTGCATGAGCCCCACCGTTCGTCTCAATGCATCTGTGACGTCGTGATTGGCCTTCATAAGGGCATCCTCACTGTGTGGTAACAAACCCACGTTTCGGGTGAGCATCCAGCTGAATAAACCGAACATAGTGTATACGCACGTCGTCTTCTCTCCTGAGGTAGGGCCTTGCTTCTCCTTCGCGGCCAACGAGCGCAGGAGTTCCTCCCGCTGTGACACGCTCTGCGCATCTATCGCGCGCTTGGACGTCAGCAGGGCTGTACGCATATCCTTCCTTAGCCTATATTGCATTCCATCACCATGCCCACGATTAGTGAAAGACGAACGATGGATTAGCATTCAATAATAATCAATGAGGTGAAAATCAAAGACTGAGCACGCACCGTGACACGTTCTCCCGAAAGCTCTCCACGACTGCTCTCAATTCCCGCCGCGTCCGCTCGCCCCTCTGGTCCTCAACAGCCTCATCCAATGCCTACTAGCAGCCCGCATCAACGTACGACTCTTGTGCAGGGTCTAGACAAGCGAGGTGGCGGCAACTCGGGCACTCACCTCGACCAACTGAGTGAGCGTGTCAAGGTCCTCTCGTAGCTCTGCTGCATACTGCTGCTGCACAGACAGCGATCCTCTGTAATCACGGAGACGTGGTATCTGGAAGTCTTTGAGATCGGTTGCGCGTCTCTGAATGCCAGCGATGGAGGCCAAAGTGCTCTCGTCGAATTGTGGAGGCAGAGGGGGCATGATGGTCGTGTACAAACAAAGCCTTTGCGGTGATTCTGCCGGCTTGCTCCCGAACCTCCACCACGTTTCCACATCATTTCCCTCCCTGCGTGGCAGAATTGTGTTACGGAAAATAAGGAAAAAAAAATCCTATTGAGATCATTGGCGAAATGACCTGAAAATATGGTACGTGGTACGCGACATAAAACGTCCAAAAAATCGAAGCAAACTAATCGCAAATACATATCATACATCTTCCTCATCGCGAACCTTACACTACATGACAACAGTTCTCTTTGTTAGACTCATGAACATATCAAACCGAGCTCAACGGCGTGGCACATTCGACTGCTCGTTACGAGGAGGAAGCAGTGGAGCACTCCCAACAGACCGATCGCCATGTTGAAGAACTCCGGGAATTCCTGCGAATTCACTCTGGCCTCGCGCTGCAGCATGGTCTATAAATCGCAACATCAGTGATGATTCAACGCGGTATACAAGCGGAAACATACCGCTCGGAATTTCACTTTGACGAGAATTATATTGCTGGTCGCTTTGGAAGACGCCGGGAACTCCAGCGAAACTGGCCGCGTCTTTCTCTGCACCTCTTTGTCCAAACCCTCCTGCAGACGCGCCATTCTGAGACGGATGACCTTGACCACTGTACGCGCCAGCTTCAGCTTCCGATGCAGCGTGCTGAGTCCTGTCTTCCATGGAATGACCTTGTCCGTACTCGGCGGGTTTCGAATCTCTATGGCCATGCCTCGTAATTCCCGGAATGTTTCCCAGGCCAAACTCGTCGCGAGCGTAATCTTGACCTGCGCCCGCAGAAACTCCAGAACCATTACCATCACCTCTTGAGCGCGAATCATTGCCAACTAAAGAACGTCCACTATTCTGACCAAATTGGTCGTTGCGAGCCGCGCCTTGTCCACCTCCCGGCACCCCTGGAACTTCAGATCCGCCAAATCCCTCAGCTGTACGACTTTGCTGACCCGCACCGGCGGCATTCGGGCCACTTCCAACCTGTCGATCACCCAAACCCGAATAGTCCTTGCTTGGCACGCCTGGAACGCCTGAAAAGTTGGCGTGCTCCCTATTGCCTGTATACTCCGCTCCACCAACATTGTTACCGCCAAATCTGTGGGATGAATCGTGGGACTCGTTGTGACCTCCATGCTCGTCGTGGCGATGCTTTCCTTCGACACCAGCAGCGACTGCACCCGCACCGAGTCCTACTGTAGTCCCACGACCAAGACCACCCGTTGAGTGTCCCCGTTCCTCGACGGAATGATCGCTTAGAGTTCTGTCACCGTCATGCCGACCAGACCCTGCATAACCACCTGTCTGTCCTGCAGGTGCACTCGTGCCGTACTGTTCTTCTTGCCCAGGAGCCGCGCGCGCGCCATAAGGAGCAGCGTTCGTTCCAAATCCGGCGCCAGTGCCAGACCCAAGAGCAGAGTCCGTTCCAGTTCTACCGGATTGACCTTGATTCTGGCTCATACCGTCATGGTGGTGGTGATGATGGTCTCCTTCGAGGCCAGCAGCTACGGCGCCGACACCGGCTCCTGTTGCGAGCTCACGACCATGGCCGCCTGATGGATGCTTCTCTCTCGCGGCTGAATCTCCTGAAGCCTGATCGCCCTCGAAATGACCAGTGGCCGTGTGCCCTCCGAGTTGTCTTGCAGGCGCACCCGTACCGGGGTGCTCTTGTTGACCGAGACCTGTGCCTAAATTATGTTGTTCAGCGCCCGTTCCAAATCCGAACCCAATGACCACCTCACCTGACGAGCCAGTATGTGTGTCTTGTTTGTTGTCCCCGATTCCGCCGAATTGATCTTGGTTCATGTTCGTATCGTCATGGTGGTGGGGATGGTGGTGGTTTCCTTCGAGTCCAGCAGCGGCAGCACCGACACCGGCCCCCGTCGCAAGCCCGCGACCAGGGCCGCCTGATGAACGCGTCTCTCCTTTGTCGAGGTCTCCTGCGGCCCTGCCATCTCCAGACTGACCTATCCCTGCGTGGCCTCCGTGTTGACCTCCTTGTGCACTTGTGCCGTATTGTTCCTCTCGCCCCGGAGCTGCGCCCGTACCGGAGTGCCGCGTTGCATCGCCTCGCACAGCGTCTGCGGGTGGGTTTGCGGCACCGCCCGTCGTGTTACCGCTCTGCCCCTTCATCCGCGCGATCCCCGTCTCTGCTTCTTCGCGACCCTTCGTTGCGATCGACGCATGCTGCTGGCCGTCATGGCCAATGGCCGTGTCGACGGCACCCATGGCCCTTCCGCGTAGAGATTCGCCTATTCCTGTGGGCGATGCTCACGTCAGTGCAGATTTGAGAATCTCCATACACAAGTGTGTACCATGAATAACATCGACCGTTCCCCTGGGAAAAAATCATAGCGTAAATTTCAGTCAGATTTTGGGCGAGCTCCTTGACACGTACTTGATTTTAGCTCCAATACCGGTGCCTGTGCTTCCCGTTCCAGCAGCACCAGTGTTTGCGCTTGACATATCGTGTAAATGTGCAGAAATTTGCAGAAATTTGCAGAAAGCTCAAGAGGTTGAGAAAGCGTGTTCGAGTAAATTGAACGTTGGAAGATTTTGAGGCGGGGTATTACATAGGGGCAGCTGGAGGAGGAGCCAGCTGCTGAGCATGACGGCGCGGATGCGCTCATGCCACCCGACGTCTTGGCTAAGTGCGTCATCGGTTACGGATCTCTGAGCGCTCTGAACGGTACCGACTCCAACATTTGTGCAGACATGGGGCTATGGAGCGAATATTTCTCATGATTATTGTAAAGAAGGCATAATGTAATGTAGCGCGTCCATATAGTCAAGCTACCCAGCGCCCTTGATGATGGCTGCCGCACGCTCAGCAATGGCATACACAGAAGCCTGCGTGTTCGCTGACGGCACGAACGGCTGCGCATACACGATATTTTTTCAGCATTATTTACTCTGGCCGGTCCAGGCAAACAGCTTACCAGTACACTAGCATCAACAATTCGCAATCCCTTGGCCTTCTTGAGAGTAAGATCTGGATTCACAACCCCATCTGTCGCGTTCCACGCAGACATTCTTGCTGTACTCGTCGGATGATATGCGGTCCCAACATTTGCGCGTGCATACGCGTCGAGTTCGTCATCTGTGCGTGCCTGACCAAGTGTACCGTCTGATTCCAGTAGGAAATTGTCGAACGCAGCAGCGGAGGCAAAACGCTGGCTCCTCTTGAGCTTGACACTGAGAGGTATCATAGGTACCAACGCACCCTTCCCACTCGGACCGCCTCACGAATTGCGAATATGTCGAATTCAGATGTCAAAAAGCCAGGGTTTATCAATGGGTGTGCGAAGGGATCGGTTGATGCTAAGGTCACAGTTCCACCTGCATTGATCAGGTGCGCAGTCAGTTCCAGCTCTCAAGGATATGAAGGAAATAAACGCACGAGATGCAGGTGTAACGAGGGCCATAGCCATCGTCAGGAAGCGCCCCTCAGGGTATGGGTCACCGGCAGCTAGGTTGGAGTCCTTCGAGCAAACCTTGGACGTTGTCGAGATAGAGCTCAAAGTTGAACACTTACATATATCTGAAGCTGAATATGAGGTGTATTGGGACCCGCGGACGGATCGTCTTGTGTTCGAAAAATCGTCGAATTGTTAGGCAATCGGTACCACCCGATTTGGCTGTAAAACCCATCAGTATATGGACCCTTGCGGAAAACTCTCCATTCTGTCAACGTCTGGGCCGCTAACGTGGCGTTACGACGTATGTCATCCCATGAAAACGAAGCACTGGTGACCCAAACATCTGAGAGCTCGGCAGCATGGTCTTGAAGATTTTTTCCTACGTCAGACAGGTCGACTTTTGTATCGATACCCAACAAAGACAGATGGGCCGATGGGCCAATACCGGACAGCATCAAAATTTGTGGGGTTCCAATGCTACCAGCAGAGAGAATCACTTCCTTCTTGGCGATCATGGAATGCAAAGCGCCTGTGTCAACCGACATAAGTGTTCGTTCTCAACAGGGTGACGATGAAGGGAATCGCGCGCACTCGTAGCATTCTGGGCGAATTGGACGCCGCGAAACACTGACACACCGTCGGAAACACCAGTTGGAGTACCTGAGTGACATGAGTGTTGATCAAAACATCGAGATTATCATATTTCGCAAGAGAGGGATGGATGTAGGCAGTTGCAGAGCTATCCCGGGTGCCATTGCTGATGGTCGATTGTGACCAACCTCGATTTACCTCGATGTCAGAGAGGAATCCTCAGAGACGGTTATCAACGACTCACCAAGCCCAAGTGGTTTTCCAGCATTGAAATCCACGACATACGGGAAATCTGGCGATTCTTTCGTGGCGCTAATGACCCTGTGATCACTGGGTACGGGCCAGTTCTGAACACTGACACCCAAGGGTCCTGATGTACCATGCATTGATGGCTCGATCTGTCCTGATGTGTCGTGACCATCGGCCGAGGGGACTAATCTCTCTGCCTGCGGGAAATTTGGGCAAACAGAAATCGTAAAAGCGGATATCACACTCACCTTCCTGATGAATGGAAGAAGAGCTTCCCAAGACCACCCGGGATCTCCAGAGACCGCTGCGATCCTGTCGTAATCATCGGCTGAGCCTCGCGTGTATATCATACCATCTACGTCAGCTAAGTGAGGCGATGATAATGCTGCTAGAAGAACATCGTAACTTACTGACAGATGACGACCCTCCCAAAACACGTCCTCGGGGGTAAGAAAATGTCCTATTTGCTAATCCAGCCTGAGGAGTGGTTGTAAAGTTCCAGTCGACGATTGTATTCGGTGTGAGTGTTTCCGCTAACCAGGGGACCTTGATCGCCTCGATACCTTGATCGCTGGCAAAAATTATCAGTCCATTTATAGCAGTTTTTGCAAGGTGCTGGAGATACTGACTTATTTCCTGCCTCGATGAGTAAGACATTGGTGTCATGATTTTCAGACAATCGACTGGCGACCACGCCTCCTCCAATCCCAGCTGGCAGGCACCCTTCAGTTCAGAATCGGAAGAGAAGATATCGGCAGGAAACCGGTATACCTCCAACGATGATATAGTCATATTGTTTCGGAGGAAGAGCCGAGGAGTCGGCATAAAGGGCGCATATCACTCCAGTTGGCTTGAGAGTTGACAAAGCCAGTAGTAGTATTGTCCAGAGCATCGTTCTGGAGGACACGGACATCAAGGACGAAGCGGTAGGGCATTACAGACTTCTCAAGCAGGCTGGCCCTTTTCTACAAGAGAAATATAATGAAAACCCAGTCTGAGGGACAGTTGACGTGGGAGATAAACGAGTTTCATATGGCCAATTAATTCACGGAATGATCTATCTGTGCTGCGAAGAGTCTTTCTGTGAAACGAAGAACTAGATCTGAAAAATAATTTCGAGGTCTGAGAGTGGGTGTGCGTCTCCTGACCATGGACTGTTGGATCCGCAGAATCTTCGGACGATGCGCGTGGGTAGCGGGACGAGCAAGCTTGACTGTGAAGGTTGGTCAAATATATGACGAAGCGCGGCAGTTCATAGAAAGGCACAGACCTTCACGAGATTGTATGTAATGTCTGAGAGAAAGGTACGTCTAGCAACAAGTACTGAGCTACTAATAGGAAGACAAACCCGAAAATGAAACGCAATGAAGATGAGTCTGGTGATGCCTTGTAGAGTAGAGTGTTGAGGCAGATGTTGATGCATAAGCATTTTCGGGCGACGAAGAAACTAGTTCACCAAATTCAGTGTTTGACTGCGTCCAAGGTGTAGAACTTGAATCATGATAGCTTCATTCGATTTGTTAAGAGATTTTTACAGGCCAGATCCACTACCATATGAGGCGTCTACGCCGTTCCCTTGATGATAGCCGCCGCACGCTCAGCAATGGCATACACTGAAGCCTGCGTGTTGGCTGACGGAACGAAAGGCTGTACGTTTACATCGCGTTGAGTGTCTCCCGATCTGACATGGGCCACCAATGAACAGCTTACCAGCACACTAGCATCAACAATGCGCAAGCCTCTAGCCCTTTTAAGCGTGAGATCAGGGTTCACGACTCCGTCCGTCGCATTCCATGCAGACATCCTGGCAGTGCTCGTCGGATGGTATGCAGTCCCAGCAGTTGCACGGGCATACGCATTGAGCTCTTCATCTGTTTGGGCCTGGCCAAACGGTCCGTACGGTTCCAACAAAAATCCACTGAACGCAGCTGCCGAGGCAAAACGCTGGCATCGATTGTTAGCCGCGCTTATAGCATAATACATCATCACGCACTCGTCCTGCTCGGGCTGCTTCACGGATCACAAAAAGGTCGAATTCGGAGGTGAGGAAGGCTGGGTCGATCAGTGGGTCCTCAAAGGGGTCTGAAGATGCTAAGGTAACTGTGCCACCTAGAGTGCGCCAGAGGCATATCAACATGGGTCGATTCTCTAGAGGCACAGAAGACATACGGCTGGCAGGCGTTACGAGAGCAGTAGCAATTGTGAGAAAGCGACCTTCGGAAGGATATGTACTGGTGGCAGTGAAGGTATCCTTCAGACAATGACAAGATGATTGACTCAGATGAAAACAGCACACGAGATCAAGACACTTACGTAGATTTCTAGCTGGAAATGAGGGGTATTGGAGCCCGCAGATGGATCGCTATGTGTTCGAAAAATGGTGGCATTGTCAGGCAACCGCGACCATCCAATCTGGCTGTAGAAACCATCAGTATAAGGGCCTGTGCGATTGTCCCTCCATTCTGCTAATTCCTGCGCAGCCAGTGTAGCGTTTCTTCGTATATCGTCCCAAGAGAAGGAAGCGTTTGTCAGCCAGATATCTGAGAGGTGGGCGTGGTCCTGAAGGTGCTGTCCCACGTCTGGCAATTCGACTTTCGGATCAATGCCAAGGGACGACAACGTAGTCGAGTTGCCGATCCCAGATAGCATCAATATTTGGGGCGTTCCGATGCTCCCAGCCGAAAGCACGACTTCCTTTGTTGCCGTGACAGCGTAAAGTCTGCCTAATTCGAAGGAGAGGTAAGGGTATCAATTGATATATATCTGAATTAAATGATACACACTCGACGCATTGCGAGCTAGCTGTACCCCCTTGAAGATTGGAATACAGTCGGCAATGCCAGTTTGGAGAACCTTGGTTACATGTGAGTTGATCAAAACGTCGAAATTGCCGTACTTCGAAAGAGAGGGGTGTATGTATGCCGTCGCTGCGCTGTCGCGCGTGCCATTGCTAATGGTCGACTGGGAATATCCTTGAAACTCCATCTGTAAAACAATGCCAGCCTAGATCGAAGCAAACTTACCGAATCCAAGCGGCTTTCCAGCGTTAAAATCGACGACAAACGGAAATTCAGGTAGTTCTTTCGTAGCCTGAATCACCATACTGTCAGTTGGTGCGGGCCAATTGAGGACACTAACTCCCAAAGGTCCAGAAGTTCCATGCGCTGTGGATTGACCTGACCAGATGTATTATGACCATCCGCTGAGGGGACTAATTTTTCGGCCTGCGCAAAAGTAAAAATTAATGAATCTATGACATTCTGTGACCACTGTGTGCACCTTCTTGATAAACGGGAGGAGAGCGTCCCAGGACCACCCAGAATCCCCTGACACTTCTGCGATCCGGTTATAATCATCAGCCGAACCGCGAGTGTATATAAGACCATCTGAGAAATGCACATAAGGCCAATGTGCTCCCTCAAATATTACCACTTACTGACGGACGAAGATCCGCCCAAGGCACGGCCTCGTGGGTAAGAAATAGATCTATTCCCTAGACTAATCTGTGGAGTCGTCGTAAAGTCCCAATCGATGATCGTGTCAGGTGTTAGCATTTGAGCAAGCCAAGGAACTTGGATCGCTTCGATGCCTTCATCGCTGTCCAATGATTGTTTATATATATCAAGATTGATTCCAGAACTGTTACACGAACCTGATCCCTGCTTCAATAAGAAGTATCTTGGTCGTATGGTCTTCAGATAAGCGACTGGCAACCACCCCTCCGCCGACGCCCGCTATGACAGATCGTCAGTGCTCACTGAGGACAAGCTTTCAATACGCATACCTCCAACGATCACGTAGTCATAACTCTTCCGAGGCAGGGCTGAAGGGTCAGTGTAGAGCCTGCCTATGACCCTATGTGGCTCAAAGATCAATAGCACCAACACAAACGAGAAAATTGCTAAGGACGTCATAAGGGAGGAGCACTGCGATGGTTGTCATATGGAAACGGCGAAGGGACAAAGACGAGTCTTGATGACGTTCTTAGGACAGCTGATCTGTACGAGAATAGATGGCCACCCGCATCCCGCTTCATCTGACAGGGAAGTGTAGCGCAAATAGCGCAAAGTGAAGCCTCGATATGGAAACACTTACGGCTTTCACTTGAATATAAGCACCTTCTGACCATTGGGACAGATCTTTCGCTATTGAAACTCTTGAAGTGGAACTCTCGGACATCGCGTATGGAGAGTGGGAATGCGAACCTATCATTGTATCAGTTACTTCACGGTTATGGCATGCTGCTAATTTGAAGATACGGACCGTCATATAGATAAAACAGAAGAGGCTTGAAGGCTATAGGCTGTCCGGTGACACCTTGAGGACTTCCTTGAGGATTTCCTATGATTTGAAGACGTTGACAATCTGCGGACCCTGTCCCCGTGGTACATCAGACGACGAACCCATCCCAGCGCGTCAAGGCATTGTACGATAGCGAACAACGTTATTGTCCACCTGACATGAAGCTATAGTAGCTGAATAACGCAGACAAGAAAGCAAATGATAGCAGGACAACATAAAGACCACAGAAAAATCACCTCGCTCATACCTCAAAGCAGCGACAAATGAGAAAAGATTACCAGCCCGCATCCCTTGCCTCCTTCAACAAGACAGTTGTGTCATTCTCCAACGAGCAATTCTCGCTTTGCGCAGCATTCTCGAACTCCTGGACAAGCATTGCATTGTCTCCCATGTTTTCGTCGGGTGTCCAGCCTGCTTCCGTGACGTCGTACCTATCAAATTATCAGCACTTCAAAACACACGCGCCCAATCAATCGACGAGTATAGCTCGAGGATGGGAGCGCAAAGAGCAAGTAGACTTACCCGGTCCACTTCACCAGCCACAAAAAGCCGTCATGTTTGTCCTGTCTAGGCCTTCGCCCAATAATCCGCTCGACAAAGAACTCGTCTTCTCCTGGTTCGGAACAGTCTGGGCGTAAACATTTACCGTCCCCCTCAAGCTTGATTCGACGAGGGACTGCAAATTTGGAGTATTCAGTAATCGCTCTCTTGTACTCAGCCTGTAATCTTGAAAAGATACTCACTATCGGCCCTGGATTTTCGCGGCGCGCGTTTCAATACGACGAAAGAACGGCAAATCAGAAGACGCACGGATGAGCCACACAGGGTGGACACACAAAATCACACTCCTCTCCCCCACTTTGTCGATCGTCATTATTAAGGCCTGCACAGCTCCAATGATACCACAGATAGCATCTAGATGGTTGCATCGACAAGAAAGGCTTAAACACAACGACATCTTGAATTCAAGAGGCACTACGTACTTATCGCACTGTATGAACTTGGGCAAGGTTTACCGTCAGCACGCAAGGCAGATGACAAGATAGCGAGCTGTCTTACTGCTCTATGAAACGCGCCATCCCCTTGCGTACGTTCGGGCCACGCACCCTGAAGGAGAGTGTCTCTCGCCGTTTTCTTGTTTTTCGAGCGACCTTTAGAAACATTATTCTGTGAAGTGATCGCCTCTGATTTTCGTCTTTGCTGGCCTAGACGCGGCTGTTCGTGGTTTCGGTGGTGGTCTCGACTTTCTTCTCTTCCTATTTGACGCAAAAGTTGTCTCATTGTCTCTAGCCGTCGACCGTGCACGCTTGCGATTCGTGTTGATAATTTTATTGGTACGCTCATGCACGGCTGAATCGGGCTTGAGCCTGAGCCTAAGCTTGAGTGCAGGTGTCAAGGAGCGAGGGTGTTGCTTTTCGTCCTCCGACTCAAGAGAGGAGCGATCGCTCAAGTCTGTCAGCGACGACAAGTCCGACTCGGATCGGCGCGGAGAAGTCCCTATGCCTGGACAAAATTGTGGGGGAAGTGGGCTGATACTAGACGGGGGAGAAGAAAGCTCGTCTGCCTTCGCCTTGTTCAGGGGCGACAGGTTTACGAGCTGCGTGTCTAAGGACACAGAGGGTGGCCGAGTGATGTCGGCTGTGATCGCGCCAGGATCGGAAGAGAGGAGCTGTCGTATGACAGATGAGTCACGAGAGGACGAAAGAGAAGGTACGAAATTTTTGATGGCAGGCTCAGGAGGAGTCAGCGATGCGCGCAATAGCAGTGGTGGCTGCAATGGTGAGTGAAAGACAGATGGGTTCACAGTTTCATACAAAACATCGTCCTTTGGATCAGCGCTACGTTCTAAACGGACAAGAAGGCATTAGGGATATTCTCGTCCAATAAACTAATGCTCACGTTTTTCGGGATTGATATCGCGGCGCGGGTCCGGCACTGTGGGTGGAGTTCATAAGTTATAGTCAATATAGCGAGACAAAACTCACGGTTCGCTTGTGCCGTCCAGTCTGCAGGGGCCAGGGGTTCTAGGGAGAAACGCCCATCAGAGAATGGAGAGGAGGCGTGGAAAATCTGATTTGGGCGAGAATTGAAGACACGGTCTGCAAGCAATTGTTTAACCAGTTCACATTGATGTGTGTTTTGGGATCGAGCTACGCACCTAAGGCATCGACAGAGGCAAGTAGGTCAAGCCTATGTTCTGTAAGGATGTCGCGTAGCTCTTAAGGTTGGATGACAATGAAGTGATGAGAACTGAACATACCAGGAAGACTCCTCGATGACACGGGTGAAGTCGCTGTTTCCCGATACAGATGTTCATATCGGTGAGGCCGACTCGGCCCTGCTTGAGGATTGCTCACTAAAACAAATATTAGAAAAATGAGCTAATGAAGGTTAAGACAACAAATTCTTCTACCGATTGGCGTAGATTGAACCGCTGGCCAAGGATCGGTTGCAGCGTCAGCATATACTGGTAATAGTTGTTGAGTTTTCCGATGTTTGGATAGTTAAGGATGAGACGGTGACAACTTGTGTCAAGTACCTTTGTTCTGGACATTATTCGTGTCTGATACGAGGTCAATCCCGACGTCAGGCTGTACAACAGGTTCTCGCTTGAGTTCTAAGTTGCAAGACCAGCAAGGATCAATGGACAATACACATATGTGCGCATATAGACACATACCAGGCGCAGGTAACACCTCCGTCCTCTCTAAGATCTCGGAGACTTCGAAATCGATTGCATCCAACCTCTCCCAGACGGAAGAGTACTGCTCTTCCCCTGTTGCCGGTACTCCTAGCATTTCCTCCAAACGTTGTAGGCGACCTACCACCACATCCGTTGTCCGTAACTGCGCACGATGCGCTCGCTCCACCATACGGGCCAATCGGTTAACGTGTCCCGAAAGACGTGCTTCCATCTCTCCAACTCGCACGAAAGTCGCGTTGTTTTGTGTCTCGAACATTGGACGGAGAGCGATCTCTACCGCACGTATAAAGGGCTCATAAGTCGCCATTGCCGGCGATACGCCTAGTGAGCGTGTATCTGAGTGGTGAATATGCTGGTAGTGGGGCTGCGAGGGTACGGGGGCGGGATAAGGAGCTGTTGGCACTGGTGGGGCATAATGCCCATGATGAGCGGCCGCAAATCGCGCGGGACTCGAAGTGGGCTGCTGTGTCAGATGTGTAGAACCGTACGCATGAGCAATAGGAGCAGACCATGCCAGTTGTGGCTTCTGGTGCGATGGACTATCGGGCATAGTCGCAAATGAAAAGGAAATAAGAAGATTATGCGCTGCTTGGACGAGAAGAACGCTCCGTTGGTAGCCTATGCGTGGAAAGGGATGCTCGTGTCGCGCTGGTCACAACACCGTCTTGTGCTGCATCAATTTCAGCCCTTGAAGAGTACAGTTCACGCTGTAGGTGTTGCCAGTAGCGAGGACGAAAGCTGTAACACAACGCGACTCCGACTACGATCTCGAGTCGGACGCGTAAATTATAGTGTCACGTGCGCACTTCCTCTTTCATCTAGGACCCAAGCCTACGAAAGCCCAGTCATCAAAACAAAGAAGAACATATCCATCAGCCTATGAATGGCTTCTCCTCCTTAGCCGCACTGGCACGGGCGATACGCCCAGTGTCAGCATCATCGCAGCTGGCATAACCCTCTCCCTCCATTGCTCCCCCGTCTCCCCTTCCTTCATGATGGGCTCGACGTGCCAGTCTTTGATTAGCAAAGTAAGGAAGCACACCGCCTCCATAGCCGCAAAGTGACGTCCAATGCAAGTCCGAGGGCCTGGATATATTGGCATGAGAAACCAGAAGATCAAGCAATACTTCAAAGAGACGCACCAAAGCTGAATGCAGAAGCAGCCTCAGAGTCGTTCATGGTTCCATACCACCTCGAAGGGTCGTACTTATAAGGGTCGGTGAAGTATCGAGGGTTATATTCTGTCATAAATGTGTTAGTGATATGATATTTGCAAGGGGAAGAAGACACTTGCGAACGCCGACCATATCCACGACCACCTGTGCACCCTTCTGGATCGCGATGCTCCGGTTTCCAGGTTTGCCGAGCTCAGGAGGGATGGTAAGCACAGTGTCCTCAATCGCTTCGCGGATCATCACGTATCCTGCGGCTATAGCCAGACATTGACGATGAGTAAACCAAGGCACGCCAAGTCCATGGCAACGCTGGACACTCACGATATAGCCGTAATGACTCATAAAAGACGCTGAGGACTTTCTCCAATTTGTTGAAATCTTCATACGTCTAGTGAGACGGCGACGTGAGTTGACAGCACTACGTGCGAAGATTATTGATAACTCACCGGGTCGCGGTCATGTCCGACAACTTGAACTATTTCTTCGTAGACCTCCTTCTGAATTTCGGGATGGATCCCGAGGAATCCAAGGGTAGCCGCGAGTGTGTGAGCAGTAGTCTCTGAAACATAGCAGTCAGATGAATACGCTGGAATAAAACCCCTATGCGGATCTCCAATCACATACCGTGTCCAGCGAAGAGCAGACCGAACACATTTCCAATCTACGCGCCCATGAATTACTGACATCCTTCACAATGATTTTGGGAAAGCAGACTCACCACTTCGCTGTCATCTAACTGTAGTCCCGTCTTCGTCGTTCGCCCGAACAAGCAAGCTGAAGACATCGCTTCTCTGACTCTATCTTGGCCACTTGAGTCGCTCGCCAGCGCCACCTTGCGCTCATTGATTTGTGCCGTCATATAGTTCTGTAATACGCTGTGCGCAGCAGGCAGGTCGGGAATCCTTGATGGTATGACGGTAAGCGACGTAAAAGAAACGGTCAAGGGAGATCTAGCAGCACCATTTGAAAGGCAGTTTGTACAACCACTTCGGCGCAGCAAGCCACAGCGTCGGATGGTCTGTAAACGTCTTGAAAGCTTGCTGGAGAGGCATGCTCCCGTCTTCATTCGTGGGAGGGGCATCCCATATGAAGGGCAAACCGAATCCGACAGACGAGATAACGTATAGGCCAGTTTGAACGTGTATTTCTGGATCACGGCAATTTCCACAGAATCCTTAGCGCCCCACCCCTCAGAGGACACCATGTCCTTGAACACACGCAGGGTCTCAGACCATACCAAACCGTACGTTTTTATATTGAATGCAGGGCCCATAATGCGCCTGTGCCTGCGCCACGTCTCCTTCTCAGACGCAATGAGGTTCATGCCCCAGATCCTATCATAGGACCAGAATAGGAAAACGGAATGAATATGTCTTCGTTCGAAATAAGAAATTCAAGACTAACATCATGGACTGGCTAGCAGACTCTGGCTTGATCCAGGGAGACTTGATACCGCCCGCAACGACCTGGCGCGCGACATCGATGTTGGACGTGTACAAAGTTGGCCTGCCCGAAAGGAATGGAACAATTGACACGACCTCAGAGCCCCACTTACGATAAACTGCTCATACATCACAGTGCATAAGGAGAAATACTGGTTAGATTCTACCGCAAACAGAATTAGGTGCAATGTGCCTACAGGTCAATCGTTCACTCCAGGTGAAGTAAATCCCCGGGTTCCACCAGGACGACGGAAATATGACGGCTGGCATAGCCAGTGGCTGGAAAGGAATACGAAGCCCTCTGACTCCATTGACGGCCTACAGGTAGAATACAACACAACGTTGAGCGCAACTCAGCGTGCTGAGAAACATATGAAGCGGCAAGGCGGCGATCGCTATCGCTGTCGGCTCCGATAGAGGGTTAACTAAGACTTACCTTTATTCCATTCAACAATTTGAAGACTTTCGACAGGACGAAGATAGCAGAGGCTGCTCCCAACGCGAGGCGCCAGCTCACCACACCGTTCAGGAGGACATGAATATAAGCAATTTGGCTTCAAAAACGTCGAGGTGGTTGTGCTGTTAGATGTACTCCGAGCTCCCCGAGCATATCGCAAATATTTAGCGTGGTTATTATCGTGAGACAAGTAGTACTTGAGTTATACAACGCTTTTATTTTGCAATAACTGCGAGTTATCTTATCTCAACGGCGTTTGCTAAATCGAGCGGCCAGACGCTACCCAGACTTCATGCGCAGTGACTTGTCTGCAGTCTGGATGCAGCACATAGATTCTCTCATTGCGCAAGAGCACACAATTTCTCGGTATTTTTCGGCTTGTCAGTCAGTCTAGAATCCTTCAAAAGCCGTCGATGAGATAGTATGCCTCGTGGAACTCTTCTTTCTGATCGCTGTCATTTGAAGGTGCCATAGCTGAAGCCAGGACTCGACGGCTGACAATCTTATATTTTTGTATTATCCATGGCAGATCATCTACCTAGTGAGTTCAAATCGATCTTTCGTGGTGTAAGAAAGGCGACTCAGTAGGACAGACCCTCTCGTCGGCTCGCATGCCGAGACGCAAACAGCTGGGAAGCGTATCTGTATCATTGGTGCTGGGGCAGGCGGTCTCGCGACATTAAAGATCCTTAAAGAGACCGAGCAAGCGCAGTCAGGATTGTGGAAGCTCACTGCATTTGAAGAGAGGGAAGACGTTGGCGGAGTGTGGTATGCAATCTTTCGCTCTATGACATTCTTTTCAATAAAAAATTCATCCTTCACATAGGTTGCCTGCACCTCCAGAGCAAAACCCGCCGCTGACGCCCTTATACGATGTCCTGACAACGAATTTACCTCACCTGACCATGGGATACTCAAGCTTCCCGTTCCCGCCCAGCACTCCCCTCTTCCCCCCGCGGCAATAGTGCTGAAATACCTTCAGGACTACGCCGCCCATTTTGACCTGCTCCGTCATGTCCGACCGAACACTCGTGTCGAGGAAGCGCGATGGAATGCTTCGGAGCAAGTGTGGAAGGTCACGCTTTCTACTGGAGAGCTCTCGGACTTTGATTTCATTGTTGTCACCAACGGCCACTATAGGAAGCCTCGATACCCCAACACTCAGGGACTGCAGAAATGGATCGCCTCTGGACGCGCTATACATTCAGCATGGTTCAGACGCGCGAGTGATCATGCACAGTACAAGAAAGTTCTCGTGGCCGGTGGTGGTCCCAGTGGGCTAGACATTAGCGCAGAAATGCGCACGGTCTCTCAGCTTGTTCTGCATTCTGTTCCCAGTGACGCATTTCCCAGCGACTTCGCACCCCCTCCGAATACCGACAGCTACAGGAAGGTGCCGAAGGTCACGGAGTACAAAGATAATGGCGACGTCGTCTTTGCGGACGGCACCATCGAGTCTAATGTTGAATTTGCCATCCTTGGAACGGGCTATGAAGTATCCTTCCCGTTCCTCCCACAATTAAAGCACGCAGTGCCGAACTTTCCGCCGCCGCTTCCTTCGCATCTGTTTAACTCTACTTATCACATCTTCCCCCTCGCGAAACACCTGTTCCCGCTGCAATCCGACTTTCCGGCGCATACCATCGCATTCCCGCGCTCCCCCAGCGTGTCGCACCCTTCCCGACCTCCGAGGACCAGGCGCGTGCGATCGTCCGCGTGCTCACAGATCCAAGTGCCTTGGATGTTGCCGCGGAGGCTGTGGCCATCGTTGAGCGTGCACGCGCGCTCGCGAAGGAAGAAGGTACAGACGACCCGCTCCAGCTAGCGAAGGCGTGGTCTCGGTTTGGACCGCATGAGCCATTCGAGTACCGTGCGGAGTTGCACGCGTTCGCGAAGCCCGGGATGGAGTGGCATGCACCTGACTGGGAAGTTGAGTTTTGGGACCGCAAGGACGCGTTGCGGGCGGAATGGAAGGAAGTTGTGAAGAGCGGACAAGCTGATGAGTGGGTGAAGGGCGTCGGGGAACGCGGGGTGCAGGAGTGGGTGGACCTGTGCCGGAGGTTGTTGAAGAGGCGCGATGATAGAGAGAACCAGCAGGCAAAGCTGTGATGCCGACTGGATAGCCTGGTCGTGGTGCTTTGGCTTCACAAGTGCATAGAGAGACGGAATATGCTGCATCTAAAATCTTAGCATACTGTTAAACTTACATTCAACAGGTCGTCGACAAGGTCTCTCTTTGCATTGAGTGGAATGGACGACATACCGCACATTGTGTCCGAATGAAAAGTCAGAGCCGTCTCGGTTATAAAAATACACATGTAGCCCCAAAAAGCCTGAAATTCAATAGTCCGTCTGGTATTATAGCACACGCATTCATGAGCAAAAGCAGTAGGGTAGTGATAGCCGCGCATAGCCTTTTAAATCATACTAGAATCACCGCCATAAGCAAAGCCAGCAATATAATAATCAGAATCACGATACACCAGCCCGACTTCGTTTCTGGACAAAGAGATCAGTCCAAGCACATTCGAGTTCGACCAACGTCAGACCAACCTTCTGTATCGCGCATGAACTTCTTCATTTTTTTCATGGCGTCTGCGAGCTTGGACTCCGAGCGGTCCACGCCACGATCTAAATCATCTAGCATCCTGTTACTTTGTTAGTCTGCGTATGAAGGTTTTGGAAACAATTTCGCGCACTCGTTGTGCTCCCCGATTTCTTGCCCCATAAGCCCTGCCTGCTGCGCAAGCGTGCTGAGCGTTCCTGCTATCGAGCTGATTGTCTGGTCTTGCTCGCGAATTATCATCTATGGGTCGAATATTACTCACGAGCCTCGACCGGGCTCAGAAAGGCGACATGAATGAGTGTAAGAAATGTACCTGCTGCTCTTCACGTGCCCATTGTGCCTGTGGGTCTCCATCCCGAGGAGCTGGTGATGGACTTGGAATGGGCGACCGAGGCACCGGTGGTGGTGACAAGGGATTTGAGAGGGTCTGTGACGACTCAGAGAGTGAAAATGTACACAAAATGTCTCAGCACCCACCGCCTCACTCCCACCGTCAACTTCTGCCCGCATGTTCTGTACATTGACAGATTAGATGGGCATGATTGACAATGGGCATGGTACGTACCACGCACCTCGATCTCATTCCGCACACGCCCGACATAACGACGTCTCTCCATCACCTCCGCGGCGTCGAGACCAAACATACGTGCGCCGGTCGTTTCAACTATCCTGAGAGCGATATTCCAAATAAACCAAGGTGAGATCTAGACCCGTAAAGGGAGGTCGACTGTTCAATGAACATAGGAATGCGTACTTCACACTCTCTTCTAGATCCTCCAAGTCTGCCTCCAATGCAGCAAGGGTTGCTTTCAACTACATACCATCTTTCTATCAGTACTCGGTCCCTGCCTGGCTTGTTGCTCCACTGGGAAACCTCAATAAGGAAGCCTCACCTCATTTCTCGCCCACTCTAGCTCTTCGCTACCCTCACGCGCCATGCTGCGTATGCGTACGAAGGATGCACGCAGTTGTTCTGCCGTTTGCAGCGAGCTCTGAATCTCGGACTGAACAGCATGATATGGGTCGGTCGACATTGCTATCGTCGGCCAAACTGTGCTCGAATTCCGCTGTTGTTCGCTACGAGTGGTTGTGGAAGCGAAGCGTAACTGAGATGACTACAACGGATTTGTAGCCGATATAAACAATGATAAACGTTCGGCTTGTTCGGCTCACTTACACCACCGTTGTCCGTTGTAGCTATGTTTCTAACGTACACAGAGTGCTAGTTCTATGTGTCTTCAACTTTCCCGTGTCTTTCGTCGTATCTTTTAAGGACCTTTCTGCACAGGTCGACCCACCCGTCTAACCCGCCAACTCCAACTCCTTTCAACCACCTCTCTGACTCTCCATCATCCACTATCGCTTTCCATTCAGTGCGCAACTCGTGTTTTCGATCCCAGCACTCGATTTCTCCGTCCATCGGCTGCCATTCGATGCCTGCGAACGCGTTCAATTCGCGCGATATTCGAATGGCTCGTGAGGTTTAAAAAACACCCACGCCTTCGCGACGTCGAGCGGGTTGGACCCAACCTCTTGCACTAGGCTTTGCGCGCGTTTAATGATAGCCGCTGACTCTGCTGCAATGTCCAGTGCCTCCGGATTCGCAAACGCATGTGCGATGGCGCGCGCCTGGTCTTCGAAAATTGGCAAAGGCGCGATGCGATTCATGAGCCCTGTGAAGGCGATGGAGTGGGCTGGAAGTCTTTCTGCAGAGGAAACAGGAACCTTGCCAGAGGGAACGGGGCGTAGCTGGAAAGTTGCAGGTGGTCAGGTAACGGCGTTGAAGGCGTCCACAGGTCGTTGGTCAGGTGAGCAAAGAATGGGAACGAATGTTCGAACCCAGTTGCAAAGATAACGAAGTCGACGTCCGACTCCGTCGTGCCATCCTCGAACACCAAGACACCGTTATCTTTGTACTCTGCTATCTTTGGTTTCGTCCTGTAGCCGTCTTCGTCTGGGGGTAAAGCTTGACCTATCCAATAGCTTTCGCCAGAGACGGACTGCAAAAGGAGCTTCGAGACGGTGCGCATCTCTGCCACGATATCAAGTGCACTAAGCCCGGCACCAACCACGACCACCTTCTTGTGGTGCGCTAAATCACCGGACGCCTGTACCACGATGAATGAAACGCTCTTCCCTCGTCGATCCATTTCTTCACGCCAGGAATATCCGGATACCGGGGTTTTCTGTGATGTCCAGAGGCCACGACGACGAACTCGAACTCAAGCCATTCTCCCGTTTGCAATCTGATCTTCCAGACCTGGCCTTCGGCATCCCAGCGCGTCTCTTCAACACGAGTCTTGAAGCGGACATAGCGCGTGATGTCGAAGTATGCAGCGTATTCTTCGAGATATTGGCGCACACTGGCGGCCGTAGGGTATAGAGGTGTTTCTGGTGGGAAGGGGAAACTCGGGAAACCAAGGAACGGACGGCTACGTTCGTGTAAAGTGAATCGTAGAGCGGTGTATAGGGAGGATCATTCACAGCAGGTGCCGGCAACCTAGAGCATTGTATGGGTTATAAACTCATATTTGATCTCCCCGTCGATCAGCGCACCATATTCCTCCGACGTTTTCTCTCTCTTCGAACGCGACCAATTTCCACAGGCCTGACTGCACTTGAGGAGTGTCTGCCAGAATCTTCAGCGTCGCAAGGCCGTTTGCACCTGCACCAATGACGCAAATTCTCTTTATGGAGCTCATCGTACAGCGATGGGGATGGTGCGACTGAGAGCAAGTCTAGCTGCAGTAACCATTGTCTTTATGAACCTCTAGGCGATGGCGCAACAATAACACACTGGAATGAGGTCACTCGGCCATCGGCGACGCCACTGGCAGGATTCACGTACAGATGCGTAAGGTGCGATTGAGTCGTGCAGTCCAACCTTAGTCTCCCACAGTCACTTCCCAGAGTCAAAGGTGAAGAAAGTCGTTCGCTTCAACGAGAATCCACTTGGCATAATCCACCTGGCTTCGATCTTCCAAAGGACCCATCATCCCACGGGGTCAAAATTCTCGGACCTGCGCCCCGTACTAGATAAATGCAACAAGATAACGGGGTGTAAATACTCGATACGCTGCGCTCTACTGGGGGCACGCAGGCGCACAGATGGCGAACAAAAAATGGTCCTTGCATCTATCTAGTAATACGCCAAGAAAACTCAGGACAAGTTTGCAGGCGACCCTGCCTTTTGCTCGGGATTGAGCGATAGTTCTTATCCCTACTATCGTTGCACCGGAGTTGCAAAAAAAGAAAAGATTTCTTTGTAGCGTCTTCAATTAGGCTCTCTCTCACTCCAAATTTTTATATTACCTGCGGAAGCTTCTTGAAATGTGTCCTGTTATTTTTTCATATTTTCTAGCAATCTCTAGGAATTATTGTGATATGATTGAGAAGGGGTGTCCGAAAACGAGCAAAGCTTAGGAGTTGCAAATCTTGCCGACGATCGGGTCACACGTTGTCACGTTTAAACTCGAACTCCGACGGAGCGCACCGCGAAACGACCTACCATGCGGAGATTCAAAGAATGACCAAGCATCACACGGCCCGAGACTCCCTGTCACTCTGCCTGCCATCGGGCACTGCCCGTCGAAAGAAATTTAGTGAAGAGCAGTAGAGGCCTCAAAGTGATAAAAAATAACCTGAATGCTTTCAGTAACACCTCTCCATATTGTTATTTTCTTAGTTTTGTAGTTGAGCTCAAGGATCTGAGAGATCTTGAGCATCTCTCAGATATCTCTGCCCTAAAAACCATTATTCATTGCCTCCTCACTGCTGCACCCAATTTCTGTTCTCGCAAAAACTCCGATACTTGAAGAGTGCTTAAATAAATAACTATGAATTTTTTCAAGAGGTGCCGTCAAAAGTTGCCGCGAGGAGCTCGATTTTGAACCTCTCATACCATTTGCAACTCCGGTGCAATGATAGTATTGTCAGGGATCAAACGAGTCAACAACTATCCATATCCAAGAATGTTCTAAGTTTTGGGATAGTGTGACCTTACATTGAATACACTAAAGATATACGAGCCTCACGATTCTGTGAATAAGCAGAGCGTATCTACATCATGATATACCATCGTTTGAAATAGCGGTGTAAGGATAGAGATGAAAGGGTATACAACAGTCGAGATAAATATAGACGGGTGGACTACGGTAATCCAAGAACCGATAGCGCACCCTCCCAAAGATCCCTAAGCGTTCTTGCGCGACCAACCACGTTCCTCTGACGCCCGTATCGCCAACTCAATCTTGGCCTCCTCAGGCGGCGCACTGGTAATATTCACCTTGCCCTTCTCGTTCATGATCGCGCCCTCGGTCGAAACGTCGATGCCCTCCGCCTTGCACGCGCGCTCTGCCTCCTCAACGAGCCCCAGCGGATCGCGCGGCAGCCAAATAACGCGCTGTGACTCCACACTCGCAGGATGGCTGAAGTCCGTAGGGCCCTGCTCCTCCTCCCGCTCCACAGACGGTAAGTGTGCACTTGAGTCGGCGTGGGACAGTTCTGAGAAAGAGCCAGAAGCCTTGTGCGTGGGTTTCTCGTTCGTGGTGGTGTAGATAGCGTCTGTGGATGGTCCAGAGGCCTGGCCGTTAGCGTCGAAGTGCTGAGCCTGGACGTTATCTTCCTGCGTGGGAGCGGACTCCACTCTGCTCTCATGGCTCTTTTTCTCGTTTTCTTCCACAGGGAGAGCCTTGGCAGGTGCGTTCTCGGGGACGACGTCGTCGGTCAATTCAAATGATTTGTCCGCCAAAGTCAGGGGAAGATACTGGATCAAGGGGCCGTACGAGTTGTTGATGATGTTATGGAAGAAGGCCTGCAGGAAGAGAATATAGAATTAGAATAAATATTTATGTCGACCAAAACTATTTGAGGAAACCCCACCGTAAACACGAGCAAGACGACCATCAACGCTCCTTCCGCAATTGCGGCTGGTTTGCCCTTCTCATTTTGCGAAAGGAAGAACAAAGCGCAGAGGCAAATCTGCTGAATATACAAACCCACGAAGATATGCTGAATCGCCTTGGGAAAGAAGAGTCCACCGGTATCGCCTGATGCGGGCATGTCCTGGACCCAGAGGAAGAGGTACTTGTACATGATATAAAACAGGAAGAACGTGGCGCAGGCAAGACCGTTGATGATGGGCGAGATGATAGAGTACCCAAGGGTGATGACGACGAGCAAGGTAGTCTGTGGGAAAAGCGTTCCCCAGTTGACGGAGCGCGCGCCGTACTTGAGGTTGTACACTGATCGCGGGGTGCTGCCGAGCAGGATCAACTTGACGTAGTACAAGATAAGGGTGACGGCTTGAAGAAAACCACCAGCGGTACCGGAGAGACCTTGCAGAATAATGTATCTATGGAAGCATAAGATGTCTGGTTTAATTGGTGATAGACAGATGAGCATACGTCAGGAAGAAAGTCGAAGCCTTGGGTAGATTCTGAGCGAGAAGAGTCGGTGCAGATGATATGCTGTCCGCAAGCTGAGGGAGGGCTGCAATGATACCGGATGAGAGCGTCACTATCAAGAAACCGTTCTACAAGATCGAAGAATGAGTATAATAGTACCAGATACGAGCCATGGGAGAAGGTGGCGCTTACAATGACTTCAAAGATGAAGAATCGGTCCATCAAGCTAAGCTCGAGGCCAGTACGTTTTGGGATGCCCTCGAGGCGCGCCAATAGTCTCAGTACAATCGGCAGAAGCATGAACAAAACAGCGAGTAACACGGGGGGAAGGATACCAGAGATGATACCGACAACCACGTCCGGAAGGTTACAGATCCAAGCGAGCCAGTGGTACTTGATGCAGAGGGAATGGATGTTCGACACGGCGCCGACGAAGGCCACTTTCATACAATATCAACTCATAAACGCTTGTCCTGGTGAAGAAACCGATTGAATGTGCGTACCAGGGAAAGCCCAAAGAATGATCAATCCGAGCGTGATGGCCCATCCAATAGCCATCCGTATACGACGCTCATACGGGTTCATGCCCAGATTCTCCCATATGATGTCCTCAGGTCCAACTTCAACGTACTTCCCAGCGCTAGCCATACGGTACGGGCCGTGATGCGTGAGTCCGGCAGCCGCGAGATGCGCTGCGATTTGCCGGTTAAACAGAATAAATGCGCCATTCACGGGCGGGTACGTCTGGTCCTTGAAGTCAACCGCGGGCTTTGCGCCAGGAATCGGTAGCGACACAGGGGGTACGGACACGTTAAACCTACCCGCACGGATCTTGTGGCGGCGATCGATTGCCTCTGCTTCCTGTGCGGTCATGCGAGCAATGTCCTCGTTCAGTACCCGCCGACGCTCCGCGAGCGCCTCGGTCGTCGTCCTAATTTCTTCACGTGCCCACTCGATCGAGTCCACTTTCTTGCCAATCAGCGGAAGAGAGAACGGGAGCCATGAGAAGGGAGGCAGACGGTGTGTCGGACGTTCATTTGCTGGGACAAGCTCCTCTGTCAGGCTTTTCACGGCCTCCGGATCGTTTGTGGGCTGGGTAAGGCCGGTGGTTGAGTTGTTTTCGCCACCATTCTTCGCTGCTGCTTCTTTGTTCTTCTTGTACTGCTTCATGGCCGTGCCAAGAAGGGCTGTTTCGGCAGCCTCCAACTTATCGCAGGCCGCAAGGCGACGTGTATGTAGGTCGGGCATATCTTTGAGATCACGGTTGAGCCAAACTTTGCGCACACCGCCCGGAAGACAGGAGAAGAGACGTGTGAGAGCAAGCTCCGACAAGTATTTCGTCGGGATTCCGGTAACGAGGATAGTGTTCGCTTGCGGAGACGAGGAATGGCTGGCACTGATCAAGAAGCGTTGACGGGCCTTGACATAGTGCTGCATTTCATGCTTGATGTTCCACCAAATCCAGACTGTAATAATACGACGTCAGATGGATAATTATTCAGACAACTAGCTTAAACCAAGTCAAAAGAGGACGATCATGTGACCCGACCCAACAACAAATGTCGAGCACGTCCACCCAGACACAGATGGTGCAGAGACGCACGAGACGAGTGAATAGGGACTCACAAGTGAAGAACCAGGCGAGGATCAAGTGCGCAGCGTAGCGTGTCGTCTTGTCTGGCGCGACGTTGCCGTAAGTGTACATATCAAGACCGGAATGACTTGCGACTTCTGTTTTGACCGCGGTGATGGGAAGGAGTATGGCCCACGAAATGAGCCAGATCGGGAGCAGTACACGGACCATCATGCGGAGGAAGCGGACGAAAAAATACGAGTCCATGCCGTTGACCTGCTTGATGTCACGATAATCGGCCCGCCATATTGCTAAAGGCCATGCAAGTAAGGAAGGAGACAGTGGCTTCTGGCGTTTGCTAGAAGTTGAGCGTCAGCGAGTGAAAGACGGCAGAGCTGGTTGCGAAAGTGTGAAAATCAAGACATCCTAAAGAAAGCCACGAATGCACGAAGCTGGTTGACGGTTGCACTGGCTTCGAGTGCTGCATATACGTCAAGAATTCAAGAGAAAAGACGGTGAAGAATGATAGGCTTTTCCATCATTGACGATAACAAAACGTGCGAAGATACGTTCCCAGTGGAGCTGACAACAATCACGAGATCAAGCGCGTCTGGAAAAACATAGCGAAAACCACGCTCGTGGAATAGGAGAAAACGTGATATGCGCTGATGTTCTGTGACATCCAACGATGTGCAGGAGTAGAGGGAGATACTCACCTCTCAAGTACCGAAAGACTGCGTGGCTCATAGATAGATCTAAACTGTCGTCGTAGGATGGTGAACGCGACTAGCTCTGCTCCAAAAACGGCGGAGTTGAAGACGAGGGACGTGAGGAACGTGCTCGTCGACGAGCTCTGCGCCTCAGAAGCGCTGAGATTGGACCTGCGTCGTGCATACTCTGGTGAGCCTCGCCACGATCGGCGTGCAAGCGAAGCGAAGACGCGACAGCTCACATGATTACAAAATGAGATCAGGAATGGTTGCGTTGGTCGTTAAAAGAATCAAAGAAAGTAGTCGGTGTAGGCTGTTGGGGACAACGAGCGGACGTGAGCACAGCCCAACGAGGCAAGATAAAAGGCGCAAAGAAAAATGGAGCGTCATTATCCGACAACATAGCGCTTGCCTTTTTGGGATTTTCCGCTGTTCAAAGATCCACTCCGATCGCCTGACGTCAGTACTAGGCCCCGAGCGTGTCCTCACGCAACGTACTGCGATCGCGTTGAGCAGTGAACAGTTTAGAGGATGCCTGAGGTGAGAGAGCGATGTGATGTGAACACACAGTAGGCGACCGCGTTGGAGCAGGTTGGGGCCATGAACATGCTTCTTAAGTACATCCAGCACGGGTTCGCTCAGGAACGTGGACGTCACTATTTTACTCCAAAAACACGCGCCCGATTGACGTGCGGAAACCGGGCATCGCACTTTGCGCGTCAGATATGCTGAAACGGAATGCACCGGTCATTTCTTGTTCTAGTTGTGCCACAACCTAGAGCGCGACATGCTCCATGAGCAGAGCAGGGAGAAAGATCCTCGACATACAGAGCTAAGCAATGGAGCAAGCAGCAAGCAGAAGGGGGCCACGTGCAAGCAGGGAAACCGATTACATTTTTGGCGCAGCACAGGCTTCCGGGGAAAGACGTTTGTGATGGGAGCGAGCAAAATACTGATCATGAACATGCTTGACAGCGGAAGAGAATCAACTAGACCTTCATGCAGACGTCGACTAGAAGCCTCCCACTGTGTTCCGCCGCCAAGCTAAGACACGACGAAAGTTTTTCCAAAAATACGAGTGGGAGAGATAGAAAAGAAGCCGGTTTGCAACGGAGGAAGAGCGCCCAACAACAATGTTCGGAGCCTAGATGCAGGATGGAAGGAAACGTGGGAGGAAGGTCTATTCTGGAATAACGCATTGAGGTGTTATTCCCAGCTATCTCAGAAACAAAAGATGGGGGCAATTGGACCCTGCATGAGCGCCGAGCGGATTTGAGCTCATGCCAGCAGAGTAAAACGCCCAACGATAGTGAGCAAGAATAAGACTTGACCCGCTTTCGATAATAAAGAGCGCCGCTGATACTAAAGAATCGCTGTAAGTGAGTCTAGTATGGGCTGAGCTTCAGCGTCATTTCCGCTGGCTTGGTTGACGGCCGTTAGTAAGGAGAGTAGCTCATACGGTCACCGTATGAGCTTCATGGAGCTGTAAGCGCGCAGGAGGTAGTATGGCTTGTCAACACAGTACTCACTCAGTATAAACCGCTGTCCTCGCATGTTGATCAGGCACACCGAGAAACGAGCTGAATAGAGCTATTGGCCGAGACTGAGCTGTGGATGCGGTCATGACATGGATATGCGCTCGGGTCCTGAGGTCATGAGCGAGACAGAAAGAATAAGGAGAGCCTTCGGCGCTCGGTATTCGGTTGGAAAAGGGAATCATGGAGCCGGATGCTGTTATTCCTTTTGAATGCAAGAATCAGTGCCTCTTCGCTCGCCATCATCTTCAACAATAGAGAAAATGGGAACTTGGAATGGGAGCAGGGAACATTGGCGAACCGAGGCGAACGCGTAAATCCGATGATGCAAGCGCACGTGAGCGGGTACCGTTCTAGTAGCTTCTGTGGCTGACGAAGACCGAGTGCATTCCGGCTGTTAGCTGAGCACTTATACCTGTCTCTCGCCATCATCTACAGTCTCATCGGTCACCTAGAACCTAAGCTTTTTGTACCATGCCAGAGCTATCCGGTATGCCACTGCTGAGCGGTCCGCCACCGCCTTCTACTAGCTCCAGGGCGGACATCTGCTGCAGGAAATGTAACAAAGAGTTCAATATCCTATTTACGCGCGCACGACGGTGCAACCATTGCGGTGGGTGTCTACGACATGCTGGGAATCCCAGGAGAATGGGGCGCAAGAAGGACAATATCTGACATGAGAGACATCGCAGGTTACTCGTATTGCTCATCGTGCTCAGATTATCAGGCTCTCATGCCGCGATCAGGCTCAGAATCAGGCTATCAGCCCATGCCGGTGTGTGCATTTTGCATCGAGAATTTGAACAGTGCGTTTCTGCGTCGTGTTGCCGCTGCCGCGTTGACCTTGACCAGCCAAAGCGCCCAGTTACGGCTGGCGGTAAATCGTACCTCAAGGGCCTGTCTCTCGCCCGGCTGAAGAAATACGTGGATGCGTATAACATCAAGGTCGAGGGAATCCTGGAGAAGGACGAATTGATATCCAGGATCATAGCGTCCAGAGTGAGTTGGGTGTGTGGTTTGGGCTCGCCACTCGGACTGATGTGGTTCGCACCATAGAGAGATAACGGGTGCTTACCGCCCGCCAACGAGGTACGATACTCTCACTGACGGTGAGAAAGGACTGCGTTTTACCCATATCACTCCAGGACTTTTATAGGAAGTACTCAGTCCCTGGCAGGCAGGGAAGCCGTCCACGGGGATTGTTCAGCCGAACACTGGGCCAAGACCGGCCTTTCGAAGCGACACCTCCATCTCGTCCTCCACCGCGGAGTACCGCCTCGACATTCGCGCGACCCGATCTCGACCCATCGCAGAGACATAATGCGCCGCCGCCACCGCCAAGACCGACGGCCAGAGCGCAAGCGCAACAAGCTTACAATCAGCCACGAACGGCTCCGTATTCAACCCGACAGACTCCCCCGCCTCATTCTCCGAGACCACAGTACCCCCAACACAATAGCGCGACACCGCCACACTACCGTCCGAATACGGCGCATCCCGGTGCTCCATCAGCAAGCAACATGCCGGGCCGCTGGAGTACCCCGCCCTCACGCCCGGCGTCTGCGGCACCTGCTGTGCCGCCTCAGCCCCGCGCGCCAGTCCCCACACTCGAGCAATTGCTGAACATGACTGAGGATGCGGTCGCGCAGATGTCGATCGGGACGCTGAAGAGCGTCTTGTTCCAGAACCACGTCAACGCCCGCCTATTGCTCGAGAAGAGTGATTTAGTCGCGAAGGTGCGTGCGCTTGTGGCGGACGAGCGACGTGAACGCGAGCGCGAGGCTGCATTGAGGGCAAGAGAGGAGCAGGAAATCATCGAGAGGCAGCATGTGATGATGGAGGAGCATCGAATGCGGGAGGAACAGCTGCGGTTGGAGAGAGAGGCGAGGGAACGAGAGGAATTGGAAAGGGCAAGGGCTGGTGATTCTGGTGTGGAAGAGCGCGATATACCTGTTCAAGGCGATGGGGATGCCGGCGTTCCACTGGAGAGGCCAGGTGACTCCCCGCGCGATGGGGAGGCGAAGACGTCCAGTCCAGTCGGACCCTCCATAAGCTCTAGTTTAGAACGGAGCGGGCTTTGTATTATCTGTCAGGACGAGGAGGCGAACATCGCTATCGTAGACTGCGGGTGCGTCCCTGTTTCCATTCCCAGTCTCTCCGTGCAGGCGATGCTCATTTCACGTCAGACACCTTGCGATGTGTCGTGGCTGTTCGGAACTCGTGATGTCGTCCTCGCGCGAGTGTCCCTTGTGCAGGACTCGAATTGTGACGGAGGCGCGCTTGCTGCGGATATTCAAGACGTGACGCGCTGGGTGTCTATTAGACTTAATTTGTTTGTCTCCAGACTCCGCACCGTTGCCCGTGCTTTCTCTGTCATTTATCTTGACGTTGGGCCTGGCGGCTGCAGCTGATTCTGTGCAGGGTCGAAGGAGTTTTTGTACGATGATTGGCCGTGTAATAACGGTCGATACCAGCGAATGTGTCATGGCGGGGCTGACCCCACATCTTCGATCGGTGTTCGATGAGATGAACGTGCGGGGCCCCGCAATCCGAAGGCGTTGGCATCGGTGAATATTTGATATAAACCCGTGTTCTCCCGACGATGCGCTTCAACTGTAAGGCGTCGGCAGTTCTGGGCCAGCGATGAGACGAGAACTGGCGTCGAGCAAGCCGAGCCCCGACGAATTTGGGCGCTCTCGGCGGGGACGGCAGATGACGTGCATGGGCTGGACCACGCCGCGCCGCGCTGGGTCGGGTCATGTGCCAGGCGCGTCGAGGAACAGGGCGCGTCTCGGAGTCTGTTCTTGGTCTGCTCCAGGCGGAACGGCCGCGTTCGAGATCGGCTCCCGCTGCCCAAAATGATACTTATCGCGCCGAATCACCCCAATCCAGCGCCGTCCCCTTTCACTATAAATGTCCGCGCTTCTCCTTCGACAACGCTTCCTCATCCAGACCTCTCGTCTACGCCCAACATCACACATCACCTCTTCCACTTCTTTGTCTCTACCCCGCATTCGAAGAATGTCCAACATCCCGAAGACCCAGAAGGCTGCCGTCGTCGTCTCCGCCGATGAGCCCATCCAGGTCCGCGACAACCACCCCGTCAAGCAGCCAGAGGACCTCGCGCCCGGCGAGTGTCTCGTCAAGATGCACTGCACAGGCGTCTGCCACACCGACCTCCACGCACGCAAGGGCGACTGGCCACTTGCTCCGAACAGGCCGCTGATCGGCGGCCATGAGGGTGTCGGTGAGATCGTCGCCATCGGCGCACACACAGCGCGCTCGCCTGTCAAAGTCGGCGATCGCGTCGGAATCAAATGGCTCGCCGACTCGTGCTTGGAGTGCGAGCTGTGCCGCAAGGGTCTCGAGCAGAGTACGCACGCCCTTGTTCCCCTTCGCTACCATCGCAGCAACTGACCAGGATCAACACAGGCTGTCAAAAAGGCAAACTTAGCGGGTACACTGTCGATGGCACCTTCTCGCAATATGTCGTATGTACCCCTTTTGATAAGGTGTGATCGCGCAAGCCACATTGCTCACCCATCTTTCCCGATAGGTTTCCTATGTTTCGCACGTCACTCCTATCCCGGAAGGTCTTGACAGCAATGAAGCTGCTTCCATTCTCTGCGCTGTATGTTCCTGTCCTTCCTGGGTTGCCTTATCTTGATTAACAGGATGCAATCTCCCATTAGGGCGTTACCACTTACCGTGCCCTCAAATACAGCCAGACACACATTGGGGACTGGGTCGTCATCCCCGGTGCTGGTGGAGGACTTGGCCATCTTGGTATGCAGAAAAGCCCCTTGCTTCCGTCACCATATGCTGATTGATTTGCCATCTACAGCCGTCCAATATGCCGCAGCAATGGGTCTCCGAGTCGTCGCAATCGGTTCGTGTTTTGTATGATATGGGGCACCTCGTCTGATGACCTTCTTTGACAGATACTGGGAAGGAAAAGAAGGAATTGTGCTTGAAGCTCGGAGCTGAGAAGTGGATCGACTTCAGGGAAACCAAGGACCTCGTCAAAGACATCAAAGCGGCCACAGATGGTCTTGGACCCCACGCCGCGATCGTCACTGCTGCAAACGTCAGTAACGTTTTATATTACCAACCAGCACTGTGACTGACAGAATCGGTTGCAGAGCTCCGCATATGAGCAGGCCGTCGATTATCTCCGCGAAGGCGGTACGCTCATGGCTGTTGGCCTCCCAGGGACAGCCAAGCTCAACGCGTCGATTTTCTTCACTGTCGTCAAAAGCATAAGCATCCTCGGGTCCTACGTTGGGTAAGTGTTCATTTCTACCTCGAGAAATAAAAAGAGTGCTGACGCTCCCTCCGCGTCCGACAACCAGAAACCGTCAAGACGCTCGCGAAGCTATCGCCATCGCCGCCTCAGGCAAAGTCAAGTGCCATTACGTGCTCAAGCCTCTGAACGCGCTGAAAGAGTCCGTATCGTTTTTCTACGAGTCTATATCTCCCGGTCAGGTTGCTGACATGCCCTTGCTTTTAGGGTCTACGAGGGTATGGAGGCTGGCACCGTCGTCGGTCGCGTCGTGCTCAGCATGAACTGAACTTTCCCTCCCTTTCTTCTCCACTTTACCCCACCCCTTACCCCAAGTGTTTCGTTGATGGCTCACTTACTTTGATTTGGAGCAAAAGCTGTACGATGGACATGAGCACGCATATACTTACCTTTCATCAGTAAGATGTACTAGTCGTTTGTTGTAACTGATTGTCGTGTATCTGTCTGGTCAATGGATTAGATTACGCAAATGTAAAGACCTCGAGCTGTCTGACACGTTATGGTCCCATTCTTGGGGGTTGGATGAGGGTGGAACTGGTTCAGAGTCAACCCAGGACACGCATATTGCACGCGATCGACCTGGCGTTGTTGATTGCTGGCAATTTGTGAGGGATCCTGAGTCAAAAAACGGAAGTTCATGTTAAGTAGTCAATCAGAGCAAGAGTTATGAACTTCCAAAATCGGGCACAACTTTCACACGGATTTCTCCTCAGTTTTGCGACACTTTACGGACAGACACATTACGCAAGTTTCTGTTTTCGACGTTTACATGCGAATTCCGCTTTACTGAAAAGTCCCTTCCAGCTCTTTGTTCTTGACCGATTGTTAGGCCTTTCTCGATTGCACTCAAAATGTTGCTACAGGTTTTGATGAGGTTCAACCTATCTTGATTTACTCGTGAGTGACTGTTCTATCCATACAGAAAATCCTAAAGCCTATTGCATCAATCTTATAGAAGCTTTCTGAAGTGTTCAATATCATACAGTCAGGATTCACCTACGACAGGATACAGTTTGGTCCTGGACTCGCACCCATTCACCATTGGCGCATACATACGCAATATGCAGCATAAGGAAGACCCACAAGACGCAATCTGGTCGAGTAATCATGTCATGCCCGAGGCATGCCCGAGACGCTGTTACGACTCACTTTAGGCCTCTTTAACCGTCCACCTCGACATCTCGGTCGTGGATCGATTGTATCTCTCAGCTCTTGCATATAAATATCTGCCTTCCATCGTTATTACAGTGCACCCCACTCAATTATGTCCACAACTGCAGTGTCTCAGGCTAATCTTTCCGAGAAGAAGGGCGAACCAGATGGTAGTTTCAAACGACCAGCGTCGTCTTTCAGAAGTTTCGTAGAGAAAGGCGGGCAGTTTCCTCCCGAAAAGAGTGAGTTGCCTGTTTCGCAATTGTTTAATCGCGATGGCTCACTTGGCTGGTCAATTTAGATCGCTATCATCTCTATGTTGCCTATGGCTGTCGTGAGCAACAATGATGCTAGATCCTTGCTAGCTTCCCAATGTTTCCTTTCAGCCTTCGCTTCACGCACGCTGATCGTGCGTAAATTGAAGGGTCTCGAGGACGTCATCTGTGAGCTTGCCGTACCCCGTGTTTAGGCATCCCTATGACGCCAGGTACTTTGCATCAGCTGTCACCGTCTGCTCTCCACGTTTTGGCCCGAATGGTTGGCCATTTGCGTCGGTGGAGCCTTTCCCAGGAGCAGAAGCCGATCCGCTTTACGATTCGAAGTATGTTAGAGATCTGTACCTAAGGGCGGATCCAAACTATGCAGGAAGGTGATTAAATCATACCTCTATAACATTCTCGCCGGTTTCTTACCGCGAACTCCAGATTCACGGTTCCTCTCTTATGGGACAAGAAAGAGCATACTATCGTGAACAATGAGTCGTCGGAAATAATCCGCATTTTGAACACGGCGTTTGACGATTTCCTTCCGAAGGAGAAGGCTGATCTCGACTATTATCCCCCAGAGTTGAGAGCAGAGATCGATACCGTGAATGAATTTATATACGATGGCATCAATGGTGCGTGGACACTTCGTCTTGCTTCATGGTCGAATGGCACAGTGATCGGGTTTGAAACACAGATGGCGTATATAAAGCGGGCTTTGCAAAGACATCTGAAGCGTTCAATCCTGCCGTCATTCACCTTTTCGAGACCTTGATCGGGTTGAAGCTCTACTAGCGGGAAAAACATATCTTGTCGGCGAGCGTCTCACCGAAGCAGACGTCAGGCTGTTTGTGACGATGGTAATTCGTTCGCTTTATAGCACGGGATGGGATCTGACGGATTTATCACTAGATTCGATTCGATACGGCGTATGTGGGACATTTCAAGTGCAACTTGCGTACCATTCGTGGTGGATATCCTAACATCCACTTGTAAGTGCCGCCCATTGCAATTCACTTCGATCTGTACAATGGATGTTGGGTTTGTTTAGATGGCTACGTCGCCTGTACTGGAGGAATGATGCCTTCCAGTCGACGACCGATTTCGATCACATCAAAACCTTCTACTTTTGGGGCCAGCCAGCGGTACGTCCTCAGAAGCACATCCGAATTTCGATTGACGCTGATATTCGCTCGTGCCTAGATCAATCCGACTCGCATTGTTCCCATCGGTCCTGTGCCACACATTGAAGCTTTATAATCGACAAATGCGGGGATACCTGCGGTTTTTGGCTCTTCTCTGAAGCTGTTGTATTCTTGGTACGGCATCGTGTACTTTTGCTGAAGTAGGCGATTGATCTGGACGCTGCTTCTTTTAGTGCGTGTATCTGTATATGTAGCTCTCGGTCTGTTTCTACGGAGTGACATATAAGTCAGTTGTATCAGCAGTACTACCCGACACTGAACAAAGCAGTTTCACGACAGTCAAGACAGCGGCAGAATGGGTTTGACAGAAGCAGAATACGATCTTCGCCGATAGTAAGATAAATCGACACAAAGACAAACTTTGAAGTTTTTTCACGATTGGGAGCATTGTTCTTCTTGCCGTGAGAGGCGTATTCATGCGTACTTGTAGGTTATTCTCTGTCAATTCACGTGCCGTGCTGACTCGGGTTCGTCAGGCTACCCCCACTTGAGTGTGTTGTAGACATGAGCAGACTGCAAAATTTCGAGTTCTTGCATGCACAGGTCAAACAGCCTTCCCCCATAGTCCAGTGTGGCCAAAAGGAGGTACTTTCGAGCGCTCACCAGTCTTAGAAATTTCGACTCAAAGAAAACCAGATTGATTGTGTAGTTGATCCGTTGATCTCTACTGTCTCGCATTTTCGGTATCTTCTAGCTCTGTAAACATGCCAGTTCAAGAGATATCTGCTTCACCATTGTCTAGGAAGCGGTGCATGGCTTTTGGTAATTTGTGCGTCTGGCATGCTGCTGATACCCAGTGTAGGCATATCTTCTCGAGTTTATTTGCAGGAATCACGGAGCGTAGCTCGAATTCAAGGATGAGAAATCCAGGTCAGGCAGCTCGATGAGCCAATCACATCGCTAAAACCTTAGGTGTACCATTGTTGGCCTGTGTATCCAGTGCAGGACGCCTCGCCTTTGAGCACGCACAACGCTGCCCGTTTCTGTCGGCTGAGGAAGTGTCCGATGGTGATGATTTCTGTCAGAATGGACCCACAAATTAACCGAAGACAGGCGCTATCGCTTACAAGGGCACCTTTATTCTTACTCATCTCGCTCATGAGGCTTTACAGTCACAATCTGGAGCTGGAGTGTGTTAGGCGCCAATTAGATTGCAAAGCCGCAAAAGTAAGTCCGAGGCCGCTTCGATCATTTGTAAACCATTGGTGTTTGTTCCTGGTCGGACGTGAGTCAAAAACCGACAATGCCTATGCAGTTATTGTCGTACTCGAGGAGGTGCTATAAGGATGACGATGACTGAACACTGACGGCTGCATCTCCCCCAACCGACCTTTCCGTTCTTTCGCTCAGTGATCTAGGTCTATACCGTGCATGTCAATGAACCGTGGAACGCTCTTGCATCCGTCCGCTTGCATGTCTGAGCAAGGCTTCAAAAGAGAACCTCGATTTGACAGGTCGTCCTTCAGGAACGCTATCGAAGTGGGCGGCTGGTTTCCACCGGAACTTTGTGAGTCATGAATCCATCCCCTTTGATTCTCGAACATTGAACTTCACCAAGACAGATACCATTTATACGTCTCTCTAGCATGTCGTCAGTCGGTCCACATTTTGTGAAACCAGTTCTCACCTTCTTTGATCGCATAGCCATATCAACACGCACTTTGGCTATGAGGAAATTGAAACGTTTGGAGAGTATCATCTGTGAGGCCCGCCGATTTTACCCATCACTGTCTGACTTATCATTCATGTTCAGCTGTAACCATTGCGTCCCCTCACCAGTATGAGAAAGGATATGCATTTGCTTCGGTAGACGATTTTCCAGGATCAGAAGTTGATCCCCTCTATGATTCGTCATATATTGAGGATCTATATCTACGAGCAGACCTTGACTATACCGGGAAGTACGTGTTCTCGCTCCTGGAACGAGGACGTCTTTTGTCAATCATATTCTTTATCAGATGCACTGTTCCTGTATGTGGGACAAAATTTTACACACCATAGTCAATAACGATGCGTCGGATATCATGCGAATATTCAATTTTGCATTCAATGGACTGCTCCCTGAAAATAAAGCCGCTTTGGACTTTTACCCTGCCCACATCAGCCCAGAAATCGGCGACTTCAATGAGTGGGCGGACCGTGTAATAATTGGTGAGGGTGATGTCACCGCGTATACGGGTGCACCGATGCTGACGTTCAAATTTCACCTGATAGAAGGTGCTCACAAGGCCGGATTAGCGACGACGTTCGAGGCATACCGCTGCGTTGTTGTTCCCCTCTTCGAAGCCTTGGACCGGGTGGAGAATATGCTCAAGGACAAGACGTATTTGATTGGTGATCGTCTGACTGCCGCCGATATCAGCCTTATACCACACTTGTATGTTTTTCATGTATTCCCGTTCCTTCGCTGAGCACTGCGTCGCCAGATACGGTTTGACCCGGTATATGTGAACCTATTCAAGTGCAATCTCAATACGATCCGTCTCGGATACCCAAATATTCACTTGTGAGCGTTTATACGTATGTCTCGTATGCAGAGGCTGATGTCGGTGAACTATGCAGATGGCTCCGTCAGCTCTACTGGTGCAACGATGCTTTCCAATCGACAACTGATTTCAATCATATAAAGATCGGGTATTACTCATCTTGGATGGAGGTGCGCCTACCCAATGCAGTGGTCTATCTCAATACTAACCAAGACTCCGTTCGCTGTTTTTTGGTGGATAGATCAATCCTCACTGTATCGTGCCTATTGGTCCTGTTCCGCACATCGAACCACTGCGTTAATCAGCGCCTTGGAGAGAGATATGAAGAGCCATCGGAATTATGGTTATAGTACAAGCAGGCTTCACAACCAAGATGCTTCCAAGAACGTCTTAAGATCGAGACAAAATACACACGCTCCATCTTCAATCCCTCTTTGTGAACACTAGCGGCACGCGGATTGGGCTGTGTAGACCGCAAATATCAATATCATCAGTATGATTCATGTCAAGAGGTAGAAGGTCCACGAACGTCAACGTCAAACCTGGCTGGCATTGAGAATCCTCGTCTTGCGCTCTTCAAAGGTTTCATGGGCAAATTCAGATTCCTCTTTGATGGTAACTTTGTAGCGAGACATGAGCATAGTGAGGATCGCTACGCCCTCCGTCTCAAATAATCTGCAAAGAGACATCCGGCTCACGATCGCCCACTAAGGGAGTCAAGAGACCATACACCACTCACCGGCGTCCTAGACATGCGCGCGCGCCTGTTGCAACGCTCCGTAAGACAGGCTTTGAAGATCAGTAGAAACACGTTGCATACCTTGGCTGAAAGGCAAAAAAGCATCTCGTGGCCAATCGCCGAGAAAACGTTCTGGTTTGAAATTGTGAGGATCGTCCCAGTACCGAGCTATCCCGTAATGCATCATGAAGCTCCCTTGTATGATTATATTATTGAGAACCACGTACGGTTGTAATGTAGTCCAGGCGCATGAATGAGAATATTGGTGTTTTTCGGCACAGGGATAATAGTCATATCCCCATTCGCATTCCCCACGGCCAGCGACGTATCTTCAGCACTATATTTCGGAATGGCATTGACCTGCGAACGATGTTTTCTTGACCAGATTGAAATAGGATGGAGAGGATTCAGAACGTACGGGTGGAAACATCCTCAACGTCTCATATAATACACTAGAAAGGTGTCAGTACAAATGCAGCTCAACAGACTGATGAAGGGCCTACGCCATAGAGTAGGTAAAGAGAGGCATCTCTTCATATTTCTAATTATTTTCAGCTATTCAACAAGGAAAGACAAGGTTCCTATGTAATGGATAGGACGTACTGGAAGTCTGTTCGGATCACTCGTGACGTTCCTAATTGAGCTGTACAGCCGATTTTGCTCGTCGGGATATAGAGCAAGAAGTGCGAGTGTGAAGCAAAGAGTATGGGCCGTTGTCTACGAAGGACTGAAGACGTCAATAATTCCGAACGAAGCATCTTTGTTGTTTGCGTACCTCATGTCCAGCAAGAAAAAAGATGAAGACATTGCCTGATATCGTGGAGAAGCCTGGTAAGTGCTGTTCATCAGCTATCGGAGATGATCCGACGTACCGACAAGCTCAGAATCCGTCAATGCCACCTCCCCATCTAAAGCATCATTCGCATCCAAGAGACTGCTGAACAAATCATATCTCTCCTCTTTCTTTTCCGAGTTCCGGCGCTCGCGTATCATCTCCACCATGTATTGCTTATGGCAGCTGTGAGCATAGGAATGCCCATTAGACTGATTATGTGACTCACGTCCATCTCCTTGAAAGCCTGATGGACATGCCGGAGGTGTTTGGTAAGCCCCATCGCCCAATCCGGGACAATCAACTTGAGTAAGATATCTGTAGACGCTGTACGCAAAGCGTCTTTGAACGTCAATTGATGGCCTGGTGGGAGTTTCATGTCATCTGTCCACGAGATTCTGCGACCAAAGCCTAGCACAGATTCAATCTCATGTAGAATACGCAGGTCAGAGTCGCAGAGACTCACCTGTGACACCGATAACGAACAGAGCGATCTGCAGCAGACTCTCAGTAGCGCTTTCCGTTACTGGCAAAGGAATGAGGGCTGACAGGAATGGTCAACTCGACACAATGGTCTATTGAGATTTCAGGAGCATTGTGCCACACATTGTCGAACATGCTTATCATGATTCGAATCGTCTCATCCCATACCAGTTTATTGTTCCTCTGTGCGCGATGATGACCCTAAGTGTCACTAACATCCTCCAGCGCTGAGCGACATACCTCAGAGAATGCAGGTGCGACGATCTTCCTGTATCGTTTCCATTCCTCGCCTTCGGATGCGACGATGTTTCGCCCGAAGAATTGCAAGGTCTGATACATTTCCACAGGCTTCGGGAAGCGATACCTGTATGTCATTACTTCCTGTGAGGGATTGCCTTTGTCAGCCTCGATATAAGCTGCAGAGTCCCGTAAAAGTTGCCTTGATAGCTGCAGCGTCGGCGAGAAAGAGGTATGAAGAGGAACGCGGCCAGACACTGATCTGTGCGTTGAAAAAACTGTATGATCAGGTGCTAATAATCTTAAGAGATCCAGTAAACTCACTTGTGTGTATACATCCCTGCCAGTTTCTTGGAAATCTACAGTAGTTGGATATGTGTATGAGATCCTGCGGTACGCAGGCGGTCACCAGCGCACAATACCTTGGAATTTGTACGTCCACATTCTGTTTCGGCCAGCGCTCACACCAGGAATACGGGGAAGGAGATTCCCGAGAATGCTAGCTGGGCTGATGAGGGTGCGGAGAACGATATGACCTCTACATCGTCATTCCATGAGTGAAACAATGGGGTGCAGGCCGTACTTTAGAACTCGCCCGAGATTTTGAACTGCTTTACGATGCTCAAACAGAGCTTGGAGAGCGTAGAGCATCGCAATCGACAGTCCGAAGATAATCAGTGTCCCCATGGATTCTTTTTTCACTGCCAGGTGGACGAATCTATCTTGTGGTGACACAAAGGCAAGGGATTCGTCCCGCTTGAGTCGCAAAGAAAAGACAGATGGTGGCACGAGACTAGCCAAATATTACTTTATGGAATCGTCCTTCTTCCGGGTCCCTCGTGCGCTGCCCGAAGCATCCGACCGCGGGTTCACGGCTTGACATATCGGCGGCTGAGGGGCGTGCCGACCTAGATTGCCCCAGGAGCTCTATTGCAGCACATCATCTGATGAGAATGTACGTCCAACAGCTTTCCTGTCAGACCATACACGGGTGCTGCGCAACCAATCGTGTTCTATTATTGAAGATGATGAGGCCGACAAGTGAGAATCCGACTACGACCACATCAAGACGACATCTTCGAGAGGCTGACGGCGCCATACCTGAAAATTGATCGAAACGATAGCTACTTTCTCCCACCGTAGCTTCCGGGGTGTCCCATGCAAGCCAGTCGTGATAGGTCGTGGTAGACATGTGGGGTGGCATCACCTGGCATCACACTTCAATACCATTGCTGACGTAATTTTGTTTTCTTCTCGCAAAGTATGAAGTATCTTGCCACTACTGTAGACAGAACACAGAGTGCTCATCAAGTTCTAAATCATGGACAACCTCGGAAGACCTCCAAGATACGCATTCTGCTTTCTGTCAACAGTAGGTACTGTGGGCCATCATATCCATCAGCCCATGGCACGGACATGAGTGGTGCGAGGGTGATACAATTTGGACGAATGTTGTCCGAGAAAGCCCTACATAGTCCTGAGATCTAGAAAAAAGATAGAAATGCTCCATCTTCAATTTCTCTTTGTGAACACTAGCGGCACGCGGATTGGGCTGTATGTCCGCAAAAAATAACGTTATCAGTGTGATAAATGTCAAGAGGTAGAAGAGTATCCACGAACGTCAACGTCAAACCTGGCTTGGCATTGAGAATCCTAGTCTTGCGCTCTTCAAAGGTTTCATGGGAAAATTCAGATTCCTCTTTGATGGTAACTTTGTAGCGAGACATGAGCATGGTGAGAATCGCTATGCCCTCCGTTTCAAAGAATCTGAAAAGAGAGATCCAGCTTACGCTCGCCTATTGGGGCAGTCGAGAGATCGTACACCACTTACCGGCGTCCTAGACATGCGCGCGCGCCTGATGCCACGTTCCATAAGACGTGCTGCCGGAGATCGGTGTAGACAGGTTACATACCTTGGCTGAAAGGTAAAAATGCATCTCGCGGCCAATCGCCGAGGAAGCGCTCTGGTTTGAAAGTGTGAGGATCATCCCAATACCGAGCTGTCCCCGTTATGCATAGTAAGTATTCATTGGATCCAGAAATATTCTCGAAGACTACATACGGTTGTAATGTAGTCCAGGCGTATGGATGACGATATTGGTGTTTTGGGGCACAGGGATAGTGGTCCTGTCCCCGCTCGCATTTCCCACGACCAGCGACGTATCTTCAGCACTGTATTTCGGGATGCCATTGACCTGAGATGAAATGTCTTCTTGATCAAATCATGATACAAAGCAACGAAAAACCCAAAACGCACGGGAGGAAACATCCTCAACGTCTCATAGAAGACGCTACAGAAAAGTCATTAAGAATACAATTCAACAGAGAGATGAAGGGCCTACGCCATAGAGTAAGTAAGGAGAGGCATCTCCTCATAGGACTGATAGTTTTTTAAGAATCCAACAAGGAAAAGCAAACATTCCATTGAATGGATGGGACGCACCGGAAGTCTATCTAGATCGCTCATCACACTTTTTATCGAGTTGTACAGCCGATCCTGCTCGTCGGGATATAGAGCAAGAAGTGCAAACGTAAAGCAAAGAGTGTGAGCCGTTGTCTACAAGGAACCTTAGTGTCAACTTCCAAACGAACCAATTTCGTTAATTGCGTACCTCGTGTCCAGCAACTAGAAAGATGAAAATATTGCCTGATATCATGAAAACCTAGTAAGTGCCGTTGTTCAGCTGTTGGAGATGGTTCGACGAACCGACAAGCTCAGAATCGGTCAACGCCACCTCCCCATCTGAGGTATCATCACTCGCATCCAAGAGACTGCTAAACAAATCGTATCTCTCCTCTTTCTTTTCCGAGTTCCGGCGCTCACGTATCATCTCCATCATGTATTGCTTATGATGGCTGTGAGGAAAAAGCGCTTCAGTAGACAGATCGTATAACTCACGTCCATCTCCTTGAAAGCCTGACGGACATGCCGGAGGTGTTTGGTAAGCCCCATCGCCCAACCCGGAACGATTAACTTGAGAAAAATATCTGTAGACATGGTATGCAAAGCGTCTTTGAACGTCAATTGATGTCCGGGCGGAAGTTTCATATCGTCTGTCCACGAGATTCTGCGACCAAAGCCTAGCGCAGATTCAATCTCGTGGAGACGTGGGTCAGAGATCGTAAAGACTCACCTGCGACACCGATGACGAAGAGAGCGATCTATAGCAAAATGTCAGTAGCGCGTCCTATTTTGGTAAAGGAAACGAGAGCGGACAGGAACGGTTAACTCGATACAATGGTCTGTTGAGATTTCAGGAGCATTGTGCCACACATTGTCGAACATGTCTATCATGATCCGAGTCGTCTCATCCCATACCAGTTTATTGTTCCTCTGTGCGAGATGATGATGAGCCTTGATGCCACTCACATTCTCCAACATTGAGCGACATACCTCAGAGAATGCAGGCGCGACGATCTTCCTGTATCGTTTCCATTCCTCACCTTCAGATGCGACGATGTTTCGCCCGAAGAACTGTAAGACCTTGTATTGTTCAACAGGCTTTGGAAAGCGAGCCCTGTATGTCGTTACTTCCTGTGAGGTATTGCCTTTGTCAGCGCTGATCAAAACTGCAGAATCCCGTAAGACTCACCTTGATGGCCGCAGCGTCCGCAAGAAAAAGGTGTGAAGAGGGACGCGGCCAGACGCTGATCTGTGCATCAATCGAAGTATACAGTAAGGCGCTAATAATCTGATAGAGATTCAGTAGACTCACTTGCGTGAACACATCCCAGCCAGCTTCTTGGAAATCTACAATAGTTGGATATGTGCATGAGATCCTGCGTCAGTCAGGCAGACACCAGAGCATGATACCTTCAAATTTAGACTTCCATGATCTGCTTCGGCCAATGCTCAGGCCACGAATCCGGGGAAGGATATGTCCGAGGACGCTGGCAGGGCTGACGAGAGTGCGAACACCGGGATGGCCTCTACGTCGTGAGTCAATGAGTGAAACGATTTCGTAGCAGCTCTCACTATAGACCCTACCCGAGATTTCGAACTGCTTTACGATACTCGAACAGGGCTTGGAGAGCGTAGAGCAACGCAATGCATAACCCGAAGAATATTAGTGTCCCCATGGAGTCTTTTTCACTACCAGAATCGATAGATGGACCAATCTACCAGTCGCCTTGTGGTGACAAAAGGCAGCGTACTCGTTGAATGGTAGCAAAGGAAAGACAGGCGGTGGCACGACAATCGAGACTGGCCATGTGTAATTGACAACGCACTTTATGGAATCATCGTTCTCATGGTTCCTCGTGCGATGCCCGAAGCGTCCGACCGGTGGTTCCTTACAGCTGTCATGTGTACAGGGTTTTTCAGTTCCGAGGAGCGCCTCGGAGTGGTTGGGAAAAGCACGGCATAACGGCGCTTGTAATGTTTTCGTGTTTCATGCTCCGCGAGAGAAAGACTAAATTACGTTAGCAGTGGTATTGGAGGGTCGTCCCACAATGTCTAACACGACCGTCTTGCGCGGGACACCCCCGAAAGCTACGGTGGGAGAAAGTAGCTATCTTTCCGGTCAATGACCAGGTATGAAGCCGTCAGTCTCTGGAAGATGTCGATGTCGTGATGTGGTCCTGGCATATGTAGTCGGATCCTCATTTGTCGGCCTCATCAACGGCACTGATAGACCACGTTGGGTTGCGCAGTACCCGTGTACGGTCTGACAGCAAAGCCATTGGACGTGCATTCTCATCGGATGATGCCCCGTGACAGAGCTCCTGAAGTAAATCAGGTTAGCCACTATCAGGGCATGCAAAGTAATAGCAGCAGTTACCTATTGAGGCTCGCCAGTGGTCTGCTCTTCATCAGTGATCTTAGCCTCAACGTAGAGACCCTCTGCCTCGAGCCTTTCCCTCTCTAATCCTTCTAGCCGCCTCAACCAATTTATAGCCTCCTCCGTCTGCGGGTCTGACCCCGACACATATCCCAGATGCTCGCCTAATGCTACCTCGATCGCTCTTGCATGATCGAGCAGCCTTCGGTCTACGAACCCCCTCAAGACGCTGGTGTACGCAGCCAACAAGGGTCCGCTCCTTCTTCTCTTCCTGAGTGCTTCAATGAACTGCTGCCTAGACATAGGCTGTCTGCTCTCCCCGACACTCTGCCCCTCCTGTACGGTCGTGATATCCACCCCTTCAACCTTCTCCGACTCACCGACAGCGCCTTCTTGCTGCACGGCCACAGAAAGTTGGCGAATTTGATCAAGGATGTTCAAAGCTTCATCGGTATCTCCTGATTTAGCAAGTCGTCCCGCCAGCATGCACATGGTGTGAAAGTCCGGCTGGATACCGAATGAGCGCATGTCCTCGATGACTCGATAAGCACGGTCGAAGCGCTGGAATCGACAAAATCCGTCGACGAAGGCGTTGAAATGGGCTGCATCGAAAGCCTCGACGGGTGCGATGACAGGGCTCGTTGTTTCAGACCAGTGCCCCTCGTTTACTGCGGATGATTGTGGCTCAGCAGAGGTTGAGGCGATGGGGGGGCTTGAGTCAGAACTGATGGGCATATAGGATCGACGCGACGCGAAGTCGATCAGCTTTTGGTAAAGCTGCTCTAGCTGCACCCTCTTGCTACAGTGATGAACGAGTGCGGCCCATACTAGAGAGGTATGATGACCAGAGGGCCAGATCTTGTCTGGAATATTGAAAGTCGTATACTTGAACATCGAGAGCAGCGGTCGACGCGGAGTGGGTCTCCTCAGGCGCCGACGGGAGGGGTGGTCGAGTACTGTAGGCAAGAGATGCAGAATGTCTTCTCTGGGTACACCCACCATATGGAAATATTTGGTGAACACATAGAGAACATGATTGTATTCCTTTTTATGGTGATGGTGAAGCAATTCGGCGTGTTTGACAACAGCGAAAGAGGTTCGAGAGAGCCGAAAAGCGCGTGTCTGGAGGAGACTGATAGCCCGTCCACCGCGACGGTGGGTTTTGTAAATATCGAAGAAGGTTGCCAATTCACGAGCAGAAGGCGGATGATCAGAAAGGAGTGAGCGCTTCAGCATTCGGAGAGAAATCGCCAGGTTATTTTCTAGTGTCCGACCGGCATCAATCATTGGCAATCCTTCAAGACGGGTCGCAGGAGGACCTTGCATCAAATCTTTGGCGCGTACAAGACTCTGCTTCTTGAACATGGCTTTCAAAGCGGTGGCGGCATCGGTGCATTTTTTGGCTTCTAGCTCGCCTAAAACATAAGAATAAGTATAGCGAGTCAGTCGGACACCATGTTTGCGGGCTGCCTTCAATAGATCAAACGCTGCTAGGGGTCGCTTCGCGTTACAATGAGTCCGGATAGCCAAGCTCCACCACCGCTTCCTGCTGTCCTTGTTGCGCACCACGGAAGGGGTGAACACGCCAGGAAGTTCCCGAGTTTTTTCGTGAAATTCTCGATCCGCTCTATCAAACTCGTCGATGAATCTGGCTGTGAACGCCGGATCTGCAAAGCGAGTGATATGTCCGATCGCCAGAGGCCCGATTCTTCGAGCGTACCCTTTTTCCGCACTGATGATAGCATATCGGATGGCGGTAGGGAGGTCGACACGATCGCTGGAGAATATCAGGCGCGTGACATTCCGAAACGATCCCTGACGGACTGGAGACGCATAGGGTACGAGCGACCACCAGTTGGAGAACGCCTGGGACCGGTCTGGCAGATCTTCTTGCTCGAGAACGTGCTGAGCGGCACGAAAGTAGACGGGGCTGTGACGGATAAATGTACCCGATTGGACCAACTCGGCACGCACCACTTCCGCATCTGCATAATTCCCCGCTACCACAAGACGCGCGAGAGGAGCAGAATGATCATAGAGGGGGACGTTTCTGGGCTGCTTCTCGACGCGTGAAACGTCGATGGACCGATACTCCTGGGAGAAAGGTTCGAAGACGGCAGGGTCCGGCAGCGTACGAGGGTATGGAATGGAGCGAAGAGCTATGACGGCTGGTGTCTCCTCTTTGTGCTGCAATGTGGACGTGCTGAGGCTCCTCGGAAAGGCCGTGGGCCAGGGTAACGTCGGCCATATTAAAGAATGCAGCCCATGAGGGATACGGGTTAATGCATGCGGCACAAAGGCCGTCATGAAAATTTCAACGACAGCAGATTATAACGCGGTATACAACCCTGCCAATACGAAAATCAGTGCATCGAGCGGTGGGAAGTGGACGCCCAACGCACTAAACAGCGGCGGGCAAAGCAAACAGGGTGTGTGACAGCATCTCAGGGCTTGTCACATTTATAGTCACGCTTTGTCAGTGTCGCGTATCCTCTTGTTGACGGCGAAGCAAGTGACTGCTCTACATCCTCCTCGCTACTTCCCTCGATACTTTTGCACCTCTTGGGTTCGTGTTCGAAGGAGCAAAATATCAACGATGATGGACTCTCCAAAGCGCTCTGCCTCGCCATCTTCGTCTTCAGATCCGAAGCGTATCAAGCTAACCGTCCAGCCACAAAACCAAGGCGTTTCATCCGTAGATCCCGAAAATGCTCCCGGAAAACGTAGCGAGCTCGAGCCGATCCAAGGCGGAGAGCTTGGAAACCTTCTCAACTATCCTGAATCGAAGCCTGGTCTCGAAAACGGTGGCAAAACGAAGGTCCAGGGAGAAGGCGAAGAGGACCCTCCCGACGTAGAAATGGGTGATGGGAACGAAGAGGAGGGGGAGTCGGGTGAAGAAAACGACGAGGAGGATCCGGCGCAGCTTGAAGCGAATAGGCAAAGACTCGAAGAACAGGCGCGCAAATATCTCGCGGCTCAGACTCACGAGGTTATCATCCCCTCGTATTCTGCTTGGTTTGACATGTCCAAGATACACCCTGTCGAACGACGTGCCCTTCCTGAGTTCTTCAACTCCCGTAACAGGTCAAAAACACCGGCGATCTACAAGGACTATCGCGACTTTATGATCAATACCTACCGCCTCAGACCAACCGAATATCTCACTGTCACCGCGTGTCGTCGAAACTTGGCAGGAGATGTGTGCGCCATTATGCGTGTTCACGCTTTTCTTGAACAGTGGGGCTTGATCAACTACCAGGTACGTCAACTGGGATTGCTTGCGGGCGATGCTGACCTCGAAATACTCGCTCAGATCGACCCCGAGGCGCGGCCAGCCACGCTGGCTCCTCCATTTACAGGACACTTCCGCGTTATCCTTGATACCCCTCGTGGACTACAGTCACTGCATCCGGGAACGCGTCCCTCCCAACACCCGTCCGTCAATGGTGTTTCAAAGCCTCTCTCAGCAGCCCCCGCCTCCCTCGAGCTGCGTTCCAACATCTACCAGACTTCTTCAAAATCGTCACGGCCCATCATCGAAGCCGAAGCAAACACCCTTGCCAACGGAGCCTCCGCCCCAAATGGCATCTCTAGCCGAAGCGTCGCAACGGTGACCTACAAGTGCGACACCTGCGGCGTGGACTGCACAGCGGTCCGGTATCACTCGCTCAAGGTCAAGGACTTCGAGCTGTGCCAGCCATGCTACCTCGACGGACGGTTCCCCTCGACGATGTTCAGCGGTGACTTCGTCAAGCTGACCAGCGGGGCGGGGGCGGGTGGGAACGCGCACGGCGCCGGGAGTGGGGACGCGTGGACAGATCAGGAGCTCCTGCTGCTGCTGGAGGGCGTGGAAATGTACGACGACGACTGGTCCGCGATCGAGGAGCACGTCGGCTCGCGCTCTGCCCAGCAGTGCATCCGCAAGTTCTTGGAGCTTCCGATCGAAGACCCGTATCTGTCGAGCGAGGGCGAGATGGGCGCGCTCCGCTATGCTCGCGTGCCGTTCGAGCAAGCGGACAACCCGGTGATGAGCGTCGTCGCGTTTTTGGCAGGGGTCGTCGGGCCCGGCGTTGCCGCTGAGGCCGCCAAGACGGCGCTTCACGAGCTGACGAACAAAGACGAGGACGAGAAGCCCGTGGGAGAGCAGGAGAAAGACGACAAGAAAAACCAGGAGGCGGACGACAAGATGGACGAGGACGCGCCAGCCGAGGTGCCGGCCCCCGCAGCCTCCTCAAGCAACGCAGGCTCGCCCGCCCCATCCGCAAAGCCGCCGTCCGAATCCGCCGTCCCCGGCATCCCGCACTCCAAAGTCGTCCGCGCGGCCAACCTCGCGCTCAAGTCGTCCGCCAAAGCCGCCGCCGCGCTCGCCGACGCCGAGGAGACGCAGGTCCGCTCGGCGCTCGCGGCGGTGATCAAGCTCACGCTGACGAAGCTCGAGCTGAAGATGGCGCAATTCGAGGAGCTCGAGGACCTGCTCGAGGAAGAGCGCCGGTCGCTCGAGGTCTCGCGCGTCGCGCTCGTCACCGAGCGCCTCGGGCTGCAGCGCACCCTGGAATCTGTGAACGCCGAGCTGGGAAAGCACGCCAACGCCATCGCCGCCGGGAACCTGAACGGAAACGTCGCTGGCATGGCCGGCGCAGTTTCGCAAGCAAGCCTCGGCACGACAGGACAGGGCACGCGCGCGACCGAAGTGCAAGGGGGGGCGCCGACAGAAGGCGACATGGGTCCTCTCAGCGGCGGCAATGTTGCGGCACTGTCCTGATGATTATTTTTTTGTCTTCCTTTTGTCAGTCGGACGTTTTGATCGCTGCCGCTGTGTTCCTACTTTTTTTTGTCTTTGTTTTGCCTCGTATTATACATTATATCTCTAGCTGTAAGACTTGTCCGACGTCCTATCTATGCGCGGTTGCGAAATCTGGAGTTGTTGTACGTTCTGCAAAATGAGTGCTGTGATCGCAGAATCAGAAACACCGTCTACGAGGTTGCTGTGGTAGTAAAAGAAGGGAGGGAGCCATACAGGTGCGTCTAGAGATATGCTAAGGTTACAGTACGATGACGCTGGTACAGATGTGAGGAGATGTAGGGTATAGAGGTGTGAGCCTAATAGAGTAGCGTATACGGCTGTGTAGTAGTAGTCTGTGATGAGATGTAATATGTCCCCGACTGTCCATAGGAAATAAAAATAAGAACGGTCCTGCCCGGAAGAAACAACCGAGCTCCAACGTCCCGAATCAACGAGTTCAAGCTACGTACCCCCGCCCGACGTCGTGCATGTGGGCAACGGAGCCAGAACCGTGGCCATGCTCCAACGCAGGCGAATGCAGCTCGTCCAGCCGCCAGCCGTCCCTCAGCCTCTGGTACACAGACCGGAACGTCGACACCGCGCCCTTCTCCTGGACCATCAGCATCGTGCACCCGTACGAGCTCGAGCCCACGCCCGCGCCGTAGGGGCCCCGCTTCGGCGGCGACAGCAGCCCGTGCACCGCGCCCGAGTGGGACGGCCCAGACGGGGGCACGAACTCGATCCGGAAGCGGGCGTGCTTCTGCACGAGCGTCCCCGTGACGTGATCGTACGCGTCCTCGACCCTGCACCGCAGCATGCCGTCGTCCACGCTCACGGAGACCCCGATCGTGGCGAGCAGGCGCTTGGCTTCGGCCCGCGCCGCGGCGGGCTCGTCGAGGGAGTGCAAGGCAAAGGTCTGGGCTTTCCAGTTGAAGAGGTTGGAGAACCAGCCTTTGAATTCGCCGACGCCGACGGAGGGCGTAGTGAGGCGAGCCGACGTCGAATTCGAGGAGAGCGTGGGCACGCCGGCGGAAGTCTTTCTCATGGTCGTGGATATCGTAGAGAGGTCTATAGTAGCTGCTGGGCGCAAACAATGCAATTAGTCACTGTCTCTTTCACGGTGGAGAAAATAAAACGGCACATACGTCTGCTTTTCCTGTCCTTCGCCGTTCGTGCACGATGCAGCTGGCCAGCACCTCCTGACACATTTCCCATGTCCTTACCCAAGCCCTCGTATGCGCCCCTCGTGACCATGGGGAAATCGTCCGTACGCGACGTCTTCTTGCTTGACAACATCATCGGGGCGGGGGCATGGTCCGCGTTTTCCTTGTCGCTGCTCCAGCCCGAGACCTCGCTCATGCCTTCGAGCGAGTACGGACCCGACGGCGTCACATCCATGGCGGTGGATTCGTAACCTTGATGCGAGTGATGGGAGCGCTGCGCAGGCTGATGATGCTGATATTGCTCCTGCATAGACTCGGATCGGGCCTGAAGCTGAGCGCGAGAGTATGCAGCGTTGAGGACGTTCATCCGGCCCGCAATATCGTCTATGGTTCGTTGAAGGGTAGTATCGGAGATACGCGGGGCGCTGATAGGCGGGAGCGTCGGCGCGGGTATCGGCGTGAGCATGCCCATGAAATCAGGGGCAGGCGACGACGAGGCGGGAGAAGGTGAACCGGGCGTAGACATGCGCAAAAACGAGCGCGGGCCCGGGGGAGTGATGGGGGACGGATGGGCCAAGACTGCAGGGGGGGACTGTGGCGCCGGGATGGGAAGATAGTCGGGGAGGGAACGCTGGTACTGCGAGTTGGCGCCAGCACCGAAGCCACGATCGGGGAGGTGGGTGTAGCGGGCGTTGGATATCTCGGAGCGCATGTGTCTGTCGTAGTATGTCGACCTTCCAGAATCGTGCATGGACTGAGATAGCTTCTCGGGTTGGTTGCGCGAACGGAGGAAATCCGCTGAGGGCGTGGAGATTGGGCGCGGGCGGTGCCCGCGAGGGCCGGCGGGAGACGTCGGGCGCGAGCGACGAGTCGGGGACGCGTTTCCGACGAACTCTGCGCGTGCGGTGCCAAGCTCCATATCCCCGCGCATCATCCGTGAAGACGCGAGACTGATCGAATTCGTGTCGACGCTGAGCGGGCGCGGCTTCTTCGAGAGCGGTGAGACGTATAGCCTAGTGATCGCCTTTTCACCCAGGGTGCTCATGTGCTCGTCCACGTCCATGAAGATGCCGTCTTCCTCAAACGTCTTCTCGCGGTGCTTCTGGAGGAGGAAATAAAACGCCTTGGCAAGCGTGCCCTGGCCGGCGGGGCTGAGCAGGTCGGACTTGACCTGTTCCGCCTCTGCGAGACGGCCCCAGACGACGCACAGATACTCGAGTACGTCTTTGTCTATGTGTTCAGGGGACCGCAGCGGGCGCGCAAGCTCCGCCACAGAGGGGGCGGGGACGTAGACGACGCCCGGCGTGGGGTTCGCCAGCCAAGGGTGGGCAAGGATCTCAGGCATCTAGGTCACCGTTGAGCGGTTCGCATTCGCAGCAAAACACAGGTGAATATGGCTCACGGTGATTCTCCGCGCGACGTCCACGACGAGCATTCGAGACACGAGGTCCTTGGCCTGTGGGTCGACCCACGCCGGCATCTCGTACTTGCCCATCTTGACCTTGCTGAGCAAGCTGCGCACGTTCTTGTCATCGAACGGCAGCCGCCCGGTGAGGAGCGCGAAGAGGATGACGCCGCAGCTCCATATGTCCGTCGCGGTGCCCTCGTACTTGTGCCCGTGCACGATCTCGGGGCTCGCGTAGTGCGGGCTCCCGCAGCTCGTCTCGAGCTCCGAGTGCGGCGGCGCGAACGCGGCCATGCCCCAGTCCGCGATCTTGATGAGCGGCGGGTCGAGCGAGTGGATGAGGATGTTCTCCGGCTTGAGGTCGCGGTGGATGATCGAGAACGCGTGCGCGTAGTTGAGGCCGTACACGATCTGCTTGAAGTACGCGAGCGCCTCGAGCGGGGCGAGCTTCCCGCGGTTGACGAGGAAGTCGAAGAGCTCGCCGCCCTCGACGTACTCGAGGATGAGGTACAGCTCGCGCTCGCCCTCGTACACGTCGTATATGCGCATGATGTTCGGGTGGTTCATGAGCTTCATCATCACGATCTCGCGGTCGATCCCGAGGCGCTGCTTGTCTGACTTGGCCTGGCGGGTGCGCAGCGACGTGTGCGAGTTGAACGCGAACTCGAGCGGGAGCACCTTCACGGCCGCGAGCTGGCCCGTGCGGCGGTGCTTGGCGATTTTGACGTGCCCGCTCGCGCCCTTGCCGACACACTCGCCGATGATCCACGGCCCGACGTACTTCGCGTCCTCTGGGTACTCGAAGGCGCCGTGGCCTGCGGCGGCCTTCTCCTTTTGCCAACGGGTGCCGTGGCGGGCGGCGTAGAGCACTGGAGGGGCGCGGGGAGGGCTGGGGGGCATTATGTTCGTGATGTGGGTAGAGATAGAAAGATATAGAGTAAGATTAATGTGCCCGGAGATACAGTATGTGGGCGGGGAGACGAGACGAGCGGGCGTGAACGGTTCGTGGAGAAGGTCGAGGTGAGGAACAAGAAGCCGTCCCCGGTCCAAACGGTGGGGACCCCGCTGACGTAATTTGTAAGAACGCTTGTGGCCGTGCGAAAGCGTCGCCTCATTCATCGCAGGGCAGCTTTCACGGATTCTGAGCAGGCCACAAGCGCAAAACACGTCGGAATCAGAATATATTCGGTCGGCAGTCACAGCGAGAACAAAGGCCGGCCCTGACCGAGATCTTCGCACCGTAAATTATGATACCAGCCTGAGAAGGATCGTACGACCCATCGCTTGATACCAAAAACGCACGTCGTGGCCCGCAACAATGCCTGGTGGCAACGAAGGAACAACAAGCCGAGAGGCAGCAGTAGTACAAAGGCATGTGCCAAGGTGAGCGTGGCGGCCACCGGTGATTCCGGGGATCATGAGCGTCTGAGGGAAGAGTACGTGCGAGCGTCAAACATGCATTCGCACAAGAACGGGTTGATCAGACATCGCCTGAGCAGCGTCTCACCTGTTGCATTCAATTTCAGGTTCATCAGGCTGGTTCCCATGCATCGTGCATCAAGACCCTCGAAATTTATTCCGAGGTCTTGTACGAGTGCCGGTCCGATGATTGACATTCGAAGGCTCGTTGCATGTGCACCTGAGCTGATGTTTTGCAAGAAGCGATCAGCACAGGTCGCCCAACATCGCGACGGTCATATCCGCGGCTAGACTGGCGCTGATTGACAGTTGTTCATAGCATTTATGCCTTGTGATCAACCCCAGACGGCTTTCATGGGCAGACCTGGAAATCCGGACACGACATCATCGCTCGACCGTTAGACAGGCTCATATCAGGAAAAAAAAAGAGCGCACTGTATTTTTTTTGTCGTGATACCACGAGCGCAGCCGAGTGGTGGTCGTGTATAGAAGCATTTTCGGATATAGTGCGCGCCTCTGGAGCCTAGCCAAGAGTGACGCAGCGTATCTACGAGCCTAAATGAGCAGAATATAATCCGTGTCGCTGTGGACACGTGACCGCGTCGGGAATTTACGTCTCGCGGTCGTCGGTGACGGCAAGCACTAAGGGATCATGATCATGCAATGCGACAAGGAGAATGGGAGGAGATGGCAGGGAGCAGAAGGACAGAGGGATGGAGCGGAGGCGGTGCTTGAGGAGTGTGGGAGCGAAGACGGGAAGCGGAGGCCGAGATAGCGTGGAAAGTGGCGCATCATCTCCGTCACTCACCGCAGCCCCTTCCCCGTCCTCCACCAGCAGGCTAGCCATTTTCAACGCTCGTCGCCGTCGCCCTCGTCGTCGTCGTCGTCGTCGTCGTTGTCAACAATGTTCTCAACAGCCTTGCTCCCCGTCCTCCTCTCCCTCTCCCTCCACCCCGCCTTCGCCCGCGCCTACTCGTGGAAATTCGACAGCTCTCCGACCCAGTGCGAGGACCTCTCGCTCTCCATCTCCGGCTCCGGCGGACAGGCCCCGTACACCCTCCTCATCGTCCCCACCGGCCCCAGCCCCCTCGCCAACAACATCGAGGCCCGCACCATCCAGTCCATCCCCTTCAACTCCTCCACCTCCCTCAAATTCAAACTCGCCTATCCCGCAAACTCCTCCTTCGTCGCAGTCGTGAGTGCCCTCGCCCCCGCGTGGCCCATGCACTGCACTCGCATCCCATCATTCGCGTCGTTAACCTCCGTCGTCCGTCGCGCAGGTCAGTGATGCGAGCGGCTTCGGCACCGGCGGAACGAGTATCGCCGCGACCGTCCAAAATTCCGCAGACACCTCCTGCTACGACTCCACCAAAGACGTTGCCGGGCCCTGGGTCTTCAGCACCGACCCCACCGGCGGCCTCACCCAGTGCGAGTCCGTCCGCCTCTACTGGAACTCGGCCCTCACAAACGGGTAGCTATCCCCGCCTCCACCTTCTTCTTCCGCACCCGCTGAACCCGTCACTTCTTTTTGCGCTTGCGTCTCGCGCTAAATCGCAAAAATGACCCTAGAACCGTGAGCTTCGTCGGCGTCATCCCCGGAGGACAGTCCTTCAGCATCCCCAATTCGACCCTCTCCACCAACTCGCTCACTGGCACCGGCTTCAACTGGACGGTCGATGTCCGCGCTAGCACGACCATGCTCGTCGTCGCAGGAGACGACAGAGGCGTCGGCGTCGGCGGCAGCGCCCAGTATACGATCGGGTACGCGACGAGCAGCGCGAGTAACTGTCTGACGGATACCTCGCCGTCGTCCACGGCCGGCGACCCTGCGGGTGGGAGCTACCCCACGAGCACGAACGGCTCTGGTACGGGCGGGAGCGGCAGTAGCAGCGGGTGCGCCCTTTCTTTTACTCTTTTCCTTCACCCCAGTCATAAACGACGATTCCGTGACCTCTATCCACCAGCGGCAGCCACACAGGTGCCATCGTCGGTAAGCTCTCATACATAAACTAACAACCCCACACTCCTTACCCGCCCCTACTAGGCGGTGTCGTCGGCGGCATCGCGGCCCTTATCGTCGGCATCCTCCTCGGCCTCTTCTGTCTCAAACGCCGCCGCTCCGAGAGCCACACGAAGGAGCGCCCCGTTGACCTCCTGCAGGACCACGACGACACCCCGCCGCACCCCGCCGCCGAGCTCCCGCAGTACTACGCCCCAGACCCGTTCCTCGTCCCAGACCCGACCATCGCCGCGACCTCCGATGCCGGCTCCACGCACCCCGACGAGGGCCTCGGCGCGAGCGGCTCGCAGCGCCCGACGTCGTACACCGAGTCCGACATCCTGATGCGGCCCGGCACGCCCGGCCACCGCTCGATGGCGAGTATGTCGACGAACACGCGCAAGGGCGGGCTGCCGCCGCCGCAGATGCGGCCCGTGAACTTCATCCAGCATGACGACGCGGGCCCGTCGGCGCCGCCGCCGGCGCACGAGGGCGAGGAGGAGCCGGAGACGATCGAGCTGCCGCCCGCGTACACGAATTTGCGGACGTAGGGGGTTGGGTAAGGTCGGAGACGATGGGGACGAGGGGACGGGATGGGTGGACGGCCGGGCGAGGGCGGATGGGCTGGAGGCTGTGGGCTGTGGAGCTGGGCGCTGCGGCGCGGTGCGGTTGTGCACCGCTATAGCGCGATGGACTGTTGATAACGTTCGAGCGGTGTGGTGCGGTGGGACGCGATAGGGCGCGGTGGCGCGCGAGGACGCGCAGTGCGAAAAACGGACGAAGCGCCCTCGCGCAGCGGCGTGTAGAAAGCGACGTGCACGGCCGGTCGACTCCAGTGTGCAATATTCGATGACGAAGAGGGCGGGGCCGGAACGACGGAAACTCCTAATCGCGGGCAGCGGCAGCCTGGTTGCATGCATATCTTACTTATTACCTCACCCGAGCCACCTTTGGCTTTCTTACCTTCTTTTCTGTGCCGTTCCGTCGCGTGCTGTCGTTTTGGCCTGTTCTGTTCCGATCCTGTTCGCGTTCGCGTCGTTCCAAGCAAGTCCCCTCATTTGCTGCGCTTTTTCTTACTTTTTTTTCTATTTTTGACCGATTATTCTACGCATCGCATTTACCGCTCGGATCTGGGCCCTCCCTCCCCTTCACCTCCCTCCTTCCGAAGCCGCGGGCATCGTACCGCGCCGCCGACACCGTCCTCTGGCATCTGTACGATACATACCATACCACCACTCGAGACATGCTCTTCTTATATCCCTTGACTGTGACTTTTTTTTTATCCGCTTAACTCACCGTAGTCGGCCACCCGACCCTCGACATTTGCTTTGCTTTTATCGGCCTCGACGCCGACTCGATCGCGGAGTAGCATCATACTCGTACATACGTGCCACTGTTTATTTATATCCGACATTTCCATATCCTCCGACCGTTTGTGGACTCGTGTCGACATTTTCGTTTGATTCGTTTTCGTTATTTTATTATTTCGGACGCTTCATTCGCGCTTTCTCTTGTGACTTGCCTGTTTTTACCGTTCATTCGTTATTAACTTGCCAGCTGCCTATAACCCGCCCCGCCCGTCGTGTCATCCGTCTCTTCGTTAATTCACTTCCATTACATTCTTATCTGAGTCCCTTCCCTGCGTGTGTCTCGCACTGCTCAACGCCGTCGCGTCTCCACCATCACCTAATGCATGTTCAGTTCGTTCTTCGCTTTGTCGCCCACGAGTCCAAACAAAAACCATGACGATGACGATGACGATGACGACGAGATGACGACGACAACGACGATTGTGGCCCGTGGGGTTCACCTCGCCGCGGGCGCTCACGTATTTCGGGCATCGTGCCACCTATCGTACTGACTTGATCATCAGCCCGTCATCGGGTCCGTGCCCAAGGCCCCAGCACCGCGTTTTTCGACTTTCGAGGGAACGCAAAATCCAAACTGGTGCGACGCACAGCCGGGAGCCGAGTCAGTGCCGCATGCTCGCTCGCTGCGAAAGGCGATGCTGCTGCGGCGAGGGCGAGGGACCCGCGCCCGAGCCTCGGGGACTGCTAAGACGGGTAAAGGCCTGGCAGCTCGAGCTCAAGGGGCGCATGATGCACGATGCCCTGCTAATCAGCGGTCCGAGCAAGCTGCGCGCGAGCGGCGGCTCCCAGTCCAGGGTGTTCGCTCGTGGCCCGTGGGGCATCCCCCGTCTTACGTCTTGCGCGCCGCCTTGATCCTCCGCGACGAGGCAGCGTAATGCTATCGATATGCAAGTACGTATTGTATCGGCAACGCAAGGCGAGGGACGCTTCGCAGGTCGAAGGCCTTCGACGCAGGGGGAGGGGGGGACCTTGTATTAATGGCCTTGTTAATGCCACTTCAGAGTCCGGACGTGTGAGGGCCGCTTGCTTTACTTGGGTTGATCAGATACCCAAGCGCAGAAGAACGCCCAAGAGAACCGTCGTTGTAGATATTATCGAAGTAGCCCCTTCTAGAGGCTTCTTCTCCTGGGTTCTCTGGCGCACATACTGTGGAGCATGTGTGAGAGAAGACCTAGGAGTCCCCTGAGAGCCTCCCCCAGGAATCGCAGATTCGCACGGCGCCCACCGGTGAACAAATTATCGGAGAAACTAACCGAAGAACACCGTTTTGGCTACGTGTCCACATACTTATATGTGTGTGCGAATTTCCTGCTATCGCCGAATGAGAGAAGATCTCGGGGTTGCTACGTGTACTAGCTGAGACTCGGGAGATGAACGGCGCCAAACAAACGGTCAACATTAAACTTACACCAGACAAATCGAGCAGGCCGTGAAGAAAAGGTGGTCGTGACAAGAGCGAGCATCGGCTGTGGCAAGAGAGAACGGGCGGGTCGATCGGTCACATTTATGTGGACACAGAGATGATGTAGCACAGGGAGACGGAAGACCAAAAAAGTCGATGGAAGCGGAACAATACAAGGGCACAGACTAACACAACAAGATATACACACAATATCGGACACGCGAAACTAACCGTTCGACGGCCTAGATATCAGACGCATTAGCCCGCGATCGCTGCCTGTTCGGTAAGAGCACTTACACCAGGTCATACTTATCGTACAGATACCAGCTCTCCAGCTTGGACTTAGACAGGCGACGCCTCGGCTCTCGCGGACGCATTGCGGGATAGCCCCCTCAAAAACGAAGGCCGAGGGAACCCTCTCGATGATGGACTCTCAACTATCGCGGCGGGTGGGGAAGCGGGAGCAGGCGCGGAGGCACCAAATTCCAGAGGGTGCCCACCGTCAGTGGAAGTGGACGCACGCTTCCCATACTTATCGGACGAGGCAGGCGGCGTGGTGGTGATGCGGAGAAGAGACGTGTAGGCTGTCATTAAAGAACACGGCGTCGGGGTCAGTCCGACGGTATATGAATGAATGAACAAGGGTGGGCCGGTACTCACGCTGGCGACATACAGGGCAGAACCATCCTTTGGCGCGACGCTTCCTGCGCGAATTCTGCGGGACAGGGGCAATAGGCTGGGTGGCAATGGGGGCAGGCGCTGGCGCCACACCCTCCACTGGTTCACCGTTCGCGGCCCCCTCACTACCGTTGACAGTGACGTTGGCATCCGTGCCATCAGCTGCGGCCTCAGCACCCGCATTAGCCTCTCCACCGGCAGGTGCAGATTCTGAAGCTGGGTCGGATTCGGAATGCGTGATGGTTCCTCCTGCGCCAAACTCAATCATGTTGACGGCACATTCCTTGCACGCGACCAGATGTCTGCATGGCAGTAGGACGACCTCCCGAGGCGAGCTCAGACATAGCAGACACTCCGATGACGGTTCATCTTCGTGCGTGGTGCGGGAGGGGCAATCGGCGGATAGGTATGCGTCTGCGTCAAGGTCGGGGACGGTAGTGCAGGTACTGGCGGCGTGGCGTTGTGAGAAGACGAGGAAGAAAGGCCGTAGATCTCTTGCAAGTGGAATGTATGCGGCCCAATTGTGGCTTCCCGTTTGACTACCTTCACGACCCACGGCCTGATATCGTCCTGATCACTCGGCACTGCCGCCCCTAGTCGCACTACGTGCAGGTATGTGCTCTGCTCGTTTGCCGAGCTGAGCTCGGCACCTCGCTCATCCAGGGCGACCAACCTGATTAGCACCCTCACCCCCTCCTCGCTCTCCTTGGATTCTGACACCGCTTTCTCTGTCGTCTCGCTGGCCGGAGAGTTCGCCTCGACGTCCATTACCGTCAGCGCAGGGCCAGAAACCGAACCCCCGTGTGTGCGTTTCCGGAAATGAATTCCCGTAAAACGCCGTTTGCGTTCATGTCGGGCGTCCGGAGCAGGCTCCGATGTCGCTGTCGAATTGGTAGGCTGCTGTTCAGGAATGGTGGGTGGGATAGTTGGCTTGGCGACGTCCTGCGACGGCTCTGACGCCTCCGATGCACCGGCGCGGTGCTCGAACCGTCCAAGCTCGAGCGTGGCTCCGTCCTCTAGCTTCAGAAGTCTGCCAAATCCGCCCTCGAAGGTAGACTCGAAGACCGTCAGACGGGAAGTAGCATCGTCGGGCTTCTGCTCAGGGGACAAGATGACATCAACGTAGATACCGCATTTAGGTGCATCGCAGTCGTACTCGAACTCGAGGGCATGATGGTGATGGGAATCAGGGTGGGAAGGATCGTCGGATGGGTTCAGCTCCAGTGGCGAGAGCTTCAAGGTGGGACGTTTGAGGTTGACTAGGGCTTGAAGCGTTGTCGTGGGTTGGATCGCCTACCACAACAGAATATACTCGTGTAGCTAAGAGTGGACGAGATTGAGCACGCACCTCCTTGCTTTTCTCAATCCAGTTCTTTACTATCTCTGGCGTGAGCTCATCCGTCTTCACTTTCTCAGCGACTTTGGAAGCCCAGTCAGGGCCGGGACTGACGATCCCGATGTTGGGCCCGAATAGCGTGTCCTGCTTCTTGTCCTTGGCCAACTCGTTCACGTTGTTCATACTGATGACGATGTGCCGCCAGTGCCAGCCTCGGTAGAGGCCATATTCGTTGCTTGGCGAGAAGTGTTAGTGTCGGGTGTTGCTACAAACGGAGCGACACGGAGTCGCCGAGTCCTGTTCCAAGTTGAGTATTGACTCGAGTCTGAGGACGACGTGGACGATGTCAAGGGCGGTGAGTGGATAACGAGGGGGCTGCTACTTACACCAAGTAGCGATCGCGGACATGGTGGGGAAAGGGGGACGACGATGGCTGCGGACTCATACTGATTTTATAAGCAGTTCTCACATCCCGACAGCGATTGTTCATGTGAAACACAACACGCATTGCTTCCGTTCTCGCACCGGTCTGATCATCTTTCGCACAGCTCTCGCTCAAAATATCTGCGTGGAAACCGCCGAAAATGTCTGCATGAATGCATAAGGGTTGCGGGAGCCGTGTCATAACATGCATGTGGGTGCTGGGTGCAAGGAGAATGCGAGGATAATAGAACAAAGGACAGAGTAGTAAGCTTAAGCGATCAACTTCGCAACACCCCCCGCTGCCTTGATTTTCGCCCTGCGAAACGTCAATATATTGACGCAACATGGAAAACAATTGAATGTACGCACTCTGCTCTTGATGAGACGAATCGTGCTTTTACAATGATAGGAAGGTTCGGCAGCCTGTCGCCATCGTAAGTTGACGCTGTCTATCATGGCACATCCACGTAAATAAAACTTACAGGCCGTTGCCCAAAACCTTCGTGTACCCATGACGGGTGATATCGACAACGGGAACCACTTCCGAATCCGCCGTCAGCCCCTCCTTGTGCTCTTTGGGCACAAGCGTCCAGAGCTTGTCCACATTGATGATGGACGTGAAGTCCTTGTTGGCGGTGTAGTGGTAGTACCGCATACCAACCTTACCGAAGTAACCAGGATGGTACTTATCGAAGTTGGTACTATATTTTACAACCAAAGACAAGGGGAGATGCATTGATCAGCAGGGAGGGATATCAGAGTGGACTGCAGACGCACCGGTGGTGGTGCTGACCACCAGCGAGACCACGACCTCCAGGATGCTTGCGGTGCTTTCCAACACGTCCGTGACCGGCCGAGACGTGGCCGCGGTGCTTGCGAGTCTTCGACAAATGGGTCGGCATTTTCTGTAGTTCCAACGCGCAATCAGCACTAATCCTGCACCAGCATAACCGCATCCGCCCGCCGCGTCGCGCATCCACCACTCATATCAGCCTATTTTTTCCGCAGAAAACCAGTTCCCCGTGGAATGCGACACGGTGAATCGAACGGACAGCGTTTCTGGACTGGAGAACGACAGGACGTGTACTGACCTTGAGGAGAGTTGGCGATTATCGGGGCCGCCACTTGTTTTGCTTTCAGATGGGGAGGCAGATTTTAAGCGGAGATTCAAATCGACCCGAACCTCTCGCCACCTTCTGCAAACTTCGTCGCTGTCGTTTCCTCGTCTCCAATCCCAGCTTCAGGTCAGCATCTCAATTCTGCGTTTTCCTTTCGAGTTGGTTGGCGATGATGTGGCATTTTATGCCTATATTTATTGTCAATGACTCCCCATGATCTCACAATGTGTCCTGAGCTTCCAACTCCCACTCGCAACGCGTCTTTTGAGCAACGCTGACAACCATGTTTTCACAGTGTCTAGTCACAAATTTACTTTGGTTGAGGTATGTGTCTCCTTTCACATCCTCTTTACATGAATATACCTTCTACCAAATCTGTCAATCCGCCTAATGCACTGCATAATGGCGACACAACATATTCAGTTCTGCTTATGATCCATCGTCTCCGTCTTCCCTGCATCGGTATTCATACTCATCAGTCGTTTTAACCACTTCTGATGCAGACCTGTGGCTTTGAGTTGAAAATATGAACGCCCCGAGCAGATATGAACTCTTCGTGCTGGAAGAAGGCGAAAAGCCGTGCGTGATCTAGCACTAGCGCGTGCCCAACGCGTCACCTTACGGTGCGTCCTCTGTTGTGGCTTTAGTGTCGAGATCGTCGAGGACACGAAAATCCCAAATGCCGCGACCATCAAGATTGTCAAGCAGGACCACACTCTAGCCAACTTGATCCGCGCGTATGTCACCTTCTATCACTATGCAACTATCCGCTCCTTCACTGTTGCATGACACAAGAGTATTTGATGCTAATGCCCTCTCCTCATAGTCAGCTGCTCGCCACCCCTGAGGTCCTCTTCGCAGGATACAAAGTCCCCCATCCTCTACACCCATACTTCATTTTGAAGATCCAAACCGACGGCACCATCACCCCCACCGCAGTCCTCGAAAAAGCTTGCACAAAGCTCATAGGCACTCTCGCATCCCTAGAGACACAATTCAACGAGAATTCAGCTACAAAGAGGTTGAGGGCGCGGTCCCAGAGGATGTATATGGCGCACCGACGTCCACTTGGGCCGGAGCCAGAGATTACATGGATTTATAGATGTTGTTGTTTTATGCTATCAGACGGTTGTCGTTTTCGGTTTCGTCCCGTGTATGTTTACGGTCGACAATTAATTATCACTTGTATTTTAGGGATTTTTTCATCCGCATTTTCGGATCTTCCAAGATGCGTCGGTGTGGAGCTAGATAGAAAGCCAACCTCGCTTCCAGCTTGGGAACCATTTGTATATTGGCTCGTTTGGGCGGTGGTAATCAATTACCTCCCCTCTTTAACGCCAGCCTAGCTTTAGACCTTGCCGCCCTTTTCACTAACTGTGCCTCCCTGATCCGCTTCTTTTCCTGAGTCGCGCTGATCGCACCGCCCTCCTCCTCTTCCCGCTCACTTTCTTTCATATACGCGTCGATGCAATCTTCCATCCTGGCCTGCACTTCATCCTCGGATCTCGCACTATCAACTTGCCATTCGAGATCGAAGCTCCATCCGGCACGGTGGGGCGAAGAAGAGGAGTCGGTAGACAACGGCACGGGCGCGGATGCATAAGCAAGAGCGCCCTCCTCGCGCCACCACCTGACAAACCATCCTGCAGCACGCTGGACGTCCACCATTCCCCCTTTTTTGAGCATCCCCAATCTCTGGGCCAGGATTTCCAGAAATGCGTCGATGTCCACCGTCGGCGGTGTTGCGGGTGGTAGGAGAGAGAGGTATGCCGGGGCTATTTATCAAACCATCAATCAGCCTTCTCCTTCGGGCAGAACCGAGACCGCAGAAGACGAATGGTCGCACATTCCGAGTTCAGCACATTGAGCCGGTAAAGCAAGTACGTTGCCAGCGCCTCGATATCGTACAGCCCTCCTTGATGCCCGCTGTTCCAAATGGCCATCAACGAACTACTTGGTCATTCCTCACGGGTAAATGCCTACCGATCAATGCCAACTTGACGCCCCTTTCAGCGCCTTTCTCGCCACGGCCGAAGAACGGTAACATCACGCCAGGGGTATCAAAGGCATAGACCAGCGGGTCACTAGATAACTTCAAACGAGTAGACAAGGCCTCGTAAGGCCTGGATGTGCCGAGGTACGAAGAGCCTTTGGTGTTGCTGCAGATAAAAAATGTTGTTGAAGTATGAGGCAGAAGGCGAGAAGCAGCTCACGACCTGGTATCCCAACATTCCTCAAGGCATTGAGCAAAGTCGATTTGCCGACGTTAGGCATACCTACGACCAAGATGTTCAGCTCGGGAACGTGGGAGTGATTATGTGCTATATCTATCAAATATCAAGACGGATTTAGCCGCTAGTGCGCTAGTAACGAAGATGAGTTGATGGGTGGATGACATACTTACGAGCAAATTGCTCAGAGACTTGATGTCCCGTGCATTATTCCACGACGCAAAGAGAGTATGTTGATCTGGAAACTTAGAGGACATGGCTTTCCGGAACGGCTGTAAGTACCAGGTATCAGGAATCATCAGTCACAGTTTTCCTCAGTAAGAAGATGCCCAGACCTCAATGCCCCATTCCGGAACAAGGTCGCGCTTGCTAAAGACGACAACACGCTCACAGACCTGGCTTGCGGCCTGCTGTGGAGAAGGCGCGACACGCACGCGCTCGGCACGCCATCTTTGTAATGCACCTATCAGAAGATGAGCGGTCAGTATGGGCAATTGATAACATTCCGAGCGGACAGAAGATCTAGACAATGTCGTAGGGTGTAGAGCCTCTTCTCGGGAAGCAGTTGAAGGATCGGTCAATGGGGATGAAGTCAAAATGGAAACCGACCACGTTCCCAGCAGATATACGGCATGGTGATCTATTATGGAGCCGCTCCGGGTCCCATGCACGCAACGTGTATTAACGGAGATGAAAATCGAGTAAGAGGTTTATCAGCTTTGGGGGACTTCTACCTCCCCCTTTCCAGCCCCAAAGTGCGCGCATGAAACGTGTGCGAGGCATCCAGAAAGCACAAAGAACAGCCAACGCGACAAGTGAAAGAAACAAAGCAGTCGTCTAACGAGGTGGCACTGACGCACCTTCAAACTTTCGATTGATGCTTGTGAGAGGGAGCCGGGCATCCCGAAGCTCGAGCACGACATCCGTGCGCATCAACAACGCGGGCAGCATGCGAGCAAATTGAGTCATATGCCCCGGGTACCACGATTGCGGTGCCGGCAGGGTTGGAAAAGGGAGGTGCGACAAGACCATGATTGTCCAGACACGCTTTGGCGATCGCGAGTCGTGTTTCAAAAGGAACCTGGATCAAGGTGCTGCAGCGATCTGCTGTCAAGCCACTCGGTCGGAGTTCTGTGAGGTAAACAAAAGAGCCGACGTACGTCTTTCAGGATTCGCGAAGGCACGCCACTCCAATAAGCGCCGAATGTTATAGAACCCTCAGTCGAAGGCTTCGCGACTCGTGGCGCAGTAGACCCCAGCAAAAGATCGATTGAGCTGCAAGCGAGAATACCTGGCATCAGAAGCAAGGCTGATTGGCGATGTAAATACCTTGTGGGCGGGAGATCTATTCAGGATATGCGAAAATGCAAAGGGCGCTTGTTCGAAGTGACTCTGTCCAGCTACAACGACGCCGACGTATGGAATGGAAAGGTCGAAGAAGGCTCTCGAATGGCAAACGCGCTGAGATCGCGGAGCTTACACGCCATAGGCGATGGCGGGCACATATGCTGCACCGTGCGAAACGTTACCGAGCCTCATGCGGCGTCGGGCGGCGTCGGGCGGCGTCGTTGTCATCCAGAGTTCCGCGTTCACAGCAGCTTTGAAGACAGAATGTCGATCATGACGCCCTTTGATTCCTCCATACATGTATCAAAGATGTAATATTCTACTTTCAGACCGCCACAGCACCATAGCGAGTAAAGACGCAAACGAGAGGAACAGCGATATCAACAAATCGAGCAAAATATGCAAAGGAATATACGGATGCATGGGAGTGAATGAAATACAAGGTATGATGTTCGAAACCGGAAGACAGAGGTGGGAAAGACCTATTGGATGAGACCAAACGATATAAAGAGAGACAAAATAAAGACATATATCAGCGATACCGGATATGAGCGAGGAGGAACACATATGAAGAAACCACGGCAGAACGGACAGATGCCAAAGAGATAACAGGCCGGGGAACCCCACGCGGAGGGATTCGCGCGGTCTACAAAGGCTTTGTGGCCTTGGAGATCCTCTCTATAAAAGAAATGAGAACCCAGCCGTCAGATCGTTGTAAACGCGACGCACAAATTTAGACCCAACCGTCCTGCCCAAGCCCAATAGCGTCAAAATTCTTTCCACTGCGAGTCCTGCGCTCGTGCAGTACCGTCACTGCATCCAGGTTGATCAACTTCTCCGACGGTGGCGGAGAACCCTCGACCCAGCCCTTCCAGCCCTTGCGCGCTGCGGCACGCTTCTTCCGCGGGCGCGGCTCCGGCGGCGGTGTCGTGAAGGACATGTCTCTTGAGTGGGACATGTCTTCGTCTTCATACGGTGTGTGTGGCCGTTTAGACGACGTGCGCGACGTGCTGGAAGAGATAGATGGGCCCGGTGTTGTGGGCGGCGACGATGGCATTGGTGGTGGGGTGACGGACACAGAACGCTGCATGCTGGCGATGTGGAGAACGGGCCGTGCACCCCACGAGGTCGACGGCTCAGGCAGTGGGAGGATGGGATGCACGTTGACGTGCATGGGTGTTGGTGTCGCGACCGACTCGACGACGGGGAGCACAGGACTCTCTCGCGGCTTGAGCAAAGCCTTGGCTCTTTTCTTTTCCTTATCGCGTTCCTTCTTCTCCCTCCTCTTTTCCCGCTTCGCCTCGTCGGTCTCCTCTAGCTCCTTATTTATCGGCACGCCGTTCAAGAGGCTGGTCAATACATCGCGCGGAGGACGCGGGTCGAATTGGCCGGCGAGGACAGACGTAGCGGTGCGACGCTGACGTTTGTAGGGTGGAAGGTTTGATGAGAGCTGCGCGAACATAACGGCCATGAAATGGAAGATGGCAGGGGGAGGGGAGGGGTAGGGAGGGGATAGATGGTGAAGCGTGGAGGGTTGAAGCCGAGCTGTTGTACTTTTACGGTATCTCGACACCTGCCACAAGTAAATAATAAACAAAGCACACGTGCCTCGCTTCTTCACCCCAACCACCACGCGAATATCAGAACACAGTCCGCCTGTCTTCCGCGCCCTTTCCTTTCTTTGTCTGACTTTTGTTCCTGGCCGCTAGCAGCAACGATCTCGTAACAATCAACCTAATCTGTGGCCCCATCCACCCTCGTTCCATATCAAACATGCCTAGCTCTCCATTTTCCTTACGTGCCCCCTCGTGTCCCCCATGCGAGTCCTGGCCTCCCCTTTTCCGGGAAACCGCTTCTCGATAGAGCCCGTCTCGCTATTTCTGTCACCGCTGATTGGGGATACGGGCCAGGCCTAGCCTTCTTGGGGTCCCGCGCATCGACGCTTCTGCGCAGACAGAGCGGAGCTCACTCGGGCCTTCCACTCACTCTGCTGGCTTGCGGCCCCCTCGCACTCCGCGTCACCGCAAGTTCTTTTCTACTTTTGTTCCCCTCGCAAGGCCAGGGCTGGACAACAATCATCTTTCAGCCGCTTTTGTTGCCGCAAGCTTCGGCAGTCTCCAGAAAGTCATGGGCGCTCGGCGCCCCCAGGCGGAACAGAACGTTCCGTGGGACCTTCTTTTCGACTCCTGTTGGGTTACTCTCTGCGGTATCCATATTTCCCACACAGCTGTCGCCATCGGCGCACCCCGCACACAGTCCTTATTGAAACGCTCCCTGCATTCCTATCAAAATCCCAGGCCCATATCTTGTCCGCTGATGTGAAAGCCTTTATCGGATTGCACACGCCATCTACGCAGGACTTGCGTCCCTAGCCTGTTGGATCGATGAAGTGTCGACATCCCTGGATCCGTGTCAGTTGTGAGTCAGCATCACATCTAAACTTTCGTATCATTCATCCCGGCAGGCTTCTTCTGCTAGAATTCCTCACGGGAATCCCCCTCCAGCACCGCCCCGTTTCGCCGGACTCGTGGGCGATGTTCGATGATCATTGTCGGACCCCGGCGACCCTGGCTGGGCATGCCGTTGCGCCGTCGAGCTAGGCCGTCTTTTGAATTGAATGTGGACACCTGTATTGTTCGCCGTAGCACGCCGCGTCGTGGCATAATATAGTCCGCCGAAGAACGTACCTGTCATTCGCCCGTCAATAAAGCCATCCCCGACATTGCCTGCATTCTCGACGGTAAGAAATGTCTCTGGCACACGGCGCAATAGCTTGCCTTTTTTAAAAATCCACCATTCATGGCACATCAACGAGACCTGTCGGATTTGTGATCGTGACCCACAGCCCGTGCCGTGGTGAGCGAGTCCCCGTTGTGATTCGCTGACTTGCACTAAGCGCCCATCCGACGCTTCCATTGCACTCTTGCCCCATGCGTGAGCTTTGCCGCTTATGAATTTCCAGTGAATCGGACAAGACGTTCCCATGCGCACGATGAGTCGCAGCCCGCAACGCCAATGGCGTGGCTGTATGCGGCCAGACGCAGCGTCACGTGATGAGCGGCTTCGCGCCAGAGATGTCGCTGTAGGCACGCATAGGTCCACAATTACGAGCCCCCACGCTGAGAAAAAAAATGCCCCACCACCAGCGGGACTGTACAGACCACTGGAGCTCGATAAAAAAAATTATTTGGATCGCACAAAACTTTCCCGCTAGCCGATTTGAACGACTGACCTCATCATTCCAGGAAGGCATTGGAATCGCCCAAGGGTACTAGTGATGCGCTCTACCAACTGAGCTAAGAGGGACACGTTTTGAACCTCTCTGATTGCATATAGCACATACATAAGCATCCTTGCATTGCCTTGCAATCTTTGTTCTCATTTCGTGCTTTCTTTTTATTCTGTATGCGTGATAACATACGACTTTGCAAGTTTCCCTACAATCTACTGTGACAGATCTGTACTATATCACTTTCGAGCCGCGCTGTTAGCCGGGAAGCACAACTCGATAGCTCCCGATAGAGTAGTCTCTCGCAATCAATCCTTAGTTGTGCAGTGTACACTCGACAATACTACACAGCAAACGCAAAACGCCAGGCGCAGGAGCTCGGATGTCGTCTGGCAGATACTCACCTCATGCTTCGAGCTTTCACAATCAACAGCGCTTCATGTGCCGACTGAGACGATGGATGGATGGATGTAGACACGAGGCCGTCCTTTCAACCTACAGGCATTCATCGCTCTTCATTCTCGACGACGGCCCTAATAGCGAGGACAATATCTCCTCGCTTCTGCCTGGGACTTCCGGCGGCACGTTCTGTGCGCGTCATCGCGCCAATCGAGCTGAATTCTGCGATCGCGGCCACAAAGCTCACATCTAACGCGGGACGTCCTCCCACAAACATTTGACCGCACGCCAACGGCGCGCGCTGTCGGTTGAGCACAGTAGGTATCGACATTAACCATAGTCGCTTTCAGAGATGCCGTCGCGATCAACGAATGGAAATTGGCACACCACTATTGCATCTTTCTCGCCATTGCGGCATATGCGACGGTACCCTGCCACCATGCCACCATGCCCAAACTCAAGACCCCGTGTAAACCGCCCCACAAGATCTCCGGCGTGAATTTGTACCTAAGAAACAATCAGTGTTCCTCCTCATGCAAGGTAAGTGGGATGAACCGACCCCTCCGCGAGCTGTCCAAAGGAGTGTGGGATGAAGCGAGGCGCTTGGAAGAGGATCGTAGACACGATGCTGTGATAGACACAGAGTGCGATCGCGAGCGCACGTTTCCCGGGCAGGAATTCTGGACAAGACGTAAGGTCCCACACGCACGCAGGAAAGATGATCGACTTGCCAGGAAGGGAGTGCACCAAAAGGCAGGCGATGCATGTTCCCAAACTCAGAGCGGCGTAAAGCTTGATGTCAGTGAAGAAATGATGAATCAATTCACCCGATAAGCCGGCAAAGTGGGGCGGTACGCACCTTGACAAACACCAAAGTGGTATTGTTGAGCTCGAGGAAGGGTAAACCCTGAGGTGCCCATAAGCCCTGAATGGCTAATGGGATCTCCAGCGCAATGTGCAAAAGGAAAACGGCCGACCTATCCGGCGATCAAGTTAGCAAGAGTTGGGATACCGAATACTGTACACATTACAAGGGACTTTGGGCTGTTAATTGCTGCGACATAGGTTTTGTAGGGAATGGGGAATCGTGAGACTTGTAGTTGACGGTGACCACTCGTGGGATCAAGGAGACAAAGTAGTGAGTACATAGGTACCAGGGCCGTCCATCATGATCTTATCTCTCGAGCTCAGTTCGATCAGGGCCGCGGGCGCTTGTACACTCATAACAAACACAAGCGGACCAGGACAAAAGCTTGAATATAATGAACTATCGAACTCGCTCAAATAGTCATTTTTTCTTCATCTGCGTCCGAGAAAATTTTGCAACCACAGTCCCATCAAGTACAAGTAGCAAGAAGGTTATCGGGGCCCTGGCGAGCGTCGTGGCCTCTCTCATACTGCTCTCTAAAAACTCACTACGGAAGCCAAGCTGGCAACCGAATGGAAATCAATCGTCGTCCCCCTCATCCCCGTCATACGCACTGCCACTCCCCTTCCACGGACCTACCTCGCCCGCATCAAGATCTCGGTTCAAATCGATCTCAGCCCCACCCTTCCACGCGTCCTCAGATACCAGTCCACGCAAACGTTCAACTTCTCGTCTCAAAGAAGCTAGCTCTACATCACGCCGCTCAATCTTGCCATTGAGTAGGCGGATGTAATCGTTGCCGCATCGCAACAACTGCAGCTTGCTGATGCTCCTGTTCGGACCGTCCACATTGCCTCGGGGTGGGCCACGAGGCGGCATCGCCCCGGGTAGGATCGGTTCATCCGGGAAGCCTTCCTCTGACGGCAGAGGGATCGGCGGAAGAAGCGTACGAAGATCGTCGAACGTGGTCTTGAGTGAGTCACGTCGCTTTTGCTCTGCGGCCTTGTGGGAAGTCTTGCGAAGCACGGGCACGGTCGGCGATGGCATAACATTGAAGCCGATGTTCCCAGCTATAGCCAGATCGAGGTGAGCGCCCAGAGACAACGAATGGAGAACGACGTTACCTGGCAAGATGGGCTTGAGGCTTGGGCTGACTAGCGACGTCCCAGCTGACGACTTCTTGATCGCCTGTGAGCTCGACGAAGGCTCCCGCGAGCGGCGGGTGGGAGCTTTAGCCTTTCCACTGGCCTTCGACATTGATGGATTTTGCGGGGGAGGAGCCAGGCTGCTGCTGGTACCAAGCTGTCCGAGATTCATGATACTGGCGGGAGTGACCGGTGTAAAATTTGGCGTGGGAGTTGAAGACATGGACGACGACATCTTGATGTTTGTTGTAGATAAATTACTGGAACTCGAGGGCACTGGAGGCGCAGGGGGCGGCATAGATAAATCGACGGGGGAAGGAGTATCTTCAGGTATATCAGCGCACATGCTGTTCTTGCGACCATCGGATCGGGTGGAACGTATCAAGGGCGTTGAGCAAGCAGATTTTGAGCCCCTTGACTGCCGTCTGGGCTGAGAGGCATTGACGGCAGGGGACTGGCGTTGGCGGGACAGTCGATCTTGTCCCTCTTCAGGGGGTGATGCCGTCCGCTTGTTATTTGAGTTAATCCGCAATGAGCCTTGTTTATAAGCCTCTAGCCATGGGCTCGTCAGAGGTGACAGATCAAAGTCCATGTCTCCAGGCGACGGGAGTGGTACTGGTGGATTCGTGTTGAAAACTAGGTTCGCCGGAGCGGAGTGTACGCCGTGTGCATTATGAGACATTTGCGCCGCAAGAGCCATGTCGGGAAGGGGAAGGTGGGGGTGGTTATCAGGTCTGTACTGAGAGGAATCCGTATAGCTGAGAGTCATTGGAGATACGTAGTCGACAGTAGGGCTAGGTTGCGCGTGAAGTTCCGTCGACGACGCTGGTGAAGTGGGACGTTTCGCCCTGGTGAGCGACAAAAGCTAAGAGATCAGTAACTTACTTGGAGTCGGAAGTCCCATAAAATGTGTGTTACTCTTCTGCCTGTCGGGAGGTACATCTGCGATCGTCCCTCCATGGCCACTCATAAGCTCGAGCTTGAAGAAAAAAGAGAAAAAGAAACTATGGTCAGTACAGATGCTATAGCTGAGTGGAGCCGGGACCGCTTCAAGGAACGTCATAGACAGAGGAGGAACAGCGGGATACACAGAAGTGATCGATCGCTTTGTGCACACTGCTGACGTTGACAGCCTCAGTTCTCACTGCCGCTGCAACACCGGACCTATCAACGACCATCATCCGCCGATGGCGAACAGAGTTCCATCAGAGCTGTAAGGCCCACGAGGCATCATACCGTCACCACTCCCGAGGTAGGCAAGTCTTCTACTCTAAGGAGATGCACAGCGCCACGGGGTTCGTGGGATTGGAATACGTTCTCGGGGAGGTGAAACATTATCGTAACGAAACTTCAAAGGAGCGAAACGGCAAACACAATAGCCTGCCCACACATCCAAGCAAAAAAGGCTCTGATTGGGGTAGCCTCAAAGGGCTACACCCGGCGGACCCCGCGAATCCTTTCAAAGTCGGAAGTGGTATGAGCTCACCTGTTGTTGGATGATTTGGTTCTGCAACTGCAACTGCTGGAGCTGGTTGAGCTGTAGACGTTGCTTCAGCAACTGTTCAGGATTGAACTGTGTCTGCAAAGGAGCTGTGGATTGTCCCCCGCCCTGTATGCCCATCAGGCCTCCTAGGAAATCGAAGTTGAGGGGTATATTCGCGATTCCTTGATTGGAGGGGGCCATAGACGGCTGGGAGGGCGTGGGCATGGCGTTAGGATACATGGCTTGTTGGTAATTCTCGCGTTGCAGATTCTCATCGGGTGAGAAAAGTGAAGCAAAGAAGTCCTTCTGCTGCTGGGCCTGCTCTGAGGAACGCTGTTGGGAGTCCATGGAGGAGAAGCGAAAGTACAGGGAGCAGACAGAGGTTGTCCAAGGAGGAGAGGAGGGACGCAAGCGCCGCACTTGATTGTCTTTCGGTTTTTCGGCGCGGTCTCATAAATTTGCGGGCGGAAACCGGCGAAACCCGATAAGATAACTTTCAATCTCATCTTATCTATCTAGACTGCAGATCCCAACTAAGTGCGTACCAACGCTTTTTGAATTTCGACGCTCTAATGTGCAACATGATGAAGTACAACACAAACCCAGCCCAAATGTAATCAAAAAGAGCTCGAAAGATGCAACTTAATCGACACGGCGTTGAGTTTTAGGTATAAGCACCCATATGACGGTCATGGTGCTCATCATAGCAACGACTCTAAAGTTACTATAAGCAGGGAAGCCACTTAAAGAGGAAAAGAACTTACAGGGGCTGTAGTGAACTGATTCCGAATTTGGATGCTAGGACACCAGTAATCAGAGGAAGGATGGCAGAGCCGGCTTGCCCGATACCCGCGATCCATCCAATGGAGCCAGTAAGGAGCCAGCGTGGAAGGACATTCTGAGCATGATTCACGAGAATCGGATACATTGGTCCCATCAGGAGACCGATTAAGGACACAGCAACAGCATTTTCGACCAAGGAAGGAACAGCCCAGATGGTGACTTCCAATCTATCAACCGGCAGATCATGAGACCCTGAGCTAAAGTGACAGAGATGACAGCGTACCCGATGCAGATTAAGGAATACACAAATAGGGCGCGCTGTTCTCCGATCTGCGTAGATGGTTAAGGAATTTGGAGATGCGATTGCTGATTGGCACGACTGACCTTTCTGTTCAGCCAGATCAGGGCGATACGGCCAAGCGTCAAACCTGTTTACCATTAGTTTTTCAGTCACTTTGTCAACGCGGGAAGCTTACCACCAAAGAACCCAGATGAAATATAACCTGCACTAGGTCCACCTTGGCGTTCCCGAATAATGAACGTCACAATCCAGCCTTTACATCGTCGTCAACATTCAGACAACTTGACGCAAACCGAGAGACCTACCTCCAAGGGTTACTTCCACGCCTACATAAATGAGAGACCACAAGGCCAGGAAGTGCACAACCTTGAGACCCAAAATCTGTCGATACTTGCTGGCCCCCTCGGTTCCAACCTCGCCCGCCGCTTCGCCCGCCTCTGCCATGGCCTCTGTAGGACGTTAGCGGATCGGTGTATGGGAGTGGCATATGAACTATACCATCTTGAGTTCTAAGCCGAAATACGGCAGCGAGGACAGCAGCATTCGACACAGCAATACCGAGAGAAATGAAGTAATGATATGACCAGTGGGACATTTCTGCAAATTGCGTGGCAGCTAGAGGTGCGGCGAAAGCTCCAAATCCTGCGGAAAATCAGTCCAGAGCATAAGCAGGAAGTGCCAGAAATGCATACCATACGATCCATGTAGGAAACAGAGTTTAGTAGCCGTGTTTTTTTTCAGACTTCCAACGAATCCATTTGCCCCAGCGTTCTGATGAAGAGTCAGCACTATTGATGAGGTCCAGGGTATGAAACGAGTCGCTTACCTGTAAAGCTATGCCAAAGCCTGCAATGCCGTATGAGATGATCATGACGGGAAAGGGTGGCGCGGGTGCTTGCATGGCGTAAGTTACAATCTGGCAGAGGGACCCTGTTTTCCTGTGTCAGCTTGGAAGGAGTGCTGCGTAGCTCAACAAATAACCTAAAACCATGACCTTCGCATATGTTACCCACTGGTCAGAAATATGACTGTCAACGAACACACCTTTCCAAATCCAAATTTATCGCTGAGATGTACGTTGGCAGTCGCCCCAGCAACGAAGCCCTGACCAATTTTATTGAGCACTGACGAAGACATATACTTTTAATTCTTCGCCTCACGACACAATTAAGAACAAAGATCATTGACACTACGGCGAAGCCCACCTGCGATAGGAGCAGACAAGTTAGAGCCAATTTGTCAGAGACCTGCGGAGAACTTACGTTATAATGGTTTTGAATTGCTGGAAGAAGGGGTCCGGTACTGCCGTCGTTCCAACCTTCTAAGAAAAAGCACCAGCAGCATGCAAAGAAGTGAAGACGCCTAAAGTGTCGGTATCTGGCTCTTTGGGTTGCAGAAGTCTGGTTGAGATTGGCGTCATCTGCGTAATGCAACGACGGGGCAGGAGTTGTGCCAGAGCTCGCGGCTAGTTCCGAGTCAACCTTATCGAGCTCAGGCTCCTCAGGCACATCGTCTGGTATGGTTCTCGAGCGTTCAAGCACATGGGACGCTAGAGCGGGGAGCTCGACTGTATCTGCACGATCTTCGAACAAGGGCTTCGAAGGACGGGCGAACGCGAGCTCGGACCGACGACGAACGCGAGTGCTGGGGGCGGTCAGGAAAGATGGAAGGTGATACGCGCTAGTGTCCACAGCCGACTCGTCCCCTAGCTCCGAAGTTGAGAGCTTGCTACCCATTGGCATGCCCGACCTCGCATTCAACACCTCATCGATGTCGGCTTTTTGGACTTCTCCAACATCTTGTTCGAGAGCTACACGAAGAGCCTCGCTTGGGGGAGACATGTTGACTGTCAGCGAGGAGGGGTGGAGAGAGCAGCAGGCGATCTGACTCATTGGCAGCTTTTTATACAGTTGTGAAGCTGCTGATAGTTGTTTTACCTAAGTACGTTGAACGCCTTTAGTAACACGGGTTGGCGATAATCATGGCCAGGTGCTGGAGAAGTCTCGCAGAAAAAAGTCGGCGTTTTGTTCCGGTGAGAGCTAAAATTTCTTCGGTCCGAATGACGGTCCGGATGGTTTCAGTTTGTGGTCTTATAGAATGTTAGGCTACATTTCATGGCAGATTTTGCCGCCATTGTGACAGATCTACCTTGTCTGTGCGGAGAAAGATGTTGGGAAAATGCGTAGCTCAGAAAATGCTGAAATGCAAGAAAGTCAAGTGGCTGAAGTCGGAACGACCTTTGACCCTAGGTTAGGGCTTACGATTTCTGTCAAGCGGCGACATCAATCCTTCAGCTTCAGGTCAACAACTGTCAAGCCTAGAGCCTATAAGCTTTATACCCAAGTGCACCACACTAAATACTTGAATGAACGTACATCCTCGAGGCGGGCCTGCAAGGTTCAGCTCCTACTATGGACCTAAGCGTCAACTCCTCAGGACCCAACCAGGTCAGGCACCCCCTGCATGGCGTCCCACAAACGTAGCTGCATCTAATGGTAATGTCGCGTCCGCATCACGAGCATATACGGGTCTCGGAAGTAAGATTCTTTTGAGTAACTTACCGATGGACGTGGGAGAGGCGGAGATAGAGGTGAGTAACAGCTGAATGTGAACGCGCACGACGCGGAGTACTGATGATCCGTAGGATCTTTTCAAACGAACAGTAGGGCCAATGAAAGACTTGTTCATCGTCTACAACAGTCAGGCAAAGTCAAAGGGGATGGCAATCGTTACTTTTCAGCGTCCGGGGGACGCGTCTGTTGCGCGAGCGAAATTCAACAATAAAGTCATTGACGGAAGTGAGCGCTGTTTCGTACTTCTTATATAGGCTTCACTGATGGAACGAAGGACATCGAATAAAAATTGAAATCATCGCAGACGTTGATGAAATACCATCTGCCCAACCATCCTCAACTCCGCCAGCCCCACCAGCCCCACCATCCCTTTTGACCCGGCTCAATGTCAAAGCCACCCCCATTCCTACTGGTCCTGCTGCTAGGAAACCAGTAGCTGCCGCCCAACAGACTCAAAAAACTGCACCGCCTACGTAAGTATGAACAGTGATACTTTTGATTACATTTGTCTCGTCCTTCAGTCACATATGATGACCGCTAGCCAACCCAGGGCCCTCCAACCCAAACAGGAACCACTCACAGATTTTCCAACGGGTCCTCGGCGCCGACGTCAAAAGAAAGGCCCCAAACGCATCAAGAAATCTGTCGCGCAGCTGGATCAGGAAATGGAGGACTATCGGGCTGGCGTACTATGACCACGCTCGCGGCTGATGCATGACTTTTTCCTTGGCTAGAGTAGTAACACATCTAGGGGCATTCTGTACTGGGCACGTATGGTATATACCATAATTCGAGTCTATAAGCATTGAGAACGATCTTGGCACAGTTGTCGTTGGATATGTGGCATCCTCGCAAGCCGGCAAATGAAAAGGACACATTAGCCAACCCTTAGCGATATCGATGGGTGACCGATAAATTCCAACATATTGTGGGCCGTGGCTTCCTTCACCAGCCGAACAGACCTCACTCTCAGTAAAAACGGAATTCAAGTGATAGTCAAGCTCAGACAAAAAATTGGTTTTTTGTCATGTATCCGTCAAGAAAGTGGCGCAAAAAGTCGTGCACAAGTCATAAACTGCCAAAATTGGACACAACTTTCACACGACTTCTGCACTGCTTTCATGACGGATACATGACAAAATACTAATTTTTGACTGGGCATGACGTTCACTTGAATTTCCGTTTTTACTGAGCCTCACTGCAGAGTGCGGAGACAACGGTGGACAGCTTACCAGGATACCCAGCAGTATTCGCGGAGTTTAAGTTGTGGGCTTCATACGTAATACTCCTGACTCACTGTAAGTTAACTCAGGCCATCTTCCTTGGAATCTGAAGCTACCTTCTGAAGCCTCTCATCATGGTTGCACCGCTGTACACCACAGCATCGGGCCTCTTATTCCATGCTGGCAAAATCCTTGTCATCACGGTGGGGTTGCCTGCTCGGGGAAAGACTCACATCTCGAGAGCCTTGGAACGCTATCTTCGCTGGGCTGGAGTCAAGACCCAAGTTATATCTTTAGGGGATTACCGCAGGAAGACCATCGGAGGCGCGCAGAAGCTGCCGCCTGACTACTTCACTCTCGGTTCGTATTCTGATCGATGGGATGATCTGTTATCAGTCTCAGTTTGTTGTCACGCCGTCAGGAGAGAAGAGCCCAGAGACGGTAGCGCTGAGGGAGCGGGTGCAGACGGGTTGTGAGCAGATGATCTGGGAGTTCTTCAATGGTGGAGGCCAGGTGGTGATATACGACGCCAACAACGGGACGCGGGCACAACGACAACGGCTGGCGGAGAAGTTCGATAAGGATGGAATCCATGTTGTTATGTTAGGTAGCATTGCTATTCATTATGTTGGTATACCCGAAGCTGACACATCCCACGTACAGAGTCCATGTGTGATGATAATACGATCATTGAGCGTAACATCCGAAGCGTCAAAATCTCTTCTCCGGATGTGCGTGGACAGCTCCCATGAGTTAACTACATTGGCTTAGATCTTCTCCAGTACAAAGGTTGGGATCCAGACAAGGCGGTCAAAGACTATTATGGACGCATCAGAGATCACGAAGAACATTATGAGACAGTCGAAGAACTCACATGGCCTTTCATCCGGATCATCAATGTAAGTACTCTACAAGAACCGGCTAGTGGTGCGGAAGAAGGCCGACGTCTTATGCTGTTCGTAGGTTGGTGAGAAGATAATGGTCAATGTGAGCGTTTGGTAGCGGGAATCCCTTTCATCATCGGACGATCTAATTCCATTATTAGAACATTCGAGGGTACCTCCAAGTTCGTCTCCATCGCCTGATCATTATGGCATCCCTCTCATGAGAAGATTTCTTCAGTCCAGAATAGTATTCTTCCTGATGAACATCCATAACAAATACCGAACCATCTATTTCGCACGAGTGAGTTCCAACTCGGTATTTGTCACGATAGCACTGAACCATCCATTTAGTCGGGACATTCCCTCATTGAGCATTCTTACAAGGCGGATGCAGACCTGTCACCAGCTGGATGGGAATACGCAGAACGTTTGAAGGATTTCGTTCTCGACCGCCGAGCAAAGTCACTAGAGCAGAGGGGTATTAATCCGAAGGATAGCCGTCTCGTAGTATGTCCCGTGGTTTCATGTCCCCGAATTTGGTTCTCGAACACCGCCCATTGTAGATCTGGACCTCCGCTCGACGCCGCGCGCATCACACCGCATGGCCTTTCCTTGCCGCCGCGGAACGTAAAGGACCCGGCGGCGCCCAGCTCAATGTCAAAGTGATCGAAAAGCCGCAGATGTCTGAAATCAATCCCGGCGTCTGGGATGGGCTGACACCCGATCAGGCGCGGAAATATTATCCCGAGGAGTGGGAGCGCTTCTCCAAGGATCCATATGCGTTTAGAGCACCGCGTGCTGAGAGCTATCATGACCTTAGCGGTGAGTTGACCTTCATATAGCCTCATCTGTCGGGCAAGGGCGCTGACAGCTAGTTCTCCCAGTTCGACTGGAACCAACACTCATCGAACTTGAGCGTGAGCAGGAAGACCTCTTGATTATAGGACACGCATCCGTCATTCGCTGCCTCCTTGCCTATCTCATCGGCCTTCCGGCTTCAGAGATACCTGCCATAGAGATTGCTCGTGGCGACCTTCTGGAGGTCGTACCGGCCTCGTACGGCGTGCATAGCCAGGCATATCATTTCTGGGATGGACATGGCAGGAAGCACGGGAACGAGAATGTGGCGTCGACAAGCGGCAGCGAGAACAACTTCTACGAAAACTATGCCGAGGATACGCAAGGCAAGCGAAGAGTTGGGTATGAAGAGCAGAAGTGAAGAACTCAAGTTCCAGGGTATCTGTTACGACGCCGACGCTGTTGTATTCTATGTTTGTTGTAGACATGTGTAACGTTAATATCGTAACTCGACTCTCAGAGCTCTTTTTTACTGGCTAGTCGTACAGCAAGTTCGTTTCGTGCGCGATAGCAACGGCTCATAGTATACAGGGGACCTTGATTTCTGTCATCAGGGCAAAGCTGTCGGCGGCACGAGGCTTTTTCGATCAAGGATACATTATTACACGTGATTGTGCACGGAGGACACTTGAACTTTGTCGCTTCCCTTTCGAAGTGAGTCGTGGTCTTTAGAGTCGTCATCCTCTCCGACGTCATGTGCGTTGCTCGGTTGCACCAACTCAAACTCGGACTCGTCAACCTCTTTGAACACCTTCGAGCTTCCTACGGAGGGGATCAGGAAGTTCAGAGAAAAATACACAAATGCAGAGACGCCAAAGCCAGTGAAGAAAGACATCTGGTAGATGCGAGTCGCGGCGAGAGGGACGTTTCGACCAGCTGGAGGATTGAATTGTTATTAATGTTTGAAATATCACGAATGGCATTCAGCGTCTTACTAGCTCCAGAAAATCCGACCACGTTGATCAGAATACCCGCAATATATGCGACGTAGGCACTGTCGGCAAAGATCACTGCAAGCTTGACGGTGCAAGGCGCTCTGATCACTTACCGGAAGTTGACACCAGCAGTATACCAGTACCAACCGTCTTCGCGACTGCTGTAAAGGTCAGATACACGGTAGTGTCCACGTCGAATGAGATAGTATTCCGTAATCTAGACATGATTGACGGATTAGCCGTTCTCACAAGTATGAAGGGTAGAAACGCACCATGACCCCAGCAATCGAGCTTAGGAATACAGAGTAGGCGGAAAGATACGACGCGAAGTTGTTGCTGCTTTTAAGCAAATTCCATGGCAGCATACATAGGCCAACAATCGCAGCGATGTATCCGCCACGACGGATGTTCTAATAAGAGACGATGAGTTAAAGCGTGGCGGCTGATACATGAACAAGAACCCATACGATGAAACGGGGAAATAAGGCAGTGAGATCACATCCAGCAGATATAGAATTGGCCGAGATATTTGTCCTGGCCGCTGTATCAGCACCGTGCACCCAAGGGTTGGCGAAAAACATCTCCATTTACCCTAGCTGAGCGATTATAAAGGCTGCAGCGATGAACCAAACCTATTGCGTGGATCAAAATTGAGTTTGATAGCGTATACATATTAAACAGTGCCTTACACCAAATCGAGTTGCGTGTGATGGGCTGCCATCCAAAAACCTATCGAGTAAATCGATCGGAGACCAAATGGTTTCTCCGTAAATGACCTGAGAAGAGGAGCTGACAATGATCCCTATGAAGCTGACGAGCGAGAATGTCAAAGGGATCGAGATAAACTGAGGGAGGCCAGCGGCGGACGGGTATTTGGCACGTGAGGCAAAGTCAGGTGCATTCCTATCATGCCACTGAGTCAGAATTCAGCGGGAAAAGAGGGCTTAAATGCTACAGACGTGACCAGAGTTGCCATATTGCTGATGCAAGACATAAGGCTGCTGACCATAGCCCACCCAAGATCACTGCCGTGAATAGTCGAGGGCTGGTGGATGATGGGCCCTACTCCTTTAGCTCGAATGATGCACCAAATAAAGAAGGTGATCCCAGCAGTGGGCGCTACGATTGCCTTGAGTGTGAACAAATGACGGCTGGTCCGAGGATCACAGCAGGAATGTGTTAGTGGCAAGCTTAAATTGATTCGTAAGATGGATCACATTTTGTCAAGGGGAAACCAGATCGCAGGCAGCGAGATGAGCCAGAAAAGGAAGAAGCACATAAAATCCCGGGTGTTCGTGCCGGAGGACGCGGGCATCGAGTTGTCTGCATGAAGTCAGCGTGCAGCGCTTCTTGGATAGAGTCAAAAAAACGTACGGATGTTCTGAACACTAGGCCATATCGTGCGCAGCATCACCTTCATGCAAGTGCCACCGATGCTGGCCTGAACACCATACCAGATGCTACCAGAAGATTGGCGGTTGGAGCGGTAACAGATACACGATGCAACTCACCAGGCCATGACTGCTCTATTGAAAACACACCACATGCTGCCCCAGATTCCGAAGCTCGTCCTAGCAACCACGGGAAAGGTGACGTGAAAAACAGCGCCCGGCCGTGCGTTCGCCACAAGGAAGGGAGCTACAAAGCCGTATCCGATCCAGACACAAATCCATGCTTGCCACCAGGAAAGGCCGAGGTCGATCATCGAAGAAACAATCATCCATCTATAGAAACCGAACATGTCAGATGATAGATCGACAAGAGCATTAATTGCCGCAGACGTGTTGACATTGAAGCTGTCCGCAATCCAGCTAGTTACGACGACGTCAAGATATGTATTACGCGGACACGAGTCTGAAGGAAGACCAACAACGCGATGAAATTCGATGTCTTCCACGTTTGTTTATCTGGCTGTACCGGAAGCAGATCCTCGCTCTATGAAGGCATTGAATTGTCGTCCTCCTTGACTGATGCATGTGACAAAAACTCTCACCGTTAGAAATGACTGAGACCATGAGGACTGGTCACCCTCGCGAGGCACCTCGACTTGCTTGACGAGCTTTTTGACGAACGCCCTGGACATGGCGGTAAGCAGACAAAGAACAAAGACGCTCGTGGTGTCAACACTGGAGGCTCCATGATAAGTAGTACGGCAGTCACAGCAGGTCGATAGGCTGGCGGACCGCTCGACATCAGCGATAAGATAGCTAAAATATGCTTACGCAACCGCCTATCTTTGCAATGGAAGCCGTTGAATGATTGGTAGATCGGAAAGCATGACGAGAAACGGAAGAACGACTAAGTGTCACATTCGGTGTGGATGCAGGTGCTAGCGAGATACACATGCGGTGGAGTACTAGTCCAATAACAGGCCTATGTGGAATGTGAGGACATAGCACGAGGAAACAGGTGGGAGCAATGCAGCGGTAGGAGGGGGAGATTCGGATTCGGGGAGGAAGACAGACAAGGTTAGATACAATTATAAACAGTGAATGGTATGCAGAGATGCAGACGATGATGAAGGTGGTGTGCGGCGTGGTTCCATTGATCAGGGAAGCGCGTGGTGAACAGTAGATGAGGTTATGTGCAGAGGCCTTCTGGGCATGGCGAGATGGAATTGGTAAGGGTTAGGAAAAGAGATGAGAAATAAAAGTGTGGCACGTAAGATGTCTTGGTATCATCGAATTAGTCTTGTAGTGCGTGGAAAATCGTATAATCAGGTCGGCTTGAATTCGATGTCGCCAAACATGTCGAAGCTACCAGCGCGAGACCTGGCAAAGCGTTTTGAAGAGGGGGAGGGAGAACTAAAAGTGAAATTGGCGTAGATGCTTCTCCGTTCTGGAGTTGTCATGACCTGAGGAGCTTTGGACGAAGACTTTTTAGGCGAGACGGTAGCGGCGCAAGGTTTTGTGCGCAACGACGTAGCCTCAACAATCTTGTCGTCAGACTGAAAGGAAACAATCAGACACGCTGGCGACGACAAACAACGTTAGTACTTACCTTGACGGCCGATACTCCCGATGTATCAGACAGAGCCACTTCGTCGTAGGCTTTCGATACATCCGCCAAGGGCGAGACGGTAAGGTCGTAGCATTTCGCGTCTATACTCGCCTGATTGACCGTCTCTCCTTCTACATCAGCCTTCTGTTCTTCGACAGCCTCGACCTCCTCCTCTTCGTCGACCTTGGGCATCTCTGCCACTTTACGCTTCGAGCTGGTCGCTGATGCAGTCTTCCTGGAAGAAGACTTGCCATCTTTCCTGCTCGAGATCGACTTCGTCTTAGCAGACGAGACCTTGCGCTTCTTCGCCTCCGGTTTAGATTCTAGGTCACAGGACTCCTTCTGTTTTTTTGAAGTCGGGGGGACAAAAAGCTTAGTGGCGAGGACGCTGTTCTTGCGCTTCTTCGTCTGCGCGTCCGATGCATAAGTGGTGCGAAGGCCAGTCACAGGATGCAAGTTCTCCTTCTCGGATGTGGTGAGGGATGTGGGAACGACATTGGTGGATGGAGTTTCAGCGGGAGAAAGAACGTCTACGGATGCTTTCCTAGGCTTAATAGAGGGCTCTGAGGGCTCGTCTCTGAAAACGGTGAAGCTGCGAGTGACAGCCATTGCGGTGTTCGGGGTAGTTCGTGAAAAGAAGTAGAGGAAGAATACTTGTAGAAGAGTAAGGTGAAGATAGATGGACTGAAAAAGATGGATGATGTGCGAGGACCCGACGATGCGACCGTCAAGGACGTATCTCGAGATGGGATGGCTGTGGGACACGACAAGGACGCGAGGTCTTCAAGTAAGTTACTTAAACCAACTCGTGGCCTTTGGAACTCCGCACGCCCTGATCATTATGTCAGCGCCCACGGAGACGCAACGCGACGCGAATGGCGCGTCGGCATCACGTGAGTGAATGAGTCATGTCCAGTGCCACTACTCGTGGGAACTTCGTGTTCTGACATTTCTTCAACCTGCCGGCCTCGAAATTTTTAATTTACGCCTGGGAGTAGCTAGGCGATTTCGCGAGCCAGTTCTCGCCCTCTCCGGGTTTTTCAGTGACTCCCTGTCGTTGACTCCAATGTATGAAATCGTATAATCTTCCAGAATGTGGGTGCAAAACAACATGGCTTCCTATGTAACTTAGGATGTGCAGGGTTTGTCACTCAAACGTACGCCGATGATGTCTCATATGAAGGCTTCGATTGGTCTTGACAGTGTCCTCTTCTGAGTAGGACATGTCGAGACGTGATTTGTGAGCAGCCTTCCTTCTTTATCATATGGAGGGCATCTGACTGTCAGCCTTTTTCAGCGATGTGCTACTCTGCCGGAGTGCCGCTTAGTGCCGCCTGCTACCGCAGGTGGCCAGGATTTCCCCACCGCGGTCGCAACGGTCTAGAGCGAGCCATGACGCGATCTGGGATCTTATCCCGGCATTGCGAGCTCCGTTGACAGTACATATCCGCAGTGCTCTATCCCCTATTTATTTTTTAACTCAGATTTGTGGTCAGAAATCTTGAGCCATCGAGGCATGGAACATCTATTCGTAGATTTCTATTCATGGAACATCGTTGCGCAGAAGCTTACTCGGGACACAATCTCGAAGAATTGTGCTCAGCACGCTGAGCGCCTCAAGCGGCTGGCAAGTGGTGACCCCCAAGCGTTAAGCTTCGACTTCGGCGCCGCCGGTTCTCGATCCCTTCCCAGTATGGTAAGTGATCTCCATGTTCCGACACTCAGTGCCTGCGACTTAATGGATTCGGAACACCCGCGTCGGATGCAACCATCCTCTGGGTTCACGCTGCGATCTCAGGATCCTACCCGAACGCAATAACACCAGATTCTATGCACAGTTATTGCCTATTACCAACTCATCCATTCTCGGCATCGAAAATCGCGAAGCCGAGCACCTCCTAGTGAATCAGAGCGGGTGCGGATGCGGAAGCCTGACAAGTCAATCCAATGGGTCTACAGGCGCCAACACTGCGTTCGATCGGGCTCGCAGGATAGTGGGCGACATATCACTTTTGGTATCTCAAAACGTGTTGGACTCATGTTATACACGCCGTAACGGACCCATCATCACGTTCATTCGACGTAAAAGTCGCTGCCTCCTTTCTGTTTTTCCTTCGTCCTCTCGACCCCTTGGGATCCTCCGCCACCTTCCTCCACGTCAACTATCTCCCCTATGGCGACGAACACACCACCCCGTCCCCCCGCACTTGGGTCCTTCATCGATAACGGCTCGCTCGAGCTCATCTCCGTTCTTGGCTACGGTGGCTATGGAATCGTCTACCGTGCACTCGACACGACTTCCGGCGCTGAACAACGTACTTACGCTGTCAAATGCCTCTTCCACTCACAGTCCCGCTCCCACCGTCAAAGGCGCCTTCAGATGCAAGAGATTGCTCTTCACCAACTCGCCTCTGCCCATCCTCACGTCGTCAGCCTCCATCGAGTCATCGAGGAGGATGGATGTACCTTCATCGTGATGGACTACTGCCCTGATGGCGACCTGTTTGCGCAGATCCTGCATAAGCGTCGATACCTTGGCCACGATGGCCTTATCAAGCACGTTTTTCTGCAGATTCTGGATGCCGTTGAATATTGTCACTCGCTTGGCATTTACCATCGCGATTTGAAGCCAGAGAATGTCCTCTGCTTTAACGGTGGTTTACGCCTGGCTATCACCGACTTTGGTCTGGCCACGACAGAGAAAATCAGCGAGGAGTTCCGCACTGGCAGCGTGTATCACATGAGTCCCGGTACGTCATTGACTTCTCTACTCTCCGTTATGACACTTATCTCGTTCTCAGAATGTCAGGGCGGTATATTCGCACCGTCTGGGACGTACTCACCACCCTTCAATGACGTCTGGTCGCTTGGTATCATCCTTCTCAACCTCATCACCGGCAGAAATCCATGGAAATCTGCCTCCCCGTCTGATCCAACCTTCCACGCTTACCTCCAGGAGCCAACGAACTTCCTTCCGAGCGTACTCCCCATTTCCGCCGAAGTGAATGAAATCCTCCTTCGCACCCTTGACGTAGACTGGCGCACCCGAATTACGATCGCTGAGTTGCGATTCGCTATCAAGGGCGTCAACAGCTTCTACGCGGAAGACGCTGTGTTTGAGGGGAGTATGGCACGGTGCTCTTGGGAAGTTGGCATCGATATCACGGGCAGCTCGACTCCTGAAGACGAACCCGCCGAACTGCCGAAGAAGGAGCTCAAGTCGGTGTGGAGTCAGGAGTCTGGGTCGCAGATGGTCTTTGCTGCCCATTCGGAGACCGATAAGTCGTGGGCGGAGGAGCCTTCGTCGGCTACATGGGGTGCAGATTCTGCTCTGCGTTCGCGTTCTCCATCCCCCTCCCCTCCCGAGCTCTCGACGAGCTACGAAATTTACGACGACCGGCGGACCCCCTCATCGTCCTCTTCCATGTACTCACCAGCGCTCTCAGAGCCATCGCTTACTAACCGCTACGGTGATAGCGTCAGTTACAACGATCCCTCTGGCGCCTTCCAATCGCGCGTCGTCGCCGTTGACTCGTCGACGCAAGCGTACGAGCGAAGCGTCTTCATGCGCTCTGCCGATTCATCGGCAATGCATACTGCGCTCGAAAGCCTCGGGCCCGGCTCATCCCCTATATTTGTCTCCGTGTCCAAACCATCTTATACCGACACCTGCCCTTCCGCTATTGACGTTGGGATGAGCTCTATGGGTGACTACGAGCAGGTCCACGACTCGATGAGCTGGACACAGGCTTCGTACGAGGTCCCTCCTCGATCCGATGCTCTGGAGCTCGTCGCTCCCACTCAGCAAGCGACGGAAAACCACGCACAGACGGAGGAGACAGGCTGGCGAGATTTCTGCTCGTCACCGGTGCTTCCCTCGCAGCCGCAGGGCTCTCTCGCAGTCTCTTATCCCATGGTTTCCTTGGTGTCCAGTCCTGCGACGACGACGACACACTATACGCCTACGCAGGTTTCGACGCTGCGCGAGCGATCGAAGCCTCGTTCCTCCAGCTTCTTCAATCCCATCAAACTCGCGTTCCCTCGGCAGGACCCTTCACCCCTTCGATCCTCACAGAAACCCACCACAAGCTTACCTCAACGAAACCCTTCGCCACTACCCCGACCTCGACATGATCACGAAGAAGGGACGGACAAGGAAGACGGAACGGTTGTGGACCACACTCGGAGGCGCCGACGACGCCCGCTGCGGACCGCTCGAGACTGGCTATTCTCGGGGCGCTTCTTCGCGGTCGCCGGGACGGCGTAGGAGACTAGATCTCATCTTCTAGCATTTTGAAGCTATTTATCCACTTCAATTGGTTTTTTTCGTTGGTCTCACTGCTGTATCATCAAACCTCATCGTCATCTACACTTTTTGACAAGGACAATCCCCCGCCCCCTGCACATCATTTGTTTAGCATTGACTACATTGACTATATTCATATTGCTATGCAACCAACAGGGCATTTCTAGAGTTTCCCGTATGTTATCGTGCCCGGTGTACATGTACTCTATGTAACAGGTCTAAAAATTGGCATGTATTCACACTGCACATTTGCCGCATCACATGTCTCTTTTCCATCAGCTTCGCCGGTGTACAATTGCTAAGGATGAGATCGGCAGCTCAACATCACACCTCTAACGTGGACGGCAAATTGCCAAGTATTGAGTAGAGGAAATAGAGTAATTTAGGATATCACCACGTTCGAAGGCTAACCAGCTTCCTTCCTCGTTCCCGCTCGATCTCCTGCTTTCCCCTCACGCCTGAACCCTTGTCCAACTTGCGCCCCCTGCCCCCAATGCCGTTTCCCATTGATAATGGTGCATTCCCCGGATGCAGCATTCTAAACAGCAGCTTGATGACATTCAGCGGATTGCGGCTCCCCCACACCTTCGCGCTGATATCCTTGATGCCCGCCGCCTTGAGGACCTGGTGGATGTTAGGATTGCAGTGCAGGCCGAAACCGACGGGACGCGGCCGCAGGATGACGCGCGTCGCGCCCAGCTTGCTTTCCATGTCCGTCCAGATCGTGCGGTCCTCATAGCGGTCGACGTAGTCCATGGTGCGGACCGCCTGCAGGAACGCCTTGTCTATGGCGCGCGCGACCTCGTCGTCCTTCCCCTCTCCGTATCCGACGAGTCCGTTCCCGTTCCCAACAACCACGAGGGAATACATCCTGTGGATTTTGCCCTTGCCCGTCTGCTGCGTGATGCGCCGCGTGAAGAGCGGGAATGTGTGCAGAGCGGAGAGCTCTTTTGGAGTGAGCGGCAGGTGGGCGTATGGCGAGTACTCGTCGTCCTCCTTGGCCGAGAACTCCGACTCTTCGCCCTCCTCCTTCGTGACGTCCTCTATCGGCTCCTCGTAGTTCTCCGGGAACATTTCTCGGTCGGCGAGGAACATGGACGGGTCATTTCGGACGACGACTTTTGAGCGGTGCTTGAACCGCTTGGTCCGGGGGTACTCCTGCGTATGCTTGAGGTCAAGAAGAGGTTCTGGCCGCATTAAATCGGGGAATGGTGATTCAAGAGGGAACCTTCCTGACGGAGAGGTGAGAGCTTCGGCGGCATGTTCTTCGTCGGGCGGGGGCGGCTGCGTCTTCACGTCGGAAGAATTGAAGCGCTTTGACAGGACAAGCAGCGCCGTCGAGGGCTCTGGAAACTGCGCGCGCGAACGATGAGCATGGCGCGAGGAGGATGCGACGAGGCGTGCCAGCCTGTTCATGGTTGAGTGTAGCCGTGTCAAGATTTACTTTGAATTATCCGGGATTGGAACCCTATTTGTCCGTGTTTGGGTCCGTCGGCTGACCGAACCTGGCCGACGACTCGTCCTCGTCTCTTCGTATTCGCCTCTTCATGTCGGATCATGCTAACGATGGAATTCCAGACTTCCTGTCGACATCGGGGGACATGACAGCGAACCTGTTCGGGGTCATTGACAGAGACAAGTGAGCTTGCGATCTAATTCTATCGTCCTTGGCGGACTGACCGTATCTGTGAGAAAGTGTTCACGGGCTGAATCTCACAGTTCCAGAGACCGCGAAAGACCTCATTAAACCTTGGAGTGAACGCGAAAGCACTGAGAAATTTGCAGACTCGAATGTGGACGACCAGGTCAGAAACACCTGCGCGTTGTGAGCCTGTTTACGAACAGGCGCCGTGCTCATAGATGATCGTACATATACCCTTCTCTGAGAATGTACGGGTGCGGTCGTTGTTCCTGAAGCTAGGTATGCAGCACTCTGTGATGGCCTTAAATTCACCGTGCAATAACACGATTCATCAAGGAAGAGGCGAAGTCGCTCCTCGTCAACTCCGCATATATGCGAACCACCCCAATATCATAGATTTCTCCGAGGCTGAAGAGAGCAAACCATTATTGAATATCAGCCTGCTAGAGGGCGAGACTACCGTCATCGAGTATCCACTGCGTGTCGCGGCGTTCTCAAGCATCAATTCGCTTTCTCTCTTCTTTGTGAGTGGCGCACTTTCCATAATGTTCGACACCGTTGATGTGCGTCTTTCACGACTTTCAGGGCGATTCGGTGGGAGGAGACGCCTCCCGGATATATTACATTGGATTCAAGGGGGAAATTCGAACCTCACGAAGGTCGGGCACGAGCAAGCTTGTGATACCAGCTGCCACCGGGGCTGACGCGTCGTTGACCGATCGCGTATCGGAGAGAGCTGCACAACCGCAACCTACCGCAAAGTAGGACAGTGCTACACTACGTCGAAGACACCAGGTAGAAGACCTGCATACCTCTGTATTGATCCTGTTGTATTCTGTCATTCATCCCAATAGATTCTTGGTGAGTCTCGGCTTCAAGCTCTCGCTGGCCTCAGCTGGTCCGAGGCTCCGTTTTCGATTCGAGAAAACCTAGTTGCGCCTCCGTATATCATGACAATGCACCATGATCAATTGACAACTCTGTCGGACATATTCTTGATCCTTTCTCCACTCGAAGCTTGAGATTGAGCTGTAGAAGTGAAGTCCCGACTCCTAACCCTAGATACGGGATTTTCAGTGAATATTTACATAATGCATAGTTAGAAGCGTGGGAAGACGACGTGTCGCATCATTGGGACTTGGAGTCGAGCTGGGAACGCGAAACAACTCATTCACCCTCCTTGTCCTCGTACTTTTCATGGCCGATCCTTCGCAGCAACTACCCCCTGGATGGGCCGCAGAATGGTTGGTTTTCCGCTCGTCGGAACTCTGCTGAAATTCACGCTCCTTCTGCAGGGACGCTAATAACCAGAGATATGTGTTCATTGGTACGGACTAGACTTGCCCAACTCTTTGCATGTGAAGCCGAAATAGAATTCTCTCTCAGAAACCGCCACCGGGCGCGCCCAGTGGGAGCCTCCATCTGCTGGATCACCCACCGTTTCTCCTCCGCCCTCCAAGTCCCCTCCACTGGCGCAACATCATGCCAAACGTCGCCAGTATGCAGCAGGTCAAACTCAAGTATACTATGGCGCCGGCGATACCCTTGCTCCCACCCAGTATGGGGCTGGAGTCGGAGGACAGCAGCAGCCCATGGGCGGGCAACTTTTTACTCCGGGGCTTGCTGCGGAACAGCAGTTCGCGACCCAGCAGCAGCAACAGCAGCAGCAAGCCCCCTCTGGAGGATACTACGGACAGGCGGCTGAACCAGAGTACATCAATGCTCCGGGATATGGCCAGCAGCCTGCGGTAGGGTATGGCCAACCTGGTGCACCAGCTCAACCCCCCGTCGGTGTCTTGGCGGACCAGTTCGGGCAGATGGGCATTGGCGGACAGAAGCCCTTCCAAATCTACACCGCGAACCTGCTGACGTCCCCTCCCGATCCTCGTGAACTCAGCCGTCCGCCGCCAGAAATCCGACTCCCACCTGGCGCCGCACTGTCGCCCTCTCCAACCGCGAATGCGCCATACCAATATCAGCGTAGCACGCTCAATGCGATTCCTAACTCGGCGTCGTTGCTCGGGAAGAGCAAAATTCCTCTGGGGCTAGTGATTACACCGTATAGATCGCTGAAGGAGGGGGAAGAGCCTGTGCCAGTCGTGACAGACACCGTCATCGCACGGTGCAGACGGTGCAGAACATACATCAATCCTTATGTTCAGTTCATCGATGGTGGCAATCGGTGAGTGCAACAGGGTTTTGGGTGCCTCATTTACATTGAAAATGCGCCGCTGGCAGCTGGCGATGCTGCATGTGTTCGATGTCCAATGAAGTTCCACAACTGTTTGATTGGGACCAGGCACGGAATCAGCCTGGGGACCGTTGGGCGCGCGCGGAGCTCAACCACTCTGTAGTCGAGTTTGTCGCGCCCACGGAATACATGGTCCGCCCACCGCAGCCCGCGGTCTACGTGTTCTTGATCGACGTCAGCCATACTGCCGTGCAAACCGGTATGGTCGCTACTGCTACCAGGACAATCCTCGAGAATTTGGATCGCTTGCCGAACGAGGACTCGCGTACAAAGGTCGCTATTATCGCCTTCGACACCTCCCTGTATTTCTTCTCGATGCCCGTGAGTGTATTCGTGATTGAAACTGCCGTCATACATCCTGACAGATGACATATAGGCTGGAACGACAGACTCCAACATGCTCGTCGTTTCGGACATTGATGATGTATTCTTGCCAAAGCCCACTGACATCCTCGTGAACCTCTCCGAGGCTAGAGCTTCACTAGATGCGCTCCTTGGCAGACTGAACGACATGTTCCAGGATAACCATGTCATTGGTAGCGCTTTGGGCCCGGCCTTGCAGGCTGGGTTCAAGCTGATGGTGCGTTGCAACCTAGGCTTATGATCAACTTGGCTTTTAAATACAATTTGGTACCAGAACCCTATTGGCGGCAAAATTGTTGTCTTGTCTTCCAGTCTTCCGAGCTTGGGAGCTGGTGCGTTGAAAAACAGAGAAGACCCCAAAATCCTGGGCACGTCGAAGGTCCGTATTCTCGTGTGAATCAAGGTACTGTATTGTATTCAATGGTCATACAGGAGTCGGGTCTTTTGCAAGCCGCGTCTCCCTTCTACAAGACCTTCGCGATCGAATGCTCTCGGGCGCAAGTCTCGGTTGATATGTTCCTGTTTAGCTCTGCGTACCAGGACGTGGCGACGCTGGGTACGACACTCTCACTTCTGACTTGCTCCCTGCTCCTACTCATAGCATTCATCAGCCTGCCTTCCCCATTATACTTCTGGCCAGACATACTTTTACCCAGCTTTCAACGCCGCGCGCTCAGAGGACGCCGTGAAGTTCGCACACGAGTTCGGTGAGGTGATCGCGATGCCCATCATGTTGGAAGCTGTCATGCGTGTCCGCGCATCCCGCGGTCTCCGCATGGCGTCTTTCCATGGAAACTTCTTTGTGCGCTCGACCGACTTGCTCGCGATGCCCGCTGTACCCCAAGACCAGTCGTACGCCATCGAAGTTCAGCTGGAAGAGACTCTCACCGCTCCTTTCGTGGTCTTCCAGACGGCTGTCTTGCACACCACTTGCTACGGTATGGTTACAATGACAGATCATTTTTTATGCTTCTCATTGACATGTCCTCTTCTATAGGCGAACGCCGTATCCGCGTTGTCACGCTCGCTCTGCCGACGTCCTCGAATCTGTCAGAAATCTACGCATCTGCGGATCAAGTCGCCATTGCCACGCTGCTTGCGAACAAGGCGGTCGAGCGGTCGATCACGCACAAGCTCGAAGACGCCAGGGATGCCGTGTTCGCCAAGCTGGTCGAGATCCTGCAGTCGTACAAGACGAGCATGACGTCAGCCGGTTCAGGTGCGAGCGCGCAGTTGGCCGTCAGTGAAAACATGAAGATGTTGCCGGTGCTCGTGCTCGGGTTGTTGAAGAACGTGAGCCTATATTGATTGTGTGTGCGGCGCTAGTAGAACTCGTTCTCATACAATGACATGTAGGTGGGCGTACGGCAAAGCGCTCAGATCCCTCCAGACTTGAGGGCTTACTCCCAGGCGCTGCTAACGTCGTTACCTTCCGAACTTTTGATCCCTTACATCCACCCTATGTTCTACTCTTTGCACAACATGCCTCCGGAGGTGAGTACATAGTTTATGGTTCTGGTTGAGCGCTCATGCTCACACCAAACAACAAGGCCGGAACAGTGGGTGAGAATGGCGTCATTCTACCACCGCCGCTCCCTCTTACCTCCGAGAGGCTGGAGAGACATGGTTTATTCTTGATCGAAGATGGGCAAACCATCTTCCTCTGGGTGGGACGTGATGCTGTGCCACAGCTCATCGCCGACGTCTTCAACCTACCAAGCTATGAAGTGCTGCGTGGCGGCAAGGTAAGTACTTGTGATACACCACGGTGGATGAAGTATGTCTGACGCTTGCCAATTCACAGATAACCCTTCCACTGCTGGATAATCCCTTCTCGCAGCGCGTGAATGCAGTGATCCAAAAGACGCGCGAGATGCGCCGGGGTGTTTATTATCCCCATCTGTATGTTGTCAAGGAGGACGGCGAGCCTCCGCTTCGCCTCTGGGCGCTCAGTGCGCTCATCCAAGACCGGGCAGACGTGTTGCCCAGCTATCAACAGTTCATCGGTCAACTGAAAGACAAGGTAAGCGCCTGTCTTCCGTTTCTCGTGCTTGTGAACGGGCATCTGATTCGGGCATGTTCTGTCCAGGTGAACGGCTCAGGGAGCTATTAATTCGAGCGATGTGGACTAAAGGATTGGCTGTATATGTTTCGTTTTTGTTTCCTTTGTTGTTCGTCTGTGTTCTTTTGTGCGTTTGGAAACGATACATATACGTTTACTATCCTTCTAGATGAGATGATGAAACAGATTTTCTCTTGGTGGGTCTACACGTAGAGAGCCAAATGCAAGAGCTTCCACAAAATCATGGCGACTGCACAGTTGGCGAGGGTAAAAAAAGTGGCTCTGAATAGGGTTTGTGTGTATGAGAACAGGCAACAGATCGCGAAGGCAACTGGACAACATACATACAGGCTAGTGCTAGATTGCATCAATATGTAGGTATAATCCAAGAATCTGAGCATACATAGTCAGTCAACGCCGCCTCGAACTCCTCGTCTTGCCCGGCGTCGCCGTCGTCGAAGCCGCCTTCCTTGTCCTACCGCTCGTCCCGGTACTCAGTTTCTGCGGCGACATGGGCTCGGGCGAGCTAGATGCGACGCTCAGCCGTGAGCTTCGCCGGACAGGCCGCACCTCCGCGTCGTCCTCTCCGTCTACCGAGCTCGCGCTCGGACGCGTCGCACGGCCGCGGCGCAGGGGCCGCTTGGGCAGCGGGGCGATCTCGTCGTCCTCGCCGCCATCGTCGTTGTCGTTGCCGTGCCCGTGCCCCTGTCCGAGGCGCTCGTCCTCGTCGTCCCCCATAGCGGTGAATGCGCCGGGCAGGCTGCGCTTCAGCGTGGGATCGCGGGTGGTGCGTTTGGGCGTCTTGCGCACGCGCACTGGTATCCGCGTCTTTGCGGGCGGCGGTGGCGACGGAGTCCGGACCCGGGCCTGACGCACGGACACGGGTTCGTTGTCGGCGTAGTCATCGTGGTCGCTGTCGTGGAATGCACCGGGTGGGAGGCGCTCGAAAGACGGTTGTTGGTTCCTGCTGTGTTGAGCGCTGGGACCCGCGGCAAAGACCGACTGCGAGAACTCGCTGCGCACGGCGGAGGGCTCTGCGTCGGTGTCGCCCGCGTCGGGCCCGGTGCCTGGGCCGGTGATGTCGAGCGCGAGGTCGACGTCGCCGGTGTCGTCGGTGTTCATGCTCGCGTCGTCATGTGAGTTGTATGCTGCGGGAGCGGGTGCATCCACGCGCATGGCGTCGTCCTCTTCGGTGGCGAACTGGAACGTCGGATAGGTCGGTTTGGTTTTGGGCGGCAAGGGTGGGTTGTAAAACGCGTTGGGCGCCTGGTTCGCAGGAAGCTTGGAGCGGAATAAGGGGGGCGCTGCCACACCGTTAGAGCGCGAAGGGCCATTCGACGTGAATCGCACTCCAGCATTCGGTGGGGATTTGCTGGACACGGGAAGTATGGGGAGTTGGATATGGCTGCTCGACGGGGCAGAAGTGTTGCCGGGAGAGGGTGGCGCAAATAAATTGCGGCCGGAAACGGCGAAACGGTCGGGTGATGCACCGTTGAGGCTCCTGCGTGGCCCGTTGGGAGCATGAAACCGTGGGCCGCCGGTCGCCGGCCGACCTAGCGTGAATGGTTTAGAGCCAGACGCGGCAGAAGCGAGTTGTGCATTTGATGACGAAACCTCCTCCCAGGACATACTAAGATCCGCGCCTGCTCCGTTCATTTTAGGCTTTTCTAGGGCAGCGGCAGCGTGTGTGGGCCCATTGATTTTAGCCTTGTTGTGCCCCTGCGCAGCCAGCTCCTCCTCAATTTGCTGGCGCTCGACGGAAGGCATCACCGCCAAGAGTTCATCCATGATCTTTCTGCGCTCTGCTGCGGCTTTGGCAGACGCGCGCGTCCCGCTACCGAATTCGCGGTCAAGTTTGATAGCTTCGGCGTAGTGGCCCGAGTGGATGAGGCGCACACATGCGAGCTGTTGAAGAGCAGGAATGGAAGATGAGGGAACTTCGGAAGGGGGATCGAGGGCGTAAGCATGTAAGAGGGACTGCTCGAAGAGGGAGAAGGGGAACGCCAGCAGGTTGACGAGTGGTTCTTCTTTAGGTGTTGCTAGAAGTAGTAGTGGGAGTGAGGCAGAAGGAAACAATTGAAGAATTAAAAAGACATACGAGAGAGCGCCCAACCTAGGATCTTGCGGATCAAACGTGTCCGTGTCCCGTTGCTCTCGGGGAACGTCCGCTGAAAGTGCCACGCCTCCATGATGCTGCTCTGCGCCAGTGCCACAACATATATGTCTAAGTCGTCCGGCTCGGTGAGGATGGGCTTCACGGTTCGTATATATTTTACTATGAGGCGCGCAGAGTCTTCGTCGAGAGAGATGGCTTCGAGGATTTTGGAGGTGTAGTCGCGATTAAGACGGACATCAGCAAGCAGTGAAATTGCATACTAGAGTGCAAAGAGTCCGAAGACACATGAGGGAGCGTGTGAGGAGCACGAAGGGGAAGCAGGGCGCACCTCAACATTGATGCCCGTGTCCAAATGCCAAAACGCGTCCGAGAGCGCAGAAAACTGCGGCGGTATGCATCGCGTCTCTTTGAACGACGCCTCCCTATCATCCTGAACGACTTAAGCAGAAAATAGATCAAACAATCCTTCTTCAGTCCGTCGTATTTCGATTGCTCGATGGCGGCCAAGAGACGCTGTAGGGACGCAACGTCCGTGGGTGGCCAGAGCGCGCTTGGCTGGCGCACCTCTCCCGATAACAGAAGGATGTCGAAGATGAGAAGATCTGACATATCTGCTCTTCGATTTTTGATGTCCTCAACGCGACGGTCATCCCATGGAAATCCCTCGGGAGAAAGGTCGAAGAGCTGTGTAAGGTCCTCGGATTCTGGTGTGGGGGTCTAAAAGTGTGTTGAGAATTGTTAGATGACATAGTTAATAAATCAAAGAAACGCGTACGCACAACGTCCATGACGGGGGAAGGAAGGAAGCTGGAGGCTTTTGTTCGAGCAGAACGCGACCAACAACGCGGACAGGAGAAACAGCTCACGTGCCACACTCGCTTGCGTTCCTTTCCCAGCCGCGGCAAGATCATCCGCACTTCACACATCGACTCGCCTTTAAAAGAGCGCCATGTTATAGGTTTGGCTCTTCGTTTTTGGCCTTCCACCATGAGCAAGAACGGCGACCCCGTCGCTCCGTTATCTTCGAAAGTCTCTCTTGACACTATCAACGGCAAAAATGTCGATGATATTGACCTTTCTGAGAAGGCCTTGAACCCAGTCTCTTCAACGACTGCTGATATCTCTGCCATTGACGCCTCCGATGAGGACAAAGGCATACCTTCGCCTGCCTCAAAGGGCGTCAGGCTCAGAGCCAACATGCAGTTAGTGGCCCTCTGCTTTTCAATGTTTCTCCTAGGGTGGAATGACGGCCCGACGGGGCCGCTGCTACCAAGATTCCAGTCCTTTTACCACGTATGCATATGCTGAACACGTTATCGTTTCATCCCTGACGACGCTCTCGACGTAGGTCAATTATACGGTCGTCGCTCTGATCTTCATCTCGAATTGTGTCGTGTGTGGTCTCATTGTTCCGGTGATCATCGATCATGGCCTCATCCTTGCGCCCCCGTATAGGGCTTCATCATCGGGTCTGTCTCAAACATATTTCTAACGGGAAGGTTTGGTTTTGGTAAAGTACGGACTTCGCCAACATCATTACCTGCAAAAATTCATTGCTCAATGTTGCGCACTAGGTCATTGTGCTGGGATCTATAGCACAACTCGTCGGATACTGCATCCAAGCCCCGGCGCCTCCTTTTCCAGTTTTCGTCATTGCCTACGCCATCAACGGGTTCGGACTCGCGCTGCAGGTACTTTCCTTCCTTTCCCGGCTGTTGAATATAATTCAGTGTCTCAATTACTTTTTTTTCACCTGCGCCGATAGGACGCGCAAGCTAACGGCTTTGTCGTGAACTACAAAGATAATGCCGAGGTCAAAATGGGCATCCTGCAAGCTACTTATGGTAATTATATGGCTCGAGGATCATTCTTTTCGCAGAGGATTTCTGCGAGAATGCTGAACCAACATGTGGTATCTGCTCGCGTTAGGGTTTGGGGCTCTGGTGTCTCCGTTTGTAGCAAATCATTTCGCACATGTGGAACACTGGTCGTACATGTACCTGACCTCTATCGGTGCCGCCCTCCTCAATACCGTCCTTCTCGTCAGCGTATTTCGGCTCAAAACGCAGGACGGTGAGCCGTGACTTTCTCTCGCAATACCGACCGCTTGTCTCGAACCGCGCGATACTCAACGACCCCCGCCGGTGTATGTAGAATGTCTGGTGCAAATTGGACAGGCCACTGGCGAAACCGGGACTAGTGAGGACAGCGCGTACAGCCAGATTTTCAAGCTCAAGGCTGTGCATCTGCTTGCCTTCTTCATCCTCGTGTACGTCGGCGTGGAGGTCACCATCGGAGGTGCGTAGTCCGTGCAGTACACACATCATATCCAAGCTCACATGGCTTGGTATGGCAGGGTGGATCGTCACTTTTATTATCAAAGCTCGAGAGGGGGGGACATCGTCCGGTTACATCTCGTCTGGCTTTTTTGGCGGTACGGTTTGCAAACAAGGCATCGCATCGGCAACGACGCTCAGAAATATCGATCAACAGGACTGATGGTTGGACGCATTGCTCTTCTTTGGGTAAACAAGAAGGTACTGAAGCACGACCTATATACAACGCCATTTAAATCTCAGTCGTTTTCTAGATTGGCGAACGGCGCGTCGTCTTCATCTACATCCTGCTCTCGATCGCGTGTGTTACTTCTTTTATTCCTTTGATCAATCCCATGAGGACGCTCACAGTTCTATATCTTCTCTACAGCCTCGAGCTGGTCATCTGGCTTGTACCCTCCCTTGTCGGCGACGCCGTCGCAATCTCGCTCATCGGTATCCTCTTGGGGCCAATCTATCCGATCGTGATGAACGAATCGGGGCGCATGCTCCCTCCATGGCTCCTAACAGGCTCGATCGGGTGGATCGCGGGCTTCGGACAGACCGGCTCAGCGATCTTGCCGTTCATGACAGGCGCGATCGCGAACAAGGCTGGGATCCAGAGTTTACAGCCGCTGTGAGTGCTTGCGTGGCCAGCTGAATACACACTTATATTCAAAGATTCTATTGTCCCGTACTGATTGGGGTTTTTTTTGATGGGGCAGGTTGGTGTCGATGATGGGTCTGCTGTTTGTCTTGTGGGCGCTAGTTCCGAGAGGACACCTGCGAACAGAATGATCTAATGGGAATATACGAATGACTCGGGTAATTCATGATTTACCCATGACCATCCAACATGCATGAGTTTCTCGGTGAATCTCCACCCTGCTGCCATCACCAGAGACCCGAAAGTCTTAGGATTTATATCGGCGGTACGCTTGGCCCGGAGACGATGGTTGGAAGGTGCTATCCATGAGTCGCTATGCTTGCCTGTTCTACAAGCTGCTTTACAGCACAGATCCTCGGAACTCTGATATGTAAACCGTGTTCGCTGAGCGCGGCATCAGCTTCAATATTGCGTAGAGTCGTGTGCACCTTCCCCCATCTGATCATGTCCTTTTCGGGTATTCACTCAAGACATTGTGAAGTGGCAGTGGAAGGACGAGGCGACTTCGCAACGAGCGTGACCTGGAGTGTTTGAAATTCATCGTCATCCACGGGCGCGTATACGTGACGGCATACCAAGCTCTCGGACGTGTTCATACGTGTTCACCAAACCGTCCAGGGGTCGAGTCAACTATAAAGTCATGATATATGCTGGTTTCTTTCTTGTCTATCGCCTTTCATCATGAGCAGCGCCATCGATCCCACCGCATCCGCGAGATTCTCTGCGGAAGTCAGGCAGGAAAATCCCAGCAACATTACGGAGTCGGCGCTCCCCGCCCTGCATCTGTATCACCCTTCTTCCTCGAAGATGTCGCTTCACAACATCAAAGGAAAGGATGAGGACATCGAGCTCTCTAATCGAGCCCCGAATCTAGCGGTTCATTCGGCAGACGTCCGGGTCGTTGAGGAATCTGCCTCGGTGGACCAGAGCTCGGGGTTACCTTCGCCGAACGCGAAGGGCGTGCGGACGATAGCGTATGTCCAATTTGCGGCGCTCTGTTGGACGCTGTTCCTTGCGGGGTGGAACGACGGATCGACTGGGCCGCTGCTGCCCAGGTTTCGTTCAGTCTACAATGTACGCAACGTTTGCTTTCCTCTCCCTAGTGATGCGCCGCGCTGACTCTTGATAACGGCAACAGGTCAACTTCACGATCGTCTCTCTCATCTTCGTCGCGAACTGCATCGTGCGCGTTGTGCCCCCTCTTGTCGGTGTCCTTGACAAACGCACCCTCCATAGGGCTTCGTTATCGGATCCGTCTCGAACATCCTCCTCACGGACAAATTCGGCTTTGGCAAAGTACGTGCTTCCTCAACGCCGTGCACCCCGTCGTGACGCGATATGGCCCGTGTCCACTCTCACTAGGTCATCGTGCTCGGATCCATAGCCCAAACCATCGCGTACTGCATCCAAGCCCCAGGCCCGCCTTTCCCCGTGTTCGCCATCGCGTACGCCATCAACGGGTTCGGGCTCGCGCTGCAGGACGCACAGGCCAACGGCTTTGTTGCGAGCTACAAAGAGAACGCCGCGGCCAAGATGGGCATCCTGCACGCCGTATACGGTAAATATACGCGCTTCCGACGGGAGCATCTGCTTCCGAAGTTTCTCCGAGAGCGCTCATGTCGTCATTTTGCCGGTGGGATGCGATTGCAGGCGCGGGAGCTCTGGCGTCCCCGCTCGTCGCGACGCAGTTCGCGCAGCTGCGGCACTGGTCGTTCCATTACTTGGTCTCCCTCGGCATCGCCCTCTCGAACACGGCCATCCTCGCGATCGTGTTCAGGTTTAAAACCCAAGACGGTAAGCAGCTCCATTTGCCCTGGCACACCGCGGCGCTCGACCTTCTCACGCAAAATTGAAAACCACGGGACGTGCTCTAGAATGCTTGGCGCAGATCGGCCAGGCTGCCGGTGAAACGGGGGCGAGCGAGGACAGCAAGTACAGGCAGATCTTCGGGCTGAAAGCGGTGCACCTGCTCGCGTTTTTCATTCTCGTGTATGTCGGCGTGGAGGTCACAATCGGAGGTGCGTCGCGCGCCTGTCACTGACCCGCCGACAACGTCGTAGAGCGGGACTGATTCCGATATGAACGTTGCACGTCGGCGCGTGGCGTGGCACAGGGTGGATCGTCACTTTTATCATTCAAGTGCGGCAGGGCGGTGCCTCGTCCGGGTACATCTCGGCTGGCTTTTTTGGTGGTACGGATCCTCTCGCGAGAGTGTCATATTTTCAAGGTATTGACTCTGGACGCGGCGGCGTTGTTGCACAGGACTCACGCTCGGGCGCGTGGCACTTCTCTGGGTAAACGAGAAGGTCGGCGAGCGGCGCGTCATCTTCGTCTACGTCCTCCTCTCCATCGCGTTCGTATTCGTGTTTTCGCTCATGCGAGCACGCACGCTCACGCATTCATTTTATTTTGAAATATTCGCGGTCCTGCGACCCGAACAGCCTCGAGCTTATCGTTTGGCTCGTGCCGTCCCTCATCGGCAGCGCCGTCGCCGTCTCGCTCGTCGGCGTCCTCCTGGGGCCAATCTATCCCATTGTGATGAACGAGGCGGGGCGCATCCTCCCGCGGTGGCTCCTGACGGGCTCGATCGGGTGGATCGCGGGCTTCGGGCAGACGGGCTCGGCGATCCTGCCGTTCATGACGGGCGCGATCGCGAACAAGGCTGGGATACAGAGCTTGCAGCCGCTGTGAGTGGTCCCCCTTCCCCCCCTTTTTGTGTTTCTGGCTGCACAGCTGCTGCTGCTTTGACGCTGCGCGGTTATTGGTTATGTGCTGATGTCGCTTTATCTATTTATTTGTTATGGATAGGTTGGTGTCGATGATGGCGCTGCTGTTCGTGTTATGGGCGCTGGTGCCAAAGGGCCACCAGCGCGCGGACTGACTAATCTTGTGCTTGTACCACGTCTCGCTATGCCTCAAGTAATATAGGACCCATTCACGAACTGCATCAACGCCCAGGGCTGCCGACAGCCACACACGCTAGCCTGTAGATGACACGCAAGTCAATAGATGTGTTCAGCTACGCCACCGTGTCTCGGGCGGCACGTCGAGGCGGCGAGAGCTGTTTTCACTTCAAGCTACCGCCCAAAGCCCTTGACATAATGATTGATTAGACAGGAGATGTCAGCGTGACTGAAAATGCCTAATGTTTCTGGTGCGATCTATCGCAGGTCCAGCGTGGGCACCGGATTTGGTCATCGTTTATCGAGCTCGAAGAGAGGACGATCTCGGACGCCATCCCACATAGCCAGCCTGAGTTTGAAGACGGATTTTAGTACAGGTAGAAAGTTCAAAAGTGATCCCTCTAAGACAAGTGCTGGCAGTATGGTTCTACGAATACATTCACGCAGACTGACCGGTAGAGCCGACGATCTATCCCATGAGGTTGATGTTGCCTCCGTAATTTCGAGGTGAGTCGACCTCACGCACACCTGTTGTCCTTCCTCGCGACGTCACGTCGCCGGCCCCGCAACATAGGCTTGCATATCGTTTCCTTCGTGATCCTCCACCCGCACACCGTGGAGCATCTCCAGCCCGCGCGCCAATGCCCGCGGAAATTTCCAGCGCAAGTCCTCCACCACCTTCCGACTCAGGAACCGCACGACCTGCAAAGAAGGGGGCCTTTGCTCCGCCAGCCAGATGCACATGGTGGAAAAGGAGTGGGGGGTGATGCTTGCCCGTCTCGAGGGAAAAGCGCCAGATGCGTGACGAGGGGAAAATGTCCGTGTTTGTATTTTGGGACGATGGGAGGCATGTCTAGATCGTCTTCCATGTCCTCATTTTCACCAGGACATGCTCATGCTCGTGTATGTACACATGCCCGTGCACATGCCCGTGCGAGTGCGCATGCGCATGCTCATAATCATAATCATGCTCATACACAATCCCATCGTCATCGTCGTCCTCGTCCTCGTCCTCGTCATCGCCAACCCCATCTGGATAGTAGTCAAATTCGCCACCATCGGTAGTGGATTCAACGCCCCAGCCTTCGTCTTCGAGATATGCGTAGGTTCTCAGACCAAGTCTCGTGCGGAAGGTAGTAAAAGACGATGTGCGTAAGGCGCGGACAGTTCTCCGCGAGCACCCGGAACACGGGCTTGGAGACGTTGACCAGCGTCTCCAGATGCACGGTCGTGAGTGCCGGGGCCCGCCTGGACAGGAATCCCGAGATGCACGCGCGGCGCTCTTCCCGGCGCTGCGGCGAGTCCTCGTACCATCGAAGGAGGACGTGCTCGAGACTGGGAAACGGGATCGCCGCGTTTCTGCCGCAGTCGGGGGAGCACTCGGCGTGCCAGCTGTCCAAGGCCGTGAAGCGCAGGTCCGGGAGCAGCGGCAGGTCGTGCGGGCAGAACCCCCGCTGCACGCGCAGCAGGGTGCGCAGGTTCGGCAGGCGTCCGAGCAAGCGTCTCCACGACGGATGCTTCACGTCGGCAACCACCTTCTGCAGCGTCAGGCTGCCGCTCGCACCGAGGGTCGCGAAGATGCTCTCGGGCATTCTGATGCCGCGTATCCGCGAGGCGGCGATGATGATACGGATGTGCGAGAGATATCCGAAGACCTCGCTGAGCATGGGCAGCTCGTCCTCTTCGACATAGACTACGTCCAGACGACGCAAGGAGCCCAGCAAGAAATCGCCCGCACCTTGTGCCGCTTGCTTCAAAGATCGGTGCAGGGCGTCCAGGTTCCCGTCCGCGACTAAAACTGCTTGGTACAGGAGCGGTGTAGCGAGAGCACGCCATCGGCGACAAACAAGAACAAGGCTGGATTTCGTGGCCAGAGACTGCCAGATAGCATGCTGCTCGTCTCTAAAAGAGCCGTAGAGCTGGTTCACGGGCAGCCCCGTTTCGAAGGACCCGCGAAAATCCGGGTCCAAGATCCCTGGCACGGACGTCGCCCACCCGAAGATCTGCAACCACATCTCGTTGGGGAGGTCGGGCAACTGGGGGTGGGTCTCCCGTGGACCCGTGGAATATGTGCCCGAGGCACTGTGCGGTCGAGTCGTTCTCGTCAATTGATCCATGCAAGAGAGACCGACCGAGCCACACACCTGTCAACTCCATGCGAGGGATGTGGTGATCCATCGGTTCCTGATGCGGGCTAAATCGTATAGTTCGTTCCACGTCACCAAGTTCGCGCGAAAATATCTTATCATCGCGGGAGCAAAGTCAGTTCAGAGAGTGCCACACCTGTACGCCAAAAAACGCACGGTGATCTCTCTGGTCAATATGGAAACGGCGCGGTGTCAGTAGATCACAGGTTAATAGCGACTGGTCGAGACGACCATCGCTGGCTTGCCAATCCCAACCTGCAAAGTCTCTGTGTTCGCGAAACAGCAGTGGCAAGACGTCAGTGAGTACGGGATCGATCGAATCGATCGGCAGCTGCCTGCTTCGAGATCTTCGGAGAAGTCCGTGGCATATAGACAGCCGCACGAGATCCTCATAGCTCACCAGCAAAAAAGGAGAGATTCCTCGAATATTAATATTAACCATCCAGGCTCACCAGCGCCGCTCAGCATATTCCCTGTGCAAAATCAGCCACGGAGACCAAGATGTTCTGCGCATAAGTGCCCAGCATAGATATTGTTGAATGTTGACACCAACGAAGAAAACAACCATGCATGCAAGAGCACCACCACCACGTACTAGGACTGCAGCTACTATATAATAGCAATGTGTAAACGTGGCAGTAGAGCGAGCATTGTAAAGAAAGAAAAGTAAAAAGTAAAAGGAAAGAAAGCGATACATGCGCCGTGTGGACAACGGCAGTAGTCCATGTTGAATACTCGTAGAATCGTATTAGAGACAAGAGTCCTTCTTTTGTCGCCCGGAGGGGCGGACGTGGGAATAAAATTGAGTAGTAGAAACAGCGGCATGGGTGCATACGTGAGCGAGTGTCTGTCTGTGGAATTGCGGTCGATGATTGGGTGGATTGGATGGATGGGTGGATGGATGGAGCAATAGAACAGATGAAGATGCAGGATGCGGAAAGAAAAGAATGGAGCGGAATGAGCGGGGCGGTCAGTGAGTGATGATCGACCAGCGGTAGCAGCGAACAGCGCACGGCGAAGCTTGGCGCAAAGAAAGACATAAAAAATCGAGGACGGCCCCTCGTAAGAAGGAAAAAAAAAAGTCCCAGACGCGAAGCGGGCGGGGCAACCCCTCACCGCCCCGCGCTCTTCCAGAACTTCCAACCCCTCCGCCGCCTTGCCTCCCCTTCCCCTTCGCCTTCCCCCTGGCCCTCTCTCTGGCCCTGCGCAGCCTCTACAGGCGTCCCCGGCGCGAACGCATACCCGCCCTCGTTCGGACTCGGACTCGGACTCGGGTACACGCCCGCACCCACGCCCGCGCCCGCGTGCAGACTAGCACTAGGCCTCGGACTCGCGCCCACGCTCGACTCGTCCGACTCAGGCGGCGTCGGGAGCTGCTTCGTGTGCGCGTAGTGCGCCGCGTGCCCCTGCTGCCGGTGCTCCTGCGAGTGCTGGTGCTGGTGCTGGTGCTGCTGGTGCTGGTGCGACGCATGCCGCGCGCGCTGTGGCCGATACGAGGCGTCGGCGGCGGGGCCTGCAGCCACAGAGGGAGCAGAGAGCGAGCTCGTGCGCTGCGCGCGCGCGCGCACCGGCGCCGGAGACGGGGACGGAGGGGGCGCCGGCACAGACACCGCCGCACGCCGCGAAGACGCCGCGGACGGCGTCCGGCCTACCACTATCGGAGACAGCGGGGGACGCTCGCGCTCGCCGTGGCTGCGCGTGCGCTCCCTAGCGGTAACGGAGGCGGCGGCGGCCGCTGCCGCTGCGGGCGAAAGCGTGACAGAGACGCCGGCGGCCGTGACGCGGGTGGCGGAGGTGCTGCCGGTGCTGATGCTGCGCTCGCGCGGGGTCGTCCGGCGGGTCTCCCCGCTTCGAGGCTGCTGCTGCTGTTGTTGCTGTTGCTGGTACGCCCGCGCATACGCCGACGCGGCCGACACCGTCCTGTGCACCCCGGGACCCGCACTCGCGCTCGGCCCCTGCTGTTGCCTCTCCGCATCGCGCAGCGCCCGCTCCCGCTCCCGCTCCTGCTCCTGCGCCGCGGCAGCGGCGGCGGCGGCGCGCGCGGCCCTGTCCTTCGCCTTGCGCGCCCTATGCGCCTTGAGCGCGTTATGCGGCTTCTGCTGGAACGCCGACGGCGGGGGCTGGGTTTTCTGCTGCTGCTCCTTCTGCTGCTGCTGCTCCTTCTGCTGAACCTCCTCTAGGCCAGCACGAGCCGGAGCCGGAGCCGGAGACGAAGAGGGCGCAGGCTCTCGCCCGCGCGAGTACGAAGCCTCGGGCACGCGCGACCGGTCGGCCGCGAACCCAGGCTGCGCGGGCGCGGACGGCGGCGCGGGCACGGACACGACGACGTCCGCGGCGCTCGCGACGTACGCGCGCGGCACGCGGTCGCTCGCGGGGTCGTTCGCGCGGTCGAGGCACCCCGCGAGCACCGCGTCCGCGAGCGTCCACGTCCACGGCTGCGCCCCGGCGCTGGCGTCCTCGGCAGCGGCACGCGCCGCGCGCACGTGTTCGGCGAGGGCGCGGGCGGGGAGGAGGAACGCGCTCGGCTGCTCGTGCGGGTCCACCTGCGCGTTTTGCGCGGCGAGGTTTGCGCGTGGGCCTGTGCCTGCGCCTATGCTCATACCGGCGCTCGTGAGCGCCAAGGGGGTAGACATAGACGTGGGCGTGGGCAGGGGCAGGGGGAGGGGGAAGGCAAAGGCGAGCAGGAAGGACTCGAGTGTCTGGACGAGCTTCGGTGGCGGGCCGAGGGCGCTGGCGTATGCGGAGGAGGCGCGCGGGAGGACGTGCAGGACGTGGGGTTTGGGCGTGGGGGATGGGGAGGAGTCGTGGTTGGGTGCGTGGGGGGCGGGGCTGGGAGGGAGGAGGGAGAGCGCGGAGCCGAGGGAGGTGCTCGGGAGCGTGTCGTGGCTCGCGGACGCGGAGAAGCGGGAGGCGAGCGCGCGGGAGGACAGGCGCGCGAGGAGGGATTTGGGGCGGGGCTGCTGCTGCTGCTGCGTGCGTGGGGCGCGAGGGCGGGTGCGTGCGAGGGCGGCGGGGATGGCGGGGACGAGGAAGGCGCGGGCGAGGGTGGTGACGAGGACGGTGTGCTTGAGGAGGGAGGTGTCGGGCGCGTCGGGCGGGAGGAAGTGGACGAGGGCGTCGAACGCGCGCTGGGCGGGGTCCGGGGGCGGGAGCGTGCCGGAGGAGGGCGCGCGGGAGGAGGCGGCGGTGCGGGCGCGGGCGCGGCGGAAGGAGGTGAAGGAGGAGGCGGAGGAGGAGGAGGGGAGCGGGGGCGGGTGCGAGTGCGAGTGCGAGTGCGAGTGCGAGAGGTCGAGGCGGAGGGAGGAGGGCGCGGGGGAGGGCGGGGTGCTCTGGGCGTTGCGGGGCGGGTAGAGGGACGGGACGAGGAGGGCGGCGGAGAGGGACGCGGCTTCGGCGGTGGCGGCGGGGGTGGCGTCGTCGGTGTGGGCGAGCTCGAGGATGTCGGGGCCGCCGAAGGCGCGCCACGCGCGGGCGATGCGCTCTGCGGCCTCGAGGACGCGGACGAGGCGGAGGGCGTTGCCCTGGTCGAGGGCGAGCGCGGTGGGGAGGCGGAGGATGCGGACGGCGGGATGCGGGGGGTCGAGGAGGGAGAGCGCGGCGGCGAGCGGGGACGGATCGGGGGTGGCGAGGATGAGGAGGGATTCGGAGAGCTGGGGGGAGTGGAGGAGCGGGTGCAGGTCTTGGGCGGTGGGCGCTGTGGCCGAGAGACGTCAGTGAAGACGGGCCGGTGCGGAGAGAGTGGGGAAAAAAGGCACCTCCGAGAACGAGGACGACGTCGCGTCGTGGAGGGCATGCGGCAGCAGCGAGGAAGGATTCGCGGGAGACGAGGAGGGGCGGGCGGTGTCTGTAGTCGAGGCCGGCGAAGGGGTCGAGCGGGAGGTTGGGCTTGAAGACGTCGCTGGGCGGGGCGCGTCGGGTGGCCGCCCTGGGGCTAGATGAGGTCGGGATGCGTCGGGACGACGAGGCCATCGTCGGGGGGCAGGGGGAGGAGGGAAAGGAAAGGAAGGGGATGGGTGGTAGGCTGGAGGGACGGCAGGGGGCTAAAGTAGACCGGGCATTGTGGCTGCGGAGATCTGACACACTGGGACCGCCATGCCGCACGACGTGGACATGGGGCCGTCATCATCCACTTTGCTGGGCACTGCGTCCTCGCACCGCTCACCGCTCATCTTCCATCCCTCTCCCATCCTCTCTCCAGCATCGTCGATCCTCGTCAATCCCTACGCTGCAGTCCACCTACTGCATCCCAGCTGACAGCTCGATGGTTGCTGATCCTGCCTGTCAGTCTTTTTTTTTTGTCTCGGAAGAACGAACATCAACGCACGGCCGGCGCCCGCTGATGCCCATTAAAGCATGACTAATCCCAGCCTATCCCCTTCCTCCTCCCGTGAACTCTACCTGCAATCAATCCAGGGCCCGTCCTCGGAACCGCAGGTCGGTGCCTCTCATCGGGATCCTCCGCTCTGGCCGTCTCTCAGCGTCTTTCGCACCTTTTCCAACGTGCACCGACATCAATGCACCGATGCACCGATGCTCTGTGCATCCGGCACCCTCCCGCTCGACAGAGAGAACGCCGCAATCTGACACCCCCTGGGAGCTCGATTCAGAAGACGCGCACGGACTTGGGCGTGTCACTCTGACGTGCGCCAAGCACTAACTGTCTCGCAGAATCCAGACCAGTGAAGCAGAGCGATCTCCCGCTTCGACCGCTCCCACTCTCCGACGACGTCAGCGCCGCCAAATCCCGCCAGACGCGCGCCAAGCCTGCTTTCCACAACCCACCTACCCACCTCCGCCCGCGTCGCTCCAAAACCCCAGATAGGTGAGAGTTATCCGCCGGAATCCGCCGGATTGGGTGGGTGCTAGAGACTAGTGTTTGCGACTTCAGCGATATCTCTTCATGAAACTATCGCTCTAGTAGTCAGTCCAGTGATTGGACTGAAGGCAATTCTGATAAGTGCAGCCGGTCACCAGTCAACGTTCAACGTTCAACGTCCTCTCATCATCAAGTCCTCACAGGCGCCTCGCCGTACATCTGCATGGGACTCGTCACCTCCTTTGCAAGTGGCGACATGTCCGAGCCGTGCATCCCACGTCCCGTGCACGCTCTTCTGCCGTCCTACGTACACGGTGCCCCCGAACCCACACCTCGACCGGCTTCCATGCAGGAAGCCCTCCCCCTCCTGAGACCGCCCGCCCCCCCGGGCGCTCTCGGCACTCAGTACTCAGTACCCACCACCCACTCCCCAGCCACGGGCAGTCCCAGAGCCTGCCGCGCCTGCCCGCGCACCCCGGCCGGCTTCCCGCGACGGCGCGCATGTGCGCACGGTTCCTCGCTTCTTGTGTCGATCCTGGGTGACTTGATTGCCTGATTCGACACGACACGTCTCGTGTCGAATCAGGCAATCGTGTCGCGTCTGACGGTTTCATGTAATGGTCCTGTGCCTGCTGGGTGGACGGCTGGAGCCTGGACTACGATACGCAGCGACACCTTCCCTGCGTGCGGAGACGCGCGACGCCAAGACGCATACATGCTAGGTTCTCAGACGCGACTCGCGGATCCCCCATTCGAGGGCTGCGCGGCCGCACCACCCACAGTACCGACGAAAGCAATGCGAGCACCACCCGAGGCGTCGTCGACGCCGGGGCCGGTGCGTCGCGGCCACCGAGGACCTCCTCACGCCCCGCCCCGCTCCGTGCATGTGCACGTACGTCCGTACTAATAGTATGGCCACAGCGCGAACCTCCACGAGCCCACCACGAGCGCGGTGCATCCCGACATCGACACGCGCACACGCAGCTCGCGCCGCGCACGGCACGGCTTTCGTGCGCCAAACTCAGCACCTCCGCACCTCCTCTGCTCTTCTCTCGCGGCCCGCCTTGCGCTCGCAGCCGTCGCTCCGTCTGGGCCGTCGGCGCGCCCGCAACCCGTGCAGCACGCGCCTGAGTCGCGCGTGGCTCCTATTCCTGTTCGCGCACGCACGCATACGTGCACGGATCGCGTCCACCCGACCGCCGCAGCCCCTACGTCCCGCTTCTGCCGCCCGCCGCGATGCATCCTGGCGCTACAGCATTGCAGGCGCGGTCCTCTGTATGCTGCGCGCACGCAATCGCGATCATAATCGCGACAGCGACGCCCCAAGACGCGCGCGCGGGCACGCCGATGCGCCAAGACGCTCACTCGCCCGCCAAGACGCCTGCCAGGCCGCCGCCCTGCCCCGCCCACTCGGCCGCGCGCGGGCCGCCCCCGCCTCCGACGCGATCGCAGCGAGCCCTCGCCCAGCCCTCGCCCAGCCCCTCCTTCGCCCCGCAGGCAGACAGACCGTAGCGCGCGACCCCCGGCCTGTTCGGTCTCCTTGTTATTCTTGGGCACAGAAATCGCGAAAGGGAATCCTGCACCGGCCCTGCACCGACCCTGCACCGAGCCGAACGCGCTCTGCGATTCACGGGCGCCACACATGTCGTGTCGCGTGCCGCGTGCCTCGTGACTGACCCGTATTAGCCTGTATCCGGGTGTACTATATTCGTCCGCTGTGGGCGCGTATAGGCGCGTATTTATTCGCGTGCCAAGCTTTTTATTCTTATACACCCCGTCGCGCTCATACTATCGTTGCACCGGAGTTGCAAATGGTATGAGAGGTTCAAAATCGAGCTCCTTGCGGCAACTTTTAATGGCACCTCCTGAAAAAATTCACGGTTGTTTATTCAAGCACTCTTCAAGTATCAGAGTTTTTTCGAGAACAGAAATTGAGTGCAGCAGTGAGGAGGCAATGAATAATGGTTCTTAGGGCAGAAGTATCTGAGAGATGCTCAAGATCTCTCAGATCCTAGAGCTCAATTACAAAACTAGAAAAATTTGAATATGAAGAGGTATCACTGAAAGCATTCAGGTTATTTTTTCTGACTTTGAGGGCTCCACTGCTCTTCACCAAATTTCTTTCGACGGGCAGTGCCCGATGGCAGGCAGAGTGACAGGGAGTGTGTGATGCTTGGTCATTCTTTGAATCTCCGCATGGTAGGTCATTCCGCAGTGCGCGCCGTCGGAGTTCGAGTTTAAACGTGACGACGTGTGACCCGATCATCGGCAAGATTTGCAACTCCCAAGCTTTGCTCGTTTTCGGACACCCCTTCTCAATCATATCACAATAATTCTTTGAGTCTGCTCAAAAATCTGAAAAAATAACAGGACACACTTTAAGAAGCTTCCGCAGGTACCATAAAAATTTGGAGCGGGAGAGAGCCAAACTCAAGATGCTACAAAGAAATCTTTTTTTCTTTTGCAACTCCGGTGCAACGATAGTATGCACGGACTGTGTTTAGATTTAGGCTCGGAGAGGCTAGAGAGCCAGAGCCATAGCCCTCAGAGCCTCCGACAAAACGCCGGCGCGGCGCTATAGCGGACCCTGTGCGTGCGAGGGGGCTGGCGTGCCTTGTATGCAGTCACTTATACATTCATTCATACATTTCGCTCTGGACGGGAGAGCGTCGCTGCTGCGCATCTGGTGTGTACGTGTTGGAACAGGCCCCGGTTGTTGCCTGGAGTGGCACCCGAGGCCCACGGTGGCCACGGTGGCCGCGCGCGCTGGCGTGCGGGTGGGCCGCCTCTGGGGGCACGGTAGTACGCGGGCGCGCGGGCGTCTGCGTGAGTCTTCTCCACAAAGCCCCGCCGTGCGGCCGCATTTGGATCCCCGGAATCGTGGAGCGGGGGCGGTGGCTCGCTCGTTGGCAGCTTCCCCCTGGACTCGGACGCGGGGGCCACCTGACTGCTCGGCGCTGCAGCGCTGAGAAGTCCGGCGGCCTGATGTGTACGGTAGACTCGAGCAACGAGCCCTCGCGTGAACGTGAACATGCAGCACTCCGCTGCCGATCGCATGTTGAGCGGCGAGGACGTGCCACCAACGGTGCGTACTCCTCCCCCGCAGGAGAGGCGCGTCAGGATCTTGTGTAAGTTTTCAGGGATTGTTGGATATCGGATGCTTCTGCAGAAACGCGTAAATTATGTCTTGGCGTTCAAACGTTCAAGTCACCCTCACGCACGTATGTAGGCGGTTTGGAAGAATGCGTCTCGGACGTCCTACGAACCTCAATGGAGAAACTGCGATCACGTGCCCCCAAAAACCCACGATCACTCGTGTCACGAAGCGACACAACGGACGGTCTATAATTCATAACAAATACTTCGGCTTGACAAGAGAGCGAGCGTCAGATCTACACAACAGTACACAGGAATGTCCGTGCAGGTATGCAGAGGAGACGCTCGTTCAAGTCGCGCGGATCGAGAGCGAGGCGGAACGGGAAGGAGAGCAAATGTACAGAGCAAAGCATATGGCAGAGCATATGGTAAAGCACGAGGCAAGGCGAACAAGGGGGTGGGATGGATTAGAGGGCGATAGATAAAATGGGGCGGGGAGGTGAAGGGGAGGGACGAGATACAATAGTAGACCGGGACCGGGACCAAGAAGATACAAGAGTAAATGACGGAAGAAAACGTGCAACGCGCGAGCGAGCGCTCGAGCGCGACGTTTGGAGACTTACTTCTTTTTAAGACTACGAGAACACTTATGTAGGCTGACTTTTGGGAGAGGGACCGATGGGCAGGAGTGCAGCATGAGCGAGCGCAGAGTGGCAGGGGCGGCGCTCAGTGCTGGTTCGAGCGCGTGTGCGAGCTGGTGTGACTGCTGTGCCCGTGCCCATCGTGGTGCGAGTGGCCTTGACGACCGTGGTGTCCGTCGGCGGGATAGGGCTGGCCGCTGGCGGAGGGGTAGCCTGACTGGGGTTGACCGTGGCTCGGGTAGCCTGGTTGGCCGTGACCGGGATAACCCGCGGGCAGCGGCTGACCAGGGTAGCCTGACTGAGGTTGACCGGGGTAGACTGCGGGCTGTGCGGGATTTTGGACGTGACTGTTTTGAGGCTGGCCTGGATATTGAGTGTGGCCGTGCCCGGTTTGAGAGGGGTGAGCATGACCGGGCTGAGAGGATTGGCCGTGGCCACCGTGCGAAGGATGACCGTGTTGTGGCTGCTGAGAAGGATAACCATGCTGAGAGGAATGACCGTGTTGGGAGGGGTATCCGGAGCCTTGACCGTTTTGACCGTGACTGTCCTCTGAACGACCAGGATGTCCCGAATACCTGTCTTGCGACTGCTGGCCTGCATAGTGCTGAGGCGTCGCAGGGTGCCCGGGCTGACTGCCATACCCGTACCCATGTCCGGAGGGCGTCTGGGGCTGGCCAGGGATCGGGACCGCCCCCGCGCGCGGGAGCGTCGGAGACTGCTGCTGGTAGGCTCCGCGGCGGTCTTGAGACAATTGTTGCGATCGCTCGTCCAAGTACTGTGCCTGCTGCTGCGCGTGTTCCATGCGTCGGATCTCCTCTGGCCCCGGGATGCCTCTGCCACGCGTCTGTACGTGGTACCAGTAGCTGGAAACTTGGCCAGGCTGAAAGAGAAACAGATATGGATGTCAAATTGAAGAACGTGGTGGAGGACAGTAGAAGAGCATGAAGACTTACACGGAGCGATTCGTCAGAGACGTCTAGCAATGGGTGCCGACGTCAGCATCGAGCAACGGAAGGGGGGATGGAGAAAAAGTCGGGTGGCAAAGAGCAGGAAGTGCACTCGGGAACAAGCAAAGAAAGCAAAACGAAGGGGCAAACGACGACGAAGTACTCACGAGTCACCAAAGACTTGAATAACTCAATGTGCCCTCCGATGGGGTACGAGCAATGCGATCCCTTGTGGAATCGGATGCCAGTGGCCCATGCGTACGCGGTGGTGGGTGTGGGGTGATCTGGAAGGACCTCGGCCGGAGGGCCGCGGATGTTCGAGGTATCGATGAGCCGCGGCACGAACCCTGCCGGGAGATCCTGGTAGATTTCCTGGTTTTGGTAGCTCCTGGACATTGTGGCTTTTGTTCGTCGCTCTCACGGTGATTCGGTTGTTGGATGGCGTCAACGGATAGAACAAAGAAACGGAAAACAACAACAAGAACGGATGAACAACGGAAAAGAAAGATAGTTGGAAGAGATGGAAATGAAGAAGTATGAAAGGACAGTAGAAGAAGGGCGAGTGGTTGTATCGTGGTGGTTGCTGGAAAATAGAAATTCAATTAGCTGGCGAATGGATAATCGTGGTGATAAGAGAGTTGTAGACTGATGAAGAACGGAACGAACCGAGGGTTTATATTGAATTTTGGAATTGAGACCGTGGACATGAGCTCGCGTGCGCAAGGCCTGAGTATTGTTCTCGCAAGGACACGCCGATGCCGCAAGGCGTTGATTGAACGTTAATTACAAGGAAGCGAGGCGAGTGGCTGACGCGTCGAGGGTCCCGAAATCGTTCTTGCGCTTGTGGCACTGTCAAGCGAAAAGCCACCACGCATGCTGGTCAAATTGCCACATTTCAGAAGGTCGCCTGAAACAGAAGTTTATCCTCGAGTAAAATAGGGGCAGGGGACGTAATAAGCAGATCAAAGGGTGTTGGAGGACTCTTCAGTCGGGGGCGGTGTTGATGGTTGAGGGAGAGTCGGTTCAGTAAGAGCTGGGCTGGAATGTGAAAGCTGACTCACCTATTGTTGAGGACATGGGCCGATCTAGGCTCGAGAAGTTGTTCGTCGCTTGTAGAGAGGGCACCCAGCTCATGAGCTGCATCGTAAACAATGATGACGAGTGTCAACAAACGAAGCTTGAAGTTGATGATGATGATGATGATGTTCTGAATCCGAAAATACCTTTGGAGACAATTCTGTCTTTTAAGGCTTGATAGTATGCATGGACTGAATATGTCGCGGAGAGATGATGTCGTGAGGGTGCAACACTTAGCTCGTCTTCGAAGAGTATATGCGCGAGTGGCGTCAAAGTAGCCAGGAGCCGGCCATGATCTGACTTCGATCGCAGCCATGAGTCGATGAATCATTACCAGAGATGTCCGCTGGAGCTCGCATCCGTTGTCAGATGAGCCACTGAGATTGATCATAGATATAGACGCATACAGGCGCAACCTAGGCACGCTTGATATCGTTTTGAACCTGGGGTGGCGCAGGGGAGATATCCGGAGTTCCAAATGAGGTGAGAAACCTTGAGAAACATACGCAAAGCACGTACCACATATGCAGTTATGTGGTGCATGCGAAGGGTTAAGACCTCACTATAAGGATCAAGAGTTCGCATGCAACAGGCCAGAGGCCTTGGGCCTTTCATCGATTGAGTGGGTCGACAGTGGATCGACCCCACCTCTTCACAGGCCAAAATTGTCATTGCCCGGAAGCAGATGTCGACATAGTCCATGCCAGTCGCGAGAGCTACCGCATCAAGATGCCGAACGGTGACAAAGGGAATCGAGAGGAGCCAAATGGTCTAAAAATGGCAACGGACGTCATGAAAGCAAAAGGCCGTCGACGCTTAATGCTGTTTTTCGTACAGTTTGGATACACGCCTGCCTTGAGCGAACGCCGATCAACAAGTGCACCAACAGTTTCCCAGCCCATGTGATCGTTGATGCAGAGCACATGCAGAGCCTAATTGAAGCTTCGAAGGACTCTAATTCTGTAGCTGCCAGACTATAACGGATAACATTTGAGGAAGAGCTGGGCGCTGAGGCCGTATGACTGTTGAGGGTGTCCGTTGAAAAAATGGCGACAGGGTAGGGCGGAGAGGAGCGGGCAGGAGCATTGGAGGCTATTGGAGGAGATCGGGCACGATGCTGACGGTGCCGGCCTGTGCCGGCCTAACCGGGTCGGTCGTCGTCGGTGATGCCAGGTGATGCCGTCATGGCAGACGGACTAGAACACACACTAAAACCAACACACCCCTCTCCTCTGCACTTTATCTATATCACCTCACCCCTCTCTCGACGCTCAACGACATTGACGACACGGCGACGACACTGTCAACGACCAGCAACGAAACAGTCCCCAGGAAAGGTCTCAGACCTTAGTGTGATCGACAAGGAGCTTGTCTCACCCGTGATTCCCTACTCCCCGATCTGAGCAGTCGTCTTCCATACGCACGAGTTGCCAGATATCGCCAATCATGCAGGATACAAGGTCGCATCCCCCCGTAGAGGCGCGCCAGTCTACATTATCTGTGCGTAGCGAATGTCGTAGACGTGCGCGCGGTTTGATTGATTGAACATCACATATCTAGACAAAAACAAAGGCCGGCCAGTTCTTCGCAAAAAAACTGGCTACAGTTCGTGATCGGTTCACGTCCAGCAAAGCAAAAGACAGGCCAGTGGGGCCCTATCTCACGACGTCTATGATGGGCGCTAGCCCAAAACCCTTCATGTCACAGCCTATGCTCTCTCTCTACCCACGCCCCTCTGTGGATAACGATGGCTCCTCAAGTTCTCAAGCAACCAGAGGAAGCATGGACACGGACCCTTCTCGATTTACCAATCACATCCCGCAGAAGCTCAGACCGGATGCTTCTGCTCCCCACCTACCCAAACACAGGAAATCTCCGTCTGCCCCTCTACAGTCGACACCCATGTTCCACACATCCCGCACGCCAGCCCCTCAGATCATCGTCTCGGAAGTTGACGTTTCTGCGGGGGGACCCAAGATTCAATACGTTAACGAAGGGCGTAAGTTTCGTGAACACTGATTTTTATCGTGTACTTTGCTCATTTCATATGTTTGTCTGCGCAGAATTGGATTATGAAGGGCTTCCGCACGTCCTGACGCCAGGGTGGGCCCCGTCATTTGCCCTACCGACTCCACAGCAAACCCCTCCGAACGGTAATTTTCCACACACCACGACCTCTTCCGCTTATAGACCCATTGCCTCCGACACTCCCCGCGTTCTGACACCCGGATGGGCGCCATCTTTTTCCCAACCGACTACAGATCAACGCCTTTTCCCCAGTCAGTTCTCATCCACCACGACCATACAGAGATATTCCCCACTGGATACTCCACGTGCACAGCCATCGCCTCACAGTCTGATTTCCGAGATTGATGAGGGAATCCGGAGACATGTGGATAGTGTCCAGTGGGCTCACACACAAGACGGCGGTACACACGGTACGTGCAGAACTAACACTTGTGTTACTTCGTATGCTCGCGTTCTGATCATTGTTCGACGTATCGCCGGGTATTTTCATGTCGTATTCAGATGGAACGACCGATAGTCGCGGGCTCACAGACTCTGGCGTCAGAACAGCCGACCCGTTCGGTACGTCTTGAACTTCGCGCGTCGATTGTGCGCCATTGACGCGCCCATATCTGTTTTCACGGCCGCCCACGGTCTTCACGCGCTTTAGTGACAGGCGCCCGGGAGAAGAAAACTGATCATCGCTCTTCCTCTCGGCAACCTGAAGAGTCACGTGGATCCCACCCGGTTTCCTTTTCTCGAGCGTCCGTCATAGCTCAATTGGACGTTTCGGAACTAGCGCACCGAATGTCTGCACCTGTGGCGGAGTTTTCGCCGGAAACGCCTACTCCACAGGTGCCTCATGCCTTGCCACATGAGGCCACCTCGATAGGCTCGAGTGCTAAATGTCGTGACACAAGACCACCGACTGATGCGTTGGATAATAATGCAGACACTGCGAGTTCTCTACGATTTCGCTCCTGAAGTGGTGAAGAAGTCGGATGAGCGTAAGCTGTCACGTCGTGTTTTTTTAAGTTTTCAACTCATTGACGTCTGCTCATGTAGAGGCTCCCAGCGCTTCCTCTAGTCCCCGCGTGTCGGCTGAGGACTCGAGTCTTTCCCAGAAGTCCGACTTGCTGACGGAGGAACCTGAAGAGGATGGCTCGTCCCAAATATCAGCCTTCCGCCCTCCCTCGCCCTTAGACTTCTCTGTTCTCACACGATCTTTCACCACACCCGCATCTCCGGCCTCCCCTCCCTCTGGTGCTCCGCAGCCGTCGGAGCTGTCGACCATTCGCTTCCCTCATCGACGATAAGACACAGATCCTCGACGACATCTCTCGCACAGATGTTCCTCATCTCAGTTCACTCCCTCGCTTCCAGATTCCAGGCGCACCGGCGCGTTTCTCTCCAGCGATCATTACTCGTCAACCGCCACACCCAATCTTCACGTTGCCACCCATTTCGCCTTCATCATCAAACGCGCCACAGCTCCCGCGTCCTCGACCGCAGTCGCTCCGGAGTATGCCATCATTGCTGATGGAAGGCGCGGACAAGCAGGAGGCGGACCACGAGAGTTTAGACGATCTGGACGAGGAAGATGAGGACGGGACAGAAGAAGGTGGAGAGGATAGGGAAGATGGAAACAGCGATGACGAGGCAGAGGACGGTATGGATAGCACAAGGCCCTCGGTGTCATCGTCAGCGCCACACGCTAGTCTTGCGCTCCCGGACATCCAGACTTCGCGTCTTGACGCGTCTTTCCTGGACACCTACCTTCGCGGCGAAGATTCCGGTTCTTCAGGGACATCAGGTTCGGATGCGTCTCAGAACCAGTACCATACTGCTGACGACCGGACGCCCTCCACGTTTCGCCCCGCCGACTACTTCTCATCGAAGGCTCCCGAGCGCAGTCCCATCCAGACTCCACGGGCAAACGAGCTCGGATTACTGCCTATATCGGGGCTTCCCCAGCCCAGGATCGTGCCGATGCCGATGCCTAATAGCCCGACCGCGCGTCCGCCACTGTACCACCATGCTTCGAAGAGCATGGTTGATATGACGCTCACAGCGAAAGAACGCTCGCCCGAGCTCAAGAAGCGCGAGTCCCGATCGATCGCCGCGGGCTTGGGCGTCGAATTGCCGTCATCGAAGCAGGCCTCGGGCCCGTCCCCTTCGACGATGCTTCCGCCCCAGGACAACCTGTTAGGGGCATCCCTGCGCCGCCAGCGGTCCATGCCCACCTTCACGCCCAGCTCCTCACCACCACCATACCCCGACTTTCCCCCACCGCGTCCGGACGCCCCGCCCATCATGCCACGAGACGAAGAGGGCCGCGAGCGGCTGCCGGCGTACTCGAACGATATTTATTTGCGCGCGATACTACCACGAAAGATGGAGTTTTCGGCACCGGGAGTGCAGGCGCGCGATAGGAAGTGGCGGCGCACGCTGTGCGTGCTCGAGGGGACAGCGTTCCGCGTGTACAGGTGTCCGCCGGCGGCCGTGGGCGTGGGCGTCATCGGCGAATGGTGGGAGAAGACGGTGGGCGTGGGGGACATCGCGGAAGCACCAGCGACAGCGAGCGTGGCCAACGCGCAGAAAGCGCGAGAGAGGGAGCAGCTGGCGCAGAGCCTGGCGAAGGTCGACACTCCCAATGCGGCCGTGATAACTCCGACGGCGGCCCCTGAGGAGCCTCCACCGCCTGCAGAAGCAGCTCCTCCTCCTGTGCAGCAACAGCCCTTGCTGGTCGCTCTCGTTTGAACCTTCTCAGGCCTGGTGGTTCGAGCTCACCGACGAGATCGAGGTTCTCGAGTGACACCTCTCGAGATAGTTCGAGCTCGAGACGACCACTCTCAAACTCTAGATCCGGCTCACATGGCGCGACGCAGTCTCTCGGAGCTATCTCCTCTGGCGCGTCCTCGTCCGCTGTGACCCTCGAGTCCAGTTCTGCATCGACGTCGCAGTCCCGCTCGCGCTCGCGCGCACCTCGAGGTGCGCGCTCAGACTCTGCGGAGGTCCGCGGGCTGTGGCGGGAGGACCCGGGCGCGCCTCTGCCGTCTCCCAAAGATTTGATCAAGGAGTATCGGTTGTCAAATGCGGAGAGCGGGCTGGGGACGGACTACACCAAACGGAGAAATGTCATTCGAATACGGATGGAGGGGGAGCAATTCTTGTTGCAGGCTGCGGATGTGGCCGGGGTCGTGGACTGGATCGAGGTGCGTTGTGGTCGGTTTTCATTTTTTCTCCATCTTTGGTTGACGGTGAGTGTCGACATTGCAATATCCAGGGGTTCCAGGCCGCCGCAAATATTGCGCTAGATCTGGATGAGAGGCCAATGCCAAAGGGACCAATGTTTCCAAGGTGCGTAATCTGCTCGTGAAATATGGATCTTCGTAGACACTCAAATATCATCCGCAGGCGGCGAAGACGACGCGCACGGCGCGCTGAATCTTCTCAGCCCGAGACATCATAGTATGGGTGTGGTCGTCTATCTTCATGGACAGATTCCATTTTCCGATGCGATCTGGACTCTCCATTATCTTCTTATTCCATCTACACACAGGCCATTCTTATTACATCTCCAGTAAGGTGCTTTATATCTACCTTCCGTCTTCCTGCTTCTGAATTGCTACAGATTTGAAGTAATTAGCACTAAGTCTTCACCGCTGCGGCTTTTCCACGACTGTTGACAGTTGCGGCTGTTCTAAATTCTTGTAGTCTTTCGTGATCATCGATCATCATCACGGAGGTTGTACAACGGGACAGCATGTTGTATTAAATCCAGCATCTCTGTAGTATAGTACTTGGCTGTTGGCCTGATAATATACTTCACTCCCCTTACTTGTTTGTGGGCGGCAGATCGGTGGGCACGATTCGGTCCGTCGGTCCGATTCTTCCGTTGTGCTCTGGTGTATCAGCTCAACTGAACGCCTCTTCTCAACTTTGCATTTTCCTTGTTTGACCTCTCCCTTCCTATCCGCGTATTTGAGCTACTCTGCGCAGGAGACCAATGTCTTTCTCACCAAGTCTATGACATCATACTCTGTTTTCGAATGCTTCCCTTTCTTCCTTTCGCCATCACTTGGCCCGCTCGAGTAACAACTCTTCGGGAGACGTTGACCCATGTCCTCTGGTCGTCTTCTTACCTGTGGCAAACCCTGGCACGACATTATCTCAGAGCACTACTCGCTCGAGTGCGAGCCCATCGTCAACATCATTTCCTAAGGGGCACCAAGTGGAAGTCAAATCCTCAACGAGGTCTCGGAAAGATCACGGAATCGACTTTCCTGCAGCGAATCGACCTAATACAACATCAACATCTCCTTTGACGCTGGAAGATTTAAAAAAATGGAGGGCAGTATTTCTCGCTGAGGCCAGTTTATCGCTCCAGCCCTCGTATCGACCTTCGCAAGTGACTACTGAGCGTGTCATAGAATGAATCAGCTTGGTGAGCCTTATACACTGTTATTGCTGCGCAATGGCGGTTGACGAAGCAATGTGGCGATGAAGCATACACTGGTTTGGTACGTAGATGCCTTCAGATTTGAATCTAAGAGGTCCATTTGTATGGATGAGGGACAAGTTTTACTCGGGAAAGAAGACATCAAAGGAGGGCACAGTGACAACCGGACAGTAAACTCAACGCGGCACCAGCCCCACAGCAAATCCGAAGCTGTAATTCTTGCTCATGGCAGAGAAAAGTTGCGGGCACGGCGCCAACAACGGCCTCAGGCGCTCCGCACCAGTGAACCGCTTGTCTGGTAGTCCCATGTTTCTGTCAGACGACTTCAAGCTGTAAAGCCACCTCTAGGGCGGCAAGACATGGTGAGTCTAGAGTAACTTCGTCATAAGATTACTTTGTTGGGCGGCCTCTTCTTGGAGTATAACTACTCGTGGCTGTTGATCTTCAAAAATAAACAACATACGCACGAAGGGGACGGAGGTGAGTACTCTAGAATGTGAGATTTTCACTATTGGGAGTGCCATTGCACATCGTTAACTGACACGAAGTGCGTCAGACAGTCAACTCTTAAAGAATGTGTTGTTTGGTTACAAGTACTTCCGAGCAGCAGAGCTTCCGTCAAGCATGAAACTGCGGATGTCTTACAGCACCCTTTTGATAGCTGTTAATACAGAAGGGTTTGTCCACGGATCTTTCCTTGTCCTCACTTGTCTAAATGCTTTCGATCTCTCGTAGGTAGGCCCTCAGCAGTCTATGAACCCATCGCGCTGTCTATATTTTGGAAGACCCTAAGTTGCGCAATAGTCAGTCGATCGTGAATTGTCCTATGGGAGATTCTGTTGACTACCTCGCATCCTGTATCCCATTTTCTGGTATACAGTCACCTACCGCCACCGTGAGTCAGCGAGCTGAGCGTCCGGAAGGCGAATCCGGCGAACGTGCGTTTTCCTCGCTCAAGCTTATAAACGTGATGACCGTGTTGTTAGCGGATGGCCTTTGGATGCTATAATCCACGTCAGTAACGTCAGGTCTCGCACAACACTGAGCATCTACCCTTTGGTACGTGGCGTCGCCAATTGCTCTTGCGAATCCTTCATATCGTTTGAAGTAGTGATCAATCGACTGGCTTCCCTCGAGGCTGCTGCGTGCGCAAAACATTGAGCTCATGCGCTCTACACTATAGATTGTTACAAGACGACTGTTTCTCTGTCAAGACCGCCGTCAAGTTGCTGTAAATTCACGTGCGCCACACCAACGCTCATTTGCATAAGTTCAATCTGTCTGAATCCTCTTCCATACGCGAGGCGCGTGCTCGCCCGTATGTATGTGCAAACGTCCTCATGCTTGTGCTTCTTCGTCTAACATCTAATTTCATATCAGCATGCCGTTTCTAAGGAACTCTGTGACACTACCACTGCAAGGGAGATCACTGCCCGTCCATGTCAACCTTGTGTCCTTACTTTACCCTTGGAATTCACGTCCCTTGATGACCGTGTCGCTCGGCATACAATGACCGACTCCATGTCTGTAACCAGCCGTGGAAGTTCATTTTCAGGTTTTACTAATTGTTTGTCATGCCTGCGACAGCTTCACAGTTATGAAACAGAGATGGCATGGGTGAGCTCCAAAGGCGCAAATTTACGCCCACGTAAATTTGAAGCGGATCACCTTCTGCAGTTTGCGACATCTGGACCTACGGCCTTCATACGCCAGTGATATAAGACGCCACAGGTTTCTAGAGTCACTGATATCTTGTACGTGAATTCATGCCGGAAGGATCTCGTCCATCTTCGGTGCCTGACCATCATGTGGGAAACCCTTCGTATGCGGCTCGAGCGCGCGCTGTTTTGAGTGGTTTTTCGGGGGGAAAGAGCCTAGTTTCCAATCTGCATATGCACCTTTTTCCAAACCTAGGAACAGTCAGCACAGGTAGCCAAAGGTTTACCTTTCCTTCTTGTCTTCTTCCCTGCGCCCTAGAAGCGGTGGTGCATGTTGTCCTGCCCAAATTTATGAGCGTGGGTCGCGTCCCTCACCCCCCCGGGCGTCATGCATCGGCTCCGCATGTCTTGTCTCAACTGGCGTGATCACTTACCGAATGCTCATATAGGAACCTTGGGCCTTCAAACACGCCGTGTCCTCTGGCGTATTACTCCATTCCGATGGCGCCAATGCACATGCCACTCCATGCAGCCCAAGTACTTGTGTTGCACGCCCATGTATAAAAGACCTACGTCCACGCCAGCTATGCCTCACTGATCCTTCCCTTCGTCCACATATCCAACCCTCCGATGGCCGCGATACCTGCTATTGAGATTGTGAACTGGGTAGCCTCTCAGGCATACCTCAACGATCCCAGTGTTATCGACGAGGGTATCAAGTTCGTCCTGAACGTCACGGGAGTTCTTGAGTGAGCATATCTCTCTCACAAGGAACGCGCTAGATTTCGTACAACACCTTCACTTTCATAGCGTATGGAACGGCCTGCAGACAGAAAGACCGAACACCTATCTGGCCACAGGTCTGTTCGATTGATGCTTCAAGGAACGAACAGGAACTTATCACGCTGGTTTTAAGCCTGGACATCCATTGAGGCGCACGAGGCCCTCGAAGCCGACAAGGCGATATACGCCCAATCCCTCGCCTTACTCGCTCCCGCCATGGCCTCAGACCCAGAAGCCGTACTCTTTCACGCTGACCTCGATCCAGATTACCCACTAGTGTTCAATTCCCCGGCGACGGAATTTGTGCAGGTCTTGCCAAATGATGGCGTCACTGCCAACACGACCAGCTCTCTGTTGGCGCAGCTGAAGGAGGATGCCGTGAAAACATGCGGTGCATTGGCGGCCAGCTGGGGTCCGATAGTAGAGCAGGCGCAGACGCTCTTGGCGGTAGTTGGGTGGTCGAGTGTCAGCGTGCGTCTTGTTCCTAACATCTGTGTGAAGGAGCTTTCTGTTGACGGTCCGTCGCGTTTCAGGAGGCCAATGACGCTTGCTTTGCGGATATTACAAAAGACCTGCAAGCTAACACTACCCTCACTCTGTCTCACGCGCATATGAGGGAAGGGGCATAGCGGGGAGGTACCAGGAGGCACCGGTGTGCAATCACCGTTATGCCATCATTTAGATGCGGCTTCGCGGTCTTTGGGACGGACCTTTCGACTTATATTCTATTCATATTATACTCATTCGCATGGGAAGACTGGGAGGAGTATGGGAGGGGGTGAATTGGGAAGACTTGGATCAGGCTCCTGTAACTCAGTTTCTGTCTCGCATCAGACTCAACTAATATGAAATCTCGCGAAGAAGCTATCGACCCTCCGCGTCACACATGCTCGATATCACTGACAAAGTATATCATTCTTCGATGCTGGAAGGATTTCCATGCGCAGTGCGCACAGGCATTCAGTCGTATTCCATGTCGAGACCAAAAAAGGCAATTTCGGATCTCTGCAACTTGGTCACGGTGTCCATCGCGAGCCTCCATATCCACCAAGATTCACAATGATCCAAGGATCTTATCGTGCGCTTCAATGGCGCATTACTAAGGATGTCATGGGTTGTTAATCGTTCGCGCTTCGGTTGATCAGTCATGCTACAGGCTGAGGACCGGTGTTTGATGGTACGCACTAGATATAAACGCTTTGATGCAGAGTACATCAATCCTGTCTTGATCTTCCCCAGCACCCCCTTCGACTTTCTCCACAATCCATCGCTCAAGAGATATGGCACCCACTGTCGAAATCGTTAGCTGGGTTGCATCGGATGCATACCTCCAAGACAAGAGTATCGTAGAGGGAGCCGTCAAGTTCGTTTTGGGCGTCAAGGGTGTCCTCCAGTGAGTATCGCATGGTCGTTTTTTGGGCATGCAAGCGGCAACGAGAATGCTGATAGCGTATACCTCTCCTAGAGTATGGAGCGGCCTACAGATCGAAAAGTCCCGTCTCTTCTTGGTCACCGGTACGTTCGAGCAATCAGCCAAAATAAAAAGAGAACATTCTGATGCGCTGAATCAGTCTGGGACTCCATCGAGTCGCACAAAGCCCTCGAAGCCGACAAAGAACAGTACGGGAAATCGTTGGGCCTGATCGGTCCCACCATGGCCGCGAACCCAGAGGTCGAGCTGTACCATGCTGAGCTGGACGAGGACTACCGCGGCGTTCAACTCCCCCACGGTGGAGTTTGCGCTGCTCACGCCTACGGAAGAGGGTGCCACTGTGGAGACGTTCAAGACTCTTCTCGCGCAGCTGAAGGTCGAGGCCTACAAGGAAACGTGCGCAGTACTGGCGCTCAGCTGGGGCACCATCGTCGAGAAGCCGCAGACATTGTTAGGCGTGGTCGGTTGGAAATCTATCGAGGTGGGCCTCCAGCCTGTTCTCTCGTCTCGCTCGAATTCATTGATTGACGGATGTACGCACAGGCACATCATGAGGAGGTGAAGTCAGGGGGCTTCGCGAATGTTGGCAAGCAATTTGGTGCTAAAGGCAAGATTGAGTTTGCTCATGTACACCTGACACCTGGGTCGAAGTGAGGAGGGAGTGCAAATAAGTTCTGTCAAAGCAGAATGTGCGAGTATTGTAATTTGGCGGCTGTACGATGTTGTTCCTAGATCGATCACTGTAATGATGTTTGCTAAATCTCCGAGTCAACAGTTACGGGATGTTGGTTATCTTCATGCTTTCTCACTCATCTCACAACGTGATGTTTAGCCATTGAAGTTCATGACATCAAAGTTCATACGCTTGATTGCTACACGACGACGATGCTAGACAACTCGAATACAAATACACCCACAACTCAATGCAACGTTAAGAAGCCCTTTTTGCTCAAACATTATCGTACAACAACACCTCACCTAATAATTGCTGGTCGACAGGATGTGAGGTCAGATCCTCTTCTCCATCTCTTTCCTCTTCGCTATGGAAGAGCATGAGATGATATTGAGCGTTTACAGAACTCCCAAACTGGCAACTCACGATGTTTTTCTGGGGCCATCTCAGGGTGCCTCTTATCGACGTCCCTATAGCCCCAATAGTATGCCGCGGCGGTCAAGGCGACCAAACCCATCGTCCCAAGAACCTGCCAACGTCAGGAATCGTAAATACGGTGAAAGGTTTGAGTGCACGTGGACAAAGAAGTGACCAACGACACGCACCATTCTGTTCTTGGGCGGCTGGCCTTGACCCATGAAATTGCGACTCAGGTTCGCACCATCCATGATGTCAGTGTTAGGATATGTGAAAAATATTCAGTGGTTGGATGTGAGTGTTCTTCTCAAGAGGAATGTGTCCAAGTGGCGACTCCGGACTGGGTCATTCAAAGGAATAGGGGTGGGGAAAAGATAAAGTAAGCTTATGGGCGCGATTGGCCTAGGGCGATGATGTCAAAGGCCCACAGAGTTGTCGAGAAACTTCGCGAACCGCCGCAGAACACAACGATATATAGATTGTAGGCCAGGATAGACTTCGGAATAAGAACATATGACGCTAATTTGGCAGTCTCGCCGTGGACTAAACCTTGAATGTCGAAAAAGAATCCACCAGCTCGAGGCGCAAAATAAGAAGAAACTGCCGCAAAATTCACATCGACGAACCCCTGCTCTTTTTGTCGGGAATAGGACCAAACACAGCATCCTGTAGTCTCAGATTAATTTTCGACACAACATTTCAGCCATCGGAAGTACCCACACGCTTCGTATATGCGAGCCCATCGCCCCTATCTCTCTGTGGGGTGGGATGCAAGAAGCCACCGTGATCGTCCCTTAGAGGACGAGTGCCTTCTCCATCCCGTCTGACCGTCGCAATTGTACGATGCTGCTCGCGGTTTGGTTCTTTCGGAGGTTCGAGAGGTAAAAAGAGGCGTTGGGAGCGAGTGGCAGCAGTAGAGGTTGATACTTCGGAATCAGGATAAGCCGCATCGTGAAGACGGTGCTCCCCTGCCATGGTCAATATTGTGTAAGAACTCGATGCGAAAATAGGGAACGCAAACATACATCCCGACACAGAACCTGGAGCGTTCGGATCGGCTCTGCGGGCTTGATTGTGTTGCAAATACATCCAAAAGAGCCCGAACGTAGACGCAACAACGGCAGCGCCCCCTAATACAACCTAGCAACAACAGGTTCGATTTGAACCATGATATCGTTCAACATGATACGTACTCTGCCTGGACGAGAGGGCAGACCAGTGCCTAAGGGAATAGGTGGTCTATTCTGAGGTGCGTGATGTCCAACAGAACCAGTACCAGACATTGCGCAGAAGAACGTGAGGCGGTCAAAGTGTTGTGGTGTTTGAAAATAGTCGATAATTCAGTGGAAGGGTCGTATGATACGCTGAACTCGAACGCGACCATCTTTAAAGGCGCATCTGAAGGATGGGCGGGCGCAGCGATCGAGTGACGCAATTCGGCGGAGGACAACTGCGCTGGTGACGTAGGCTACCAGCAAAGTCCTCCGGGGTGTTGGACTCTGAGACATCCTGATTTGCTCAGGAGAATAGGGGCAACAGAATTGTGTCAATATCAATGCAATTCAGGATGAAAGCGTCAAAGCGAGAGCAAATGGTAGAATCGAAAGGGCAGAAAAGTGCGCGTGTCATGAATGATCGTCTTTCGCCTTCTTCGCCGACGTCGAAGATGAGGATGCGGCGTCTTGAGTGCCGATCTTCACAGCCTTCTCACTGTTTCCGGCGATGACACCTGAACTCTGCTCTTCCAGGGCGATACGTTCTTTCCCTATACGTCGACGCCCATATTAGAATTGTCCGACAAATGATGGCCACATCGAACGTCTGCTTTCAAGCAAAAAATGGGGACTTACAGCTGAGCTTCGCGGTGGGCCGCGAACCGTCGACGTCTTGTTGTCTCCGCCTTTCGTTGATGCTCTTTTTGGCATAGTAGAAGCTGACTCCGGCGCCAACAACAAGACTTCCCCAGCCGAGAACCTATGGAGGACGATTACTGAGAAGATTCTGTACAACTGGAGGGGAGCTTAGGCGCTGGAGGCGTACCATAGTCTTTGGATTATTCATCGTCTATGCCCGTCTCTTTGTTTCAGAAAGTACTCAGGATCAACATGGTGTCGCATCGTTTCGCACATACCTCAATTAATGGGAGCAAACTATGCGGGGCAGTTGATAGCGTGCTGGCAAAGTGAAGACTTCTGAAGATTCGACTCATCGCGGTCACATGACTCCGCCCCTCACTGTTCGACGTTGAGGATCTGTCACCAGATCCCTTCTCTTCGCTCCTCTAAGCTTCCAGTCGTCAAGTGAACAACCACATTTGCATCGCAAGAGCTCATAGATCGAAGCCCAAACCATAAAGAGCTGATATGTCATTCTCTAGACACGGTTAGATCCACCATAGGATAGGAGGTTACAGCGCCCTTGTTCACTGTTCAAACGTTTCAAACTCGAACCAAGTTCAAACCGTCCATCAGTCTGTCGCCCACCAACCGTTTGGCCCTTTCAAAGGTTCTGTGTATGTATCGACTCCCTGTGATATCTGGGACTCCTGGCCACTGATATAGCGTAGTTTCACCGAGGGCGCTAGCCAGGTCTCACAGTGCCTGTCGTGCCTCGGCCTCGCCTGGCCCGAGTTACGCACATTCAAACTCTCTGTGCGAAGGTCTCACAACCGAACCTCACAGCCCTGGAACGACAGACAGTCTTGACATATTTACACCCCGAGTCGTAAATTGTAAGGTTTGGTTCAGAAGGAGTTGGATCTCGAGTCAGACGTACCGACGATCAGCTGACGGTAGAGGGTCTCAGACTGGAGTCTGGTGCGCTCCAGCCAATGTCAGGCAGCTCTCGCCTGCTTCCAATCGGCATAAAACCTGCCCAGTCTTGAACACATCCGACGAGTGGAGAGCGCGGGATCGACACGTCGCATGTTTGTAAACACCTGATTCGTTCGCATCAATGAAAGTACGTCTTCAACCAGGAGGCGCATCGAGACGCTCATAGCCATTCATCGCACACAGACCGCGTATCTCCATTGTACCCTAGTACTCGGTGGTCCTAATTGCACGATTGTACGTGTACAGCGGATGAATGACAGCTCAGCCTCGGACCGAAGGTGCTCGTCGTGCCCATTGCATTCGATGGATATATCCAGCCTCGTCTATGCTAGCCACTCTTTCACGAACGTGCTTGGTAACTTGGCTCAGGCGTCCTGCTCAGCTGTTCACGTTGTGCGACTGTGCGTTCCTACTTCGACCGACCTGCGTGTGGGGGCTTTAGACCAAGTTATCTCCGTCCGGAATTGATAGGTGGCGCTCCCCTCGCCTGACCTTGCTTCGCAAGTCCAAACTTTGTTCGACAGCAGCGTTTGGCGCCCTGCCCACGCGACCTTGTCCCCACTAATTTTGTGTGCCAATGCGGCCATTGTTGATTCTCAAGTCGACTTATCCTGCCAAAAACACCACGTACATTGACGTCGAACATGGTGGCTCGATGGGAGCATTGTAGATGTTTGCGCCCGGCTGGCCGACCGACCTCTTGCCATACCTTTGACCCGCTGTCATTGGGTAGCGTGCAAGCCTTCTGACGCTGAAGACAGCCACTTTCGGTTTCATCGCCCAAGTTTCGACCAAAGCCGCCTATCCTATCAGCTTCCCTACGTCCTGCGCCCGCTTGTTCTCGCTAGCGCCGGCGCTTGTGCTTGGCCGCGATGGACCGCCGCGCGACGAAAGTGCGCTGCGCTCGCCTATCGTGGAAGCTGGCAGCGCGCCCTTTTTTACGGACCGGGGGTGCATATACTGCGCCCGCCAAGGGGCGGGGCGGCTCCCGCTTGTCGTGCTGTGTACCACAGATCTATCACCGCATTGCATGAGCTGTGCTCCCGAGTCAATAGGCAGTCCACATGGCACAAATTGCTTGGAGAACCAGGCCGCGGTGCAGTAGTCAGAAACTGGCGCGGTTCGCTCGTTTGTCAAGCATGTGTATGTATGCATGCTGTACACACTGAGGCGGCGCGTCGCAGAGTCCAATCTAGGCCCTCCTTCGCCTTCTGTCCTGTTCTGTTCTGGTTCTAGACCTCGACACTAGCCGATGTTCTGCTGCGCCTTGGGCCCCATCATATGCCTTCGATGACCGCGCACCAATCGCGAAAATGAGCGCTGCGAAGACCTGGGCCTGTGGCACTTACTTTCTTCCCCAATTGAATCGCTGCCTCGCACAGCTGCTGCCTGTTTTGAGTCAGCTTGCGCCGCGCCGCGCCGTACCCTTCATCTCGCTTTGTTATCTCCTGTCCGACCGTTGTCGCAACGTCTGTGACAGCATTGCATTCATTTTCGGATATGTCGGGATCGCCTGTGGTGACGCATCTGCGTACGTTGCGGCGGCGTCTGTGATGTCAGTCGTATCAGGGCATGGTGACGAGTGCACAAGTGGTAAGGCACCCCGACCAATCGCGCCTCCCACAACGCCACATCAAAATCTCCACCTAGCGGGGCTCGTGCACTTGCGTGTGGTCCCCGTTTGGGAGTAACATGGCGGGAGGGAAGTGAAGGTGGGATACAGCAGACTGCTTGTCCTTTCGAAGAACCCTGCCTACTTGACTTTCGTCCCGATACTTCGAAACATGTAGGCGTCTTACGACGGACTACACCTTATGACACTTAGCTGCCACTGGCCTTAGGCTGCGCGGAATGTAGATATCTGTGTTTCTTCTTCAAAAAGGAAGGAAAGAACCACTTTGAGTGCATGGATCACTTTGCGGCGTATCTAAACAGGTCTATTTAGCGCTCCTTTCTGCCACCGAAACTCTCTCTTCTGATTTTGACCAGATTATATGCGCTCTGGATTCGTACTGGCGTTGCTTGCTCGGAATTCGAGTCATCACCGTCGAAATATAGCTCCGCCGATATGACACACAGACTCAGGAAGGATACATTAGGTACATTGGTCAGGTTGTAGCCAATGAACAGACTGACCGTTTTCTATGGAACGAAGAACATATCTTGTCGTACGCTTGGCTACAGACGTCCTCGGTCATAGCAGAGCAGATGACGAGAAAACAGTCCAACCGCACATCATATTTGAACATATGCGTGTTTTCTGCCTTCGAAGACGGTCAGGCGGGCTCGTCGGTCGCGCACCCTCTGTTACCATGCTCGTCCAATCCAGGTCTCCGCCGATCCTTCCGCTTCCGTCATTGGGCAATCCTCCTTCCTCTTCTCGACGTCCTCGCCGGCTCCGGTCGGTTCTTCAACCCACCTGCTGCTTCGTTCATTTTACGCTGCGCGGCGATTGGGCCCTCCGCAGCGGTTCAGTTCTAACTGTTTTCTGCGTGTACTTGCTGTCAAGGTCTTCATATCGCCCGCTGCAGCGGAGCACGCGGGGCCTGCGCTTTGCAGCCCACGCTTGTCGTGGACTTGCCAACGCATCGCGGGACTAAATATCGTACAAATGTCATATCTCCGCCCCCGAGTCGTGTTGCGCCTTGGCTGCGAAGGAGTATCCGCCATCTACCGAATGAACGAAGCCGAGCTACGAATCGCGACGACCGACTTCCTTGCGATGCGAGACGAGGCGCAACGTCGGGCAGGTAGGCGGGCGGGCATGAACTGTCTGAGAATCTTCGTTCCATGGTGTTGCCGCGTTCTGGGTTCGAGAACGACCCTTGTTTCCTCTTGCCTTCATCTGCAGGTGGACAGGCTCTCGAGTCCATGAACGCCCGTCAAGACCTCCGTGACGTATAACAATTCTCCATATCTGGCCTTGCCACTGATTCATCCTAATTGCCAGATGCTTCGGCTCCACGTCCGCTACTTTTTGCGCCATGCCCTGGAATAGCTGACCCCGATGCAATTGATGGTTCGAATGAAATCATATGGACACACATCGACCCTGGCAGTTTGCCGAAGCCACAGGGCAAGGCGCTGCAGCAGCGCACAACTCGTCTCTCGTCCTCCGATTTGTCGATCAAATGCCCATCATCTTGTATTTGAAGGCCAGCAGATCCGCGCCTGTCTATGAAGCTAATTACTCGCTTCAAACGAACCGGAACCAGGTTATAGCTAGAGCCGCTGCGCGCCTGGACGCGGGCGAGGCTGCCCTGCATCCGCGATGTGAGATCAGAACCCCTGTATCGTGCTGCACCCGCCAATTCTTTCGTCGATGACTGCGCGACCGACACGGACGACGTCGTCTCGTGTCTCGGCTCGAGCAATTCTAAAAGCAACCACGACGTCTTGTTCATCATGAATATGTCAGTCGGGCAAGATTCGTTCCCGCCTTTTCGGATCACGTAGAATGGACGGATAGGGGGCGAGGGGTAGCAATCGCCCAATCGTCTGGATACTTAGGGAGGGCCTGGGCCTTCGAGCGGAAGTGGAATCATTAAAGCTGAAAGTCGGGAGCCGAATAAGGAGGCGTTATGAACGCGCCTTCAATGGCCACGTTTGGTCATATGGGGCCGGCATACAGAGGGCAAGTCGGGGCGGTTCAGTCGCGTCATGCTGAATCGGTGGTCTGGTTCGTGCGTCTGCGACTAGCGTTCGTGGTTCAAGATGGGGTTCGCGAGATGGGCGACCTGGGCCAGAAGGGGAGGTCTTCTGAGTGCAGAGATTCAAGGGTTCTCGGTTCTAGACCACCCCGCCCCACAGCATCGCGCAGCGCAGAGCGCGTTGAAAGCAGCTGCGATGCGATGCGATGCGGAATGGGGGTAGGTGATTTGACTGATCGGTCATGCAAGGATCCACAACTCCATGGGGTTGGATGGTCGGTCGGTCGGCAATAGGAGTGGGATTACCGCTTCCGAAGCGTTGAACTCGATCGGGTCTGGACGCGGGGCGGGCAAGATGATGTACGTAGGGTAAGGCTGGCCAAGTCTGGTATGGGGAGGATGGGATCTAGAGACGTGTGGAGTGGCGACTTGACTCGAGGGAACCGCGCGACGAGCGAGTATGTAACTTGTCACTTGTGTCTGCAGGGACCGAACAACTCGTACTGTAGCGCTGTGGAAATGGCCACGTTGTGATGCTCATGTTTGACATTGGCATGGCATGGCATGGCACAGGATCAGCCTTGTGGGTCCCTATTACTGTACTACACGCGGCGTATGACTGTACAGCGCTGAGGTCCTGACACCATCGGTCATGATGTGATCGATCACGGTGCCCCATGGGCATGGTACGCATATCAACAGGAAGATGTCAAAGAACATGATCTGTGGCTTTTTGCAACGGACAAATCGAACAGTCTGCCAATACCCTGGGCCTGACAGGAGGTGTTGCTCGTTGCCGCGATCATGATCGCCGTAGGCCAAAAGTTTTTGGGGTTCCTGCTCGATGGGTGCGGCCTTTCTCCAACAGGAGTGAAAGCCCCTTATGTTGACAACGATGTACGGGCTATGCGTGGCGCGCGGCGGTTCCTGAAAGCAAGGGCGATGCTGTAAGGCCAGTGTTTTGTGAATTGTAGGCCCATTCTGGTCAGAAAAGACGTCGAAGCCGCAGAATGCGACGCTGCGTGCAACTTTGGACAGCCAAGGATGATTGCGCCGGGGGACGAACGCATGAGAAACGGTTGGTTACGTTCAGACGGTGAGCTGTGATAGGCTGTTTATGTGCACACGATGCTCCATGATGAGGCCGTGAGGCCTTGAGGGAGGAGAACCGTCAGCGATGACGTGGGCAGTGCTGGGCAGTGCCGCGAACCCCGCTAAATCTGGCCACGTCTTCTCTTCTCCGCGACTTTTTGCTCGCCGAGTGCTATTCTCACCTCTCCGTGGATGTACGGCTCAGAGTCTTGCGATTTCGATGCCCATGTCAGGAGACCCTATCGCTCCTTTTCTCGACATATCCATCTTCGTCCGTGAGCAGGGATTTTCCGAGTTGAGAATCCGGAGCGGTGTGGATTCAGAACAGACCGACTCTGATGCCGATGTTCGAGTGGGCAATCGTGCGTCTGGAATTTGCGTCCATTATTACTGCCTTCTCTTTCTGACAGAAAATGTCCAGTTCGAGGCACGCTTAGTACATGTCGCAGCCCACCGCGGACCATGCAGGCCCGAAACGTTCCCTCTCCGGATCCTTTGGTTGACCCACTTCCCGCGGCACGCAGGCCGCGTCAAAGCATTCGAGTCATCAGCCGGCATGTGCGTCTCGTGAATCTCGAGCCTTCTCTCCCTGGCACCTGTCAACAGAGCCCTCGAACGCGCCTCTCACCTTGGGCGCACCACGCCTCGATTCTTCGAACACTTCCTCCTCATCTCAAGTCGGTGGGTGACAGAGGGATGTCGGAAGGTAATGCGCACGTTCGTAATCCAACTTCTTCATCCATGGAGCTCCGCCCAAGCTGCCGAATCATTCAATGTTGTGGCACTTCGACGTCCGGCTCATCTCTATCCCGTACACTAAGACCGTTTTTGCTGCGCATGGTCAGAGCTAGCCTGAACCGGCTCGGGCGCACAGAGTCGGTCTCAAGGTGAACCCAGTTATCGCGCACAGGTGGACTTTCATTTTCCGGACGCTCGCAGGTTCTGTAATCTCCGAAATACGTCACGTCAATCTCAGTAACTCATTATCACGCATTGTTCCTGGGTACAGAAGCACTGACACCACTCGCAGTAAGCCCGGTAATCCATGGTTGCTTCGTCAGTCAATAATCATGGATTCATGGTCATTTGTGATCACCTCAGGACTGTCGGCCGACCCCTGCTGCGCGGGTCTGAGTCAACGTGATTATGTCTGTTTTGTGGTACTTGATAGTCAGGTGAGTGTATCGGACACTGTCAGACATATGCCTTTGTATCCAGTTGAGTCAAACTCGAGCCTTCGGGTTCTTACTGATCACCGTGAGCAGGCTGGATCAACGTCGACCGCGCGTTGCGCGGCTTGATCGTGTCCATTTCCGCTATTATGGAATATTTTAGGTTGCGAGATTTGGGGAAGTAAAGCGACGATATTCTTGAACAATTTCCTGGACTTGTGAGTAGGACGCAATCGCATGCATGACCGATGTCATCTCCTGGCCGAGCGCTGATCGATGATCTCGAACCCTTTCGAAAGAACATCTTCGATGTCGAGTAAACTCGCGCATGTACATTCCCCAGATCGGCGGCCCCGACCTTTGCGCGAGTCTGGATTTGCTCACTTTCCGATGTCTCTCTTGCGCTCGTGGCCATTGGTGGAGATTGCAGAGACTCCGAGATCGAGGAGGGTCGGGACTGGGTCGAGACCGCGAGATTTGGGACGCTTCGCGATGCCAAGCCTGCGATTCTGTGCTTGCTTGTTTGCTCAGCGGTCTGTCGCGGTTTGTGCTCTAGCATGGTGTCCTCATGCAACGTGCCGTCAAAGGGAGCATTCAAACGTCTTCGGAAGCTGTCGACTACACTAGTAACCCGTCCTGTCTGCCGCCGTCCCGAACAAATTAGACGCGCTTCACGTTCTAATCTCGTCTCGCTCCTCACTATGGCATCACATTGCAGACAGCTCTCTTGCCGCGGCAAGCATGTGAGCCGGCATGCTTTTCTTGCAGCACGACAATGTCAGGCAAATATCAACGCGTTTTGGGATGACAGCGGGTTCTTGGCTGCCATTGAGGCCTGAGGCGCCTTCCTCGGCTCCGACTCTGGGCGGTGGTGACGTGGAGTGAGCTTGTGCCAATGTTGCATGCTCAACTGCGAATGGAAGTTGGGATGACATTCTGTGCGGATCCGCACATTGGCTGGCTGGAAATACCCCACCAACAATATTAGATCTCCAGGCTTGTCTATGCGATCTCCGGGATCCCTGGAAGGGTGTTCACGAAACGCAGGGGAAGATGCGTGACGCTTGGCGACTACGTATAAGCATCATAACAAGTAGTTGAACAGTCGATTCAGCGCCAGGTTCGAGGCTCCGTTCCACTTGCCTTTCTCATCCCTCGACGTCGCTCGAGAAGTGGATCAGCGCATGGCCCGCATCTGGTAACCCTGGTCCTCGTCGGCACACCCTCAAACACATACACACATCAAGTTATCTTACACGTACTCGTGAGTACCTTGCACGCTGTGAAGTCACGACCACTTCGGAGTCCTGACATGGCAGCGGCCGCAGTTGGGCCTGAGACTGATGGACCCATCGCCTTGCACGGCTTCCAGATACGCCACTCACGTACAAATGTATACATGTTCACAGCCCATCCGGACCCCCTGAAAATTTCGAATTCAATGGAGGGTTTTTCCCAGGTTCATCATGGTTCATCGATCATCAGTGGCTCATTTTCTTTCATTTTGCCCCGAGTCGACGTAGGTCGACGCCCGAAGAACGCTAAGGAAGAGCACCACCTGCGTCGCCGGCGGCAAGTACGTACGTACGTGCGCCGCAGCGTGCCTACTGCTGCCCACCGTCGGGTCATGCCCATGTTCCTCGCACACCAGCGATGTGGGTCGCATGCCGTACTGCGCATGCCTCGAGGGAGACAAGCCCCGTTTCGCCCTCCGGGCTGTGAGCATGACAACGACCTCGCGGCCTGCCCTGCGCCGTTTTGTCTTTCTCGCGCGATCGACAATGCCATTTTCGTCAGAGGTTCTCGCCCATCAGACAAGCTCGAACAGATTTTACACGCGCGCTCCGAAGAGGGTGGGTTTCGAGGACACGACATTGACACGGCGCGCAGCGGCTCGCGCAGGGCTGTCGACGCCCGCCGGCGATGGCGGGGACATCCCTGACTAGCCAGGAAGGCGGCGGCAGGCCGAGCCCCGCCGGGGCTGTGGACACCAATGCTCGCTGCTCTATTGCAAGCCGCAGGCCGACATGCGAGGCGATGTGTGCACGCGACCTCTCGATTGTTGACCTGCAGGGAGGACTCCCCGCACGAAGCCGCACGCCCGCGCGAGACGCCGAGCCGCGCCTAGCAAGTAAGCAGTGTGTGTGTGTGTGTGCGCGCGCGTGCTCGAATCGCGGGCTCGCAGAACAGCAGATGCAAATCGCATGCAATGATCAATCTCATGCAATCGCCCGCGGTCGCATGTCCTGTCCCCGTGCCGTGCGAGCCCCCGAAGCCGCAAGCAAGCGCGCATCGAGCTCCGAGCGTAAGCGGACGAGAGCGGACGCACACCTGCGCACGCGCTGCAGCTGCATCTCGATTCTCGAACCCTGCCTTCCTCGAGCGAGCGAGACGCACGCGCGCTTCACAGCTTCTGCTTCTGCTTCGGGGCTTCACGCAAGCCTGGGGCTTCGCCTTCCGAGACGCGCCACCGATCTCGCCCCTGCCTGCCATATATGTGACTCATTCGTGTTCTGCGGCAGGATCGCTGGATCAGGTGCACGCCGACCCAGGCGAAGACGGACGGCGCAGTGAGTTGGACTCGGACGCCACTGGCATCATCGACCGGCTATGGCCACGCACCGCCCGTTCGCACCCCGTCCGCCGACGAACGCGAAGGGCGTCACTGCGATGGGGAATCTGATCTTGAACTCAGATGTGGAGTGCTTGCTTACGGCTGTATGCCATATGCCATGGCCACGGGGGCGCGAAGGAGCGCCGCGAAGACACCCCGCTTCTCTCTCGAAGCCGTCGACTGCCAGTTATCGTTAATGAGTAAAACCGCCGTTGGCTTAAGTTGACGTGATCGAGGATCTGTCCGTATCCCACCAATCCAGGCAATAATCCCCGTAGCGGCGTACATGGAACACTCGGGAACTCACGAACGCACAACGGCCTCCTCGTAAGAGATTATATATATATCCAGGTGCGCGTAATGCGATGCATAACAGAACGCGTTGGAGTGAAGGGTGCCAGAAATAGTCAGGTCTATTGATACGAATTCGCTACGATACGGATAGAGTTACGATGCGTGAATGGACTAATACGTGTAGGGGATAGGTAGGTAGGTGGAGACGCGGGCAAGTTCAGGTCATGCGTGCTATGATGCGTGAGCGTGAGCGTGGGCACATGCGTAGGGAGAAAATAACAATTTACTAGTCGGGCGATGTAGCGTATATGCGTGCCGGACAGGCGGACGAGAAAGGAAGGAGAAGAAGTGGAAGGCCGAGCTATGATGTGATGCGGGTGGAGTGGGAGTGGGAGCGGGAGCGGGACAACTGGACGGACGGACACACTGGGTGGAGTGGGTGAACGTGGGGAGAACGCAATGCATGTTGGGAGGATCGGAAGATCGATGGCTAGGAGGGAAGAAGGGAGCGAGGAAGAGAGAGCGAGACACGCGAGCTGGAAAAGGCTAGGGGCGAGAGAAGAGAAGCGTGTCGCGTCCAGCGGCGGATGATTTGAGAGGATGCGATGGCAGCGGCAGTGGGGACGATAGCATGATTGAGAACAGGGACAGGCGGACCATAGCACAGCGGACCAGATAGATAAATAAGATGAACCGATGAAACACAACACGGACACAAACCAGGAGAGTGCATGGACAGAAGCGAAGAGAAAAATAGAATAGCGCAGATGGAGGAAGGCGAAAGAGAGAGCCAGAAGGAAACGAAGACACCAAAAAAGAGCAGGGACGAACGCGGACAACCCCAAACCTAACCCCAACCCAAACCCCACCCCGTCCCCTCCATGCCTCAAGCTCTCCTCCGAGGCCTCCCGTCGCAGCAACTCAGAATAAATAAGATAACGGATGCCATCGTGCGACGCGGCGTGCTGTTGGGCGATTTCGTCCGGGAGCCAGATTTCGGACCCGACAACCTGTGTCACGCGCCACAGAGTGCCGCAGAGGGATGTGCGGAGAGGTGAGGGCGAAGGCGCCTGCGATGAGAGGGGGCGATGGCGCGTGATGCGGTGCGGAGGCGGGTCCTTGAAACCTGCAGTCACGATGGTGCGCAGCCGTCGGCGAGGAGGGATGGGGGATATACGGGAGGGAGTGAGAGGTAGGGTGAAGGAGGGGTGAGGGCGGAAGGGAGAAGGATGATGGCCGCGCACGGCGCAGGGTCATCGACGGGCGACATAGCGCCAGTAGAGAGTGTTTGGGGGCTATGATAAATAATATAAGTATCGCGAAAGAGGTGGACAGACAAGCGAGACATACCTGGGTGCCAGGCGTCGAATCATCTGGGATGGAGCGAAGAGGCATGAGACTGGGGAGGGGGTAAAAGGAGATGAGGGGGACTCACGAGCACGGATGCATTCCCAGATGTCGACGCCACGACCTTTGGGGTCCCATACTCCACACTGAGAGAAGAGGGCCCAGTGTATGTTGAGCTCCCATATACGGGTCGCGTTCGAGACTACGGCAGGCATTGAGGAGGATATGGTGGCTATTGTGAAAGGTGGGGAGGGGGAATTGTTTGTGCGGAGGAGGACGGGAGAACGATTGCAGTGGGCAGACAAGCGAGACAAAGGACGGGAGGGGGAGGGGGATTTATATACACATTCGGGGATGCGGAATGGTGCGCCGGAAGGTGGGCTTGAAAGCGCTGGTACATCTTGAATCGCCTTTCTTGTCCGATGACATATTTGCTCAGCGTCCTCCTCTCCCTTTGGTTGCTGCAGCCCCTCCACCGCATCCTCCCCTGCGACCCGCTCACCGACATGCGCCCAGCGGATTCGTATCGCTCCACCCAGCGCTGGGATGCAGACATGGCCGTCCTCGCGCGCGGACGCCTCCGACGGTGAACGCGATGGATCAGACAGAGATAATCTGAGCTGAGCCCCGATTCGCCCGCCAGCGGGCGCCCCTAGTGCAACGCGACGGCAACAGGCAACGGCATTGGCAACCGATCTCTTGGATCCGATCTTCCGCCAAGGTCTGAAGCACCGACCGTCCATCCTCGAGGCTCGGTTCGCTCGCCTTGCAACCCCCGGTCCAGTCGACTCGTGATGTCACCTGGACGATTGGTTCACCATCGGTACGCTCAGGCTCTTCCACGTCATCGACGTGTTCTCCTCCTCGCGTTGGCTGCCTCGAGGCGTCCCCCTTCCTTTCAACTGCCACCTGGGCCCACCCGTGCGCGCGAATCACAATGGTCCATTCGCCATCTTCCACCTCGGCCTTGACCTTTCTCTCGCTGTCCCCCTCGAAACGTCTCTCGTTCGGGTGCTGGCTTCCCACGTATCACGCTCACCCATGCATCACCTGCCATCTATATAACATCATCGACACGTCCTCGTCCACGGCCGCTCCCGCCCACCACGCCCACTGCTGCTCACTGCACACAGTCCTCGCCTGGCCCCGGCCGGTCTCAGCATAACGCGACACACCTTATGCTCTTGCTTTCCTCCCTGCTCGGCTTCTCCCTTCGAATGCTCAGCCGCAACCCTCAGGCTCCCACGGCGCGCGGCCGGCCTCTCTTTGTTCTTCCATTCCTCGAGCTTCAGCCCATGCCCTTTGCCCCCGCGCGTCTCGGCTCACCCGTGACAAAAGCAAAACTCAGATAATCCCCCGCCCTCCCGAGTTCGGCCGATCCCAGGAGCTCGTGCGACGGCTTCCAGCCGCTCCCATCAGCTTTGCGGCGCCGGCGCTCTTCAGCTGATCCTCCTCCGGTCCGGACCTGCGATGCTCCCCTCCGCCGCGCAAATGCACCGTCATGGTCTATCCAACGAATTGGGTTCGACCCTGCTCGAGCGTGTTTTTTTTTAGCAGGCTAGCTGCTAGGCATATGTGGATAGTTGTGGCGATTGCTCTCATCGCGCTCGCGCGCTCGTTTCATCGCCACGCTCCCCTGTTAGCTTGATGGATCTCTGACTCGGTTCGCCCGTCGCATCCCTTGGCCGCCGGCATACGGCATCGACCCGTCTGATCCACGGACGAACGTGAACAAGCAACACTGGTGAGACGGGAAGTTTGGATCAGGTACGCTGATTGTCCCGGGTCGCGATCGCGTCCGCATGCTCCCACATGCACGCTTCGCACACAGCCTCCCTGGGACCGAAATCGTCGCTCGCTCGCTCGTCCGCGCGTCTCGAGCTCGTCGATTTGGCTGCGCCGATGTACCTCCTGACCGGTGTGCGCTCGTGGGTCTCTGCAGCAATCGCGGGCGCAGCACCGACCCTCATCCGCGGCATCTTGTGCCGAAGTGCGCTCGTATATATCCTTATATATCGCACGCGTGTCTCTAAGACATCGCGCCGCGCGCGGTCAGTCATGGTCGTCCTTCTCGTTCACGCCCCTGCGCTATTTTGCCTTTTCGATTTACAGTTTTTCTATTCTCCGTGTCCGCGTCCGCTTCTCGCCTCCGTGATATATCAAATCGAATCCTCGGTCTCTTTGTGGTCCTGAGTCCTTTATCTGATTGCTTCGGTGTGTGCGCGCGACATTCATCCCGCGTGGGCATCTTCAAGTCCTTATGCAGGCGCGACGATCGCTACTTATTGTGTATCTATGTGCAGATCTAGAGACTGTCTGTTCTGTGCCGCCGTACATACCGATACATGTAGCACGAACGAACATCTCTTCAGTACGTTATGGACGTTACGCAGGAGCAAAGATCCGCCCGGACTCGCCGTCTATCGCACCCGCGATACATGCGGACGCAGACGAGCCCCGCCGCCCACGTCCACCATCGATAGCCCTGTCCCGGTACTCGCACGCGTCGATGGGTCCGCACAGGCGGAGTGCGCACCATTTGTCCAGCGAAAAAAACACTGGCTTCCGTGGAAATCACGCGCTGAATATGACCATTGCAGTATACCTAGTCCGTCTTGACGAAAAAGATCATAAATGCATAGCTCGCGATTCAGTACAGCGTCCTCTGGATCAGCAATATGAAACTGACGGTGACCGCGAGTCGAATCAAATCAGACTGTCCGTGCCCCCACGGACACATACACTCGATTTATTTATTAAAAAATGAAATATCAGAGTCGGAGGGAGAGCCTGTGGGCCTAGATCTAGCCGTGGCCCAACGGAACAAGATCCCGGCATGGACGTCCAATCGCACGGTCCGCACCTGCCGGATATGGGAGTCCCGCTGCGCCCCGATGCCGGCGCGCCGGTTCGCTCTTTTCTCCTCTCCTCTTCGAGCCACAAACTGCCCCGAAGCGACCTCCTGCGGGCGGATCGCCGAACGGCGCGCGGTCTTCTAGACTCCCAGCGAGCGGGGTAGGGAGCGGATGCAATGAGGCGGGCCCCAGGCTGCCCCACCCCCAGGTCTAGCTCGTTCGAGCCTGACATCCGTCGCTTTCGCGGATTCGGATGCGCTTGTGAGCGGTGGGCGGGTCCAGGCAAGCGTGGAACGGGAATGGGGCCGATGGCAGGCGCTTGGGGGGCTCAGGATCGCGCGGCGTTGTCGAAGCCGAGGTCGTGCTGTGGGGCACCTTGTGATGGGGCCTCTCAGCTGCTGGCGTCGTGTCGCTTGCGGTGGGTGCCGCGTATGTGGGGTTCAGCGCCAGGCGCAATCACCGGTGTCGGGTATTGGATGCATAGGGGATGGGCGGGTGGATGGACGTCCGCGGCGTTCCAGGCCCTGCACTTGGGGACGGCATTTAGTCAAATCTGCGCGCGTTTATCTTCTGAGAGGGCCTGTGTGTCCGGTGGGTTATGGCGCTCTGGCGCTGTTGTTGGCGCTGTTGGTGAGTGATGCACGATGGATGATTTGATGGGCGCGATGCAGTGAAGAGGTCAGTACGGGTGGGGTTCGGTCAACTCGTCTCGGTTTCGGTATCTGCTGTGGTTTTCCTTGGCCAACGTGCGGGCGGGCATGGCTGTCGTCCTTGCTTGACATTGCAATTTTCTGATCTGTCTTTTCCGCATCGTATCTGATCCGGTGTGGACGACTGTTTTTTTTCCCTTCATACCAATCGGCGACCGTAGCCAGGGCGCGATCCCATCGTGCTCTGACATATCATGCACTCATCATCAAGCTTCAGGCTTTTTGACTCGACAGGTTGGTGGAGGGGCTAGACCGCAGCTGCCCCGACACTGGGCACAGCTGAGCCACCATCGGGCTTGGTATCCTCGCGTGTCCCGTGAAATCAGACTCAGACAAGGCGACATCTGGCGATATCTGCGGTCCATCAATTGTTGTCGGCCAGTCGAATGGTCCCTACTGTTGCTGCCAGTGGTCGGCCCACGCGGGCCTATCTGATCTGTCCATCCCACCTATCCATCAACATCGTCAGGGGTGGCGGCGACGCCGGCCCCGACATATACAAATGCTGCCACTTGCAAGGCGATGCCTGGTAATACCTGCGCCTGCGCCTGTAGAGTGCTCGCCGTTCATGTGAAGTGCTGGGCGAGACCTGGCCACACAGTGTGGGCTGCGGTCGATCAGCTCGCTGTCGCAACTGGCCACCGTCGTCGCCCGCCGTGCGAGGCGATGATGCCGACAGTCGCTCTGCGCGGGCCTGCCCTTCGAGTCCATACCACGGCTGGTCCCTGGAGCACATCAGAAATGTCAAATCCGATGGGTCAGATCAGGACAGGACAGGACGGTTGAGAATGGCAGATGGACGACCTGGATGCGCGGCTGCTTATGCGTGCTAGCTATCGTACGGCCTATGCATGGTATCGGGAGGCCGTGCAGCGGCATGCATACTGCAACAGGTACGTGGATCCGACAGGTTTCTGCCATCGCAGGGATTTTTTTTCACGCTTGCATCCTTGATCGCGTCCCCAGGCGGGTGTTTCGATCTTGCCGGGGCTCTTCATTCGATACGAGGCTACGGATATTGGCTGATTCAGACAGGGTTGCCAGAGGCGCGCACATCGCCATGGTCCTACGACAATCGTCGACGCATATGCTCATCATATGTACGCATATATGCTGTGAGCCTTTCATGCCCGTCAATTACGGACTCTCGCTCAATAGGTGAGCGCGCATATACCCTGCGTCCTCGATCTTACATCGACTATCTCTAAATATGTTCATTTTGGCGGTCCTCTCGCGATCGTGACTGCGATTCATTCCTCGCTGAAGAAGCCGCCTATCGCCGACCAACACGCTTCCTTGCAGTCGATGGAGCCAATTCTCTGCGTTGTTAAATGAAGATCACGTGTGCTCGCCTTGATCGGCATGTCTCGGATGGTGGGCGGACGCTTAGGTTGGAGAATGAGGGCACGACGCAGGGATCGGGAAGTAAGTTCAAACGGCGCCGATGCCAGTTCAATTAAAGGTCGGTGCTTCAAAACTCAACGCGCGCATTATCACTTGTCAGCTTCTCATCAGCACCCGTTCAATTCTTCACTGTCTATTAAACGATGCAAGCAATACCCGCATTCGCCTTGATCCTTCCGGCGGTTCATTTGATCGAATCGTTAGTAAGAACGCCGAACGAGGACGACGATATGAAAGGATAGCGGGGCGCCACGATGCCCATCCTTTCCCAGCATGCACTGCTCCGGACCAGAGTGCTTTCAGTGCGCATTAATGACTTGGTAACAGATCCGATGCAGCCTGTACAATGAGTTTCTGAGGTGTACTTTCTGAGACATTCGTGGCACCCCTTCGGCACCTTCACTGCGGCATGTGCTTGCAGCTATGTTTATGGCGCCTTCGGGATTGCGTTCAAACACAGGACTGCGCAACGTGCATGTGCAGCGCGGGACGCCATGTCCCAAGCACATGTGTCTCTATATGCGTCTCTATGCTCCACCACTTCAGCACCCTACCCTCTGTCTCGATACGCGACGTCGGGAATGAATTTGCCGCCTTTTGGTCAACTCGATCACCAGCGCGGTCTAGTCCATTGGTCAATTTATTTGGTTCTCATTCAAAGTTCATTCGCCCAGGACCCACCCCCAGAGGATCTCGGTCTTAAATGTATCTGCGCCTGACAAGCTGCATTGCACTTACTATTGGGGACAGGAGGCCTCGGCTTGCATATGGCACGGGTCGGTATTTCGGCTTAGCTTTTGTGTTATCGCATTCAATCCTGACTGACAGGTTCCGCGCGGGTAGCGTCGGGCTGCTCTTGAAGTCGGAGTCTGAGTCCGAGACAATGGAGTTCGGAACCTCAACGAGGTACACATACACGATACATTCTCGACCAGCTCATTCAGAACGAGTTAGTTCGTCCATGTCTGCTCCCGAACCTCCGCAAGTTTCGGCGAGAGGCAAGCAGTCCGAGCGCGAGTGGATCATCTCTTGAGGATCGAACGCGCAGATCAGTCGAGCGCAGCCAACCGCCCACGCAGCAATACTCACGGACCCATGCACGTCTCCAACTGCGCGTTGTGCGCCTGAAAGGACGAACAATGCAAAACCGATGCCAAACGCACCGGAGTGCACAGCATTCGCGTATGTTACTTGTCTTCTCTGAACAATGAATGAAAACCGGCAGTGACAGGCCCTGACAGGACACGTCGCGTTTTGCTTTGTGTCTCCCGCCGGATCGTCACAACCTGGCGCCGCGTACGTTTGCGAGCGCACGCCGAAGGCCCTGTACACGTATACAAACACGCCCCCGCACAGCCGCCCAACGCCCAGGGCTCGCGCTCGATCTGTGCGCCTCTTTGTGGCATCCCGATCGCGCGTCGAAAGCACCGTGCTGATCAAGCTACACATACCGCACGCCGGATCCCGAGAGATCGATTGGGGAAGTCGAGAGGACTTGTGATCTGCTGACTCGGTTTGGCATGGAAGAGGCGGACAAAGGCGCCGTGGATGCTCATTTACATAAGTGCTGAAGAGCGCCCACAAGGGTCGGCAGAAACTAGACGTGGCTATGAATAGCACCTGCCTTAGTGAATTATGCGCAAGGCACGGGAAAAGAAGAAGTGCCTCAACAATGAGACAATGCAAAATTTAAGAGGTGAAGCGACACATGACCAGGCGCTATGTTTTGAAGATACGCGTGGGAGGTCTCGGTCAGTTGTTTGAACAGGCTTCTAGTGGACATCATTGGGAGAAACAGGTTGCAGGACAAGTTGGGCCTCTGTTTTGATGGGGCGGCATGTGTGTAACGCTCATGAGTCGCTGCTGGCACACTCGTAGATGAGGGCAACATTTTGGACTCGTCTGGGAGGCCGAGCCAGTTCTGCTTTGGTGTGAAAAAAATGAATTGGCGTGAACACTGCACAATTCTTATCTTCGTCGCATCCCAATGACGTCGACGAGCAAAAGATTGGCCAAAGTTGCGGCATAGAATGCTTCCTCTGTCAAGACGTAACATAATTTGTGGATGAGCACAACGGTACGTTAGTTGCAGAATCGAAGCAGGCACGCACGACGAACAAAAGATCGGTCCAAGTTGCGGCATCCACTACTTCCTCTGTCAAGACGGAACGTAATTTCCAGATTGGCGCTTTGTCAGTTGGAGAATCGAAGCAGACAGGCACGACGAACATGAGTGTATCGGACAGCGGAACATGACCCTGTCCCATGAACAGACTCACATGAGAACATAACGGCATCGTGAACCAAAAAAATTGGTGGGTGTCCGGCTCAATGATGTTCGGGATGATGGGTTCAATATCTAAAATCGTCATCTGGTAGGATCATGGACCGGCGTGTTGGCTTGTTGGCGAAGTCATGAAAGCACGCCATTCAACCCATCGAACTTTCGTGATCCCGCTGAATACAAAGACCCGAGGCTGAAAAATTCTGACGGGAGGTATTTTGGATGCCTGTGAACCCTGTAAACGAAGGACATCGGACGTGACTTAACGGCTGGAAACAGCTAGTAGGAAAGTGAGTCACAAAAGGTTGATTCGAGGCAGAGTTGACATCGTGTGGACATACATACCGTCGGCTTCTTCGAGCAGAATATACATCACAACCATGCGTAGACAGCGGAGATTAACTGTGGATATAAAAATCGCTGACAGTTGAACATCGACCTGCTATAGGAAAGGCTCACAAAATGGACGAAGGATCCTCACTGGGTCTCTCGATCTGCTGGGAAATTTCAAATCATCGCAATCTTAAGCGATCCGATGCACGGTCGAGGGGACGCGTCAAAAAGTCGAGTGACCACCGCATCGCGGACGACACAAATTTCGGCTCGATGATTCCCGTGCAACGGCTCCTTGTATTTTGAGTTGCTGACAACGTGCGTGTTGGGTTCCAATTGGTAGGCGACGACCCATCGATAAGCCACCAAAATCCCCAGCATTATCGATAGGCACACACCCAAGTATATTGACCGCAAGGCTGGCGACAATTGGCGGTCTGGAGCTAGTGCATTTAAGCTTGCGCACAATGAGCACAACGAGCTCGCGACGTCGGCAATTGTCTGCCGCGGGAGTAGAAACGAGGGTTTTCGCGTAGTTTTTGTCATGAATCTATCGTTGGTTTGTAGTTGAGGACGGGCGGGAGAGCGCGGGACGGCTTCGTTGAAACATGCGTGAGGCGAACTGTATAGCTACGAACAGATGTTCGACAGGACGCTACATAGAAACCGGATGCGGTAAGCCCGTCAAGCACAAGGCAGTCGTGGATGGTACATACTCGCGGTCCAAGATTAAAAATTTCGGAGTTTTCAGCCCGCTCCTGGCCCCGTACAGTTGCTCTCCCGAGGCTCCGGGTGCTGTGCAGTAGGTATCAAGAGCGGCACGCGTTCTGCAATAGGTGCAGTGAGATCACGCAAGTGATCGGTTCGTAAGATCGTTTGAAGAGAGGAATAGTCAATCTCGAAAGACTCGGTTTCGGGAGATTCGTTCCGATTTGGGATTGGAAGTGATGAGAAAGTAGGCGCATGGGGACGGCATGTAGGTGATTAGATGCAGCGATTTTCTCGATTCGTTCGCCATTCAAAGCGTCTACGATGCACGTGAACTGACAGAAAGTGCGAGAAGAATTGGACTTACCAAGAAAACGTCATGTTCTGTGTCGGGGAAAGCAATCAGTGAGCTAGTCGGCATATTGTACGAAATTCGAACACCCTTTCCGACAGGGCTTCATCTGAAACAAACACGATTGCCGATTGTCAACAACAGGTATTCTTCACAGTTCTAATCCGATTTCCGAGGACACAATAATTGAGGAAGGCCCAAAGGGGCTTCTCTAAACTCGACAAGAGCGGAAACAAAGTGCTTACATTGGCGACAGAGGGTGATCAATTGAGATCAAGAAGCATTGCAGCGGTCCCGTCCACAACTATGATTGAAGTTCTAGAATAGCCCTCAAATACAAAGCGGAATTTGCTGTCACCTTGGAAGCGAAGCGACATCTTAATTGAACCCAGAAGTATGGTTCTACGAATGAAGATGGATTAGGAAGTAGACGAACCAAAGAACACAACTTTGACGCCGCGTTACAAGCAAACGAAGTTGCTTGCTCATGTGCCACCTGTTATGATTACGTCTTAAATATGTGAGTGCTTGTGCTTCGAAGTGTCAGAGTTTCGGAGGAAAGATGGTGGGTCTTTCAAAGTCATCTGGAGAATCACGAATGTTAGGAGAGGGCTCTCTCCTGGTGTATGACTAGAGATATGCGCACAAGGACACTGTGAAAAGTAAGATTCGATAGGACTAAGAATCTCGCTCAACGACGGATGCTTCTGCCACCTCAAAGAAAAATCAGATGTTAATTCTGCACTGCCTGGCATAGCGAGGCTAAATGCACTCACTTTGTGAAGTAATTGAATTGTGATTATTAGTTGCTTCGGAAATGTACGGTAAGGAAGAACGGTACGAGAGCGGAACAGCAAACAGAGTATCAGAAACATAGGATTCCTATTCGTGATAGTTTGGGGTTCCACAAAGACCTAGTTGCAGAGACTTCGCTCGCAGAAGGAATGGTCTCAGCATGCCACGGCCCCGACAGTGACAGTGAAGCGAAGAGTTGCCGGGGGAGGCTGTTTGGGGTAACAGTCGTTCTTTGACTTCTCAGGCGATTTTGCCGAAAGGCGGTCTTGTGGTACCAAGTTAAACGTGAATGGATCACGAGCGCACATCAAGACCGGTCCTTAATCGGATCAGTCAGGTACAAACGGGACGACGATGGTCCACGGAGGCTCTAGAACACAGAATCAGAAGCAATGGAATACTGAGCGGTAAAGGTGGGCTTAGCTGGCATCAGGAGACAGGCGGGTTCAGTCATTCACTCCGAGAACACAGGGGACATGTCAAATCGAGCCTAATAACGGTGGAAACCTAGGGGGACTGACAGAAGAGGAAGCCTGAGGAGAGACCAGCCACTCGATATGGTCATGATTCCTGACTGACTGGCATGTTTGTCGATGTCCATACGAAGGATAGATCTGGTATACAAGATGTGTTGAGCACATACAGCGACAGAGAAGCCCATTCTAGAACATCGCACATGCCAATCAGATAACACTGAAACGATGTATGGCTCCACGCACTCGTTCTGAAAGAGCGAAGGCACACGCCAAGTCATGTCAGACCAATCAGGATATATTTCGAGTACATTGCAGAAAAGTGTCGTCAGATCCGGCCAGCCTCGTTGGAGTGCACAGCACGGGTAATTCGGAGGCTGAGACTAGGACTCAGTCACGCTGGGTCAAAAATACACCCGAAAGGAAGAGGAGATCGTGAGGGCGCGAGGGAAACATGCTCGACCGAAAAAACCGGTGGGCTATCTGTAGAGGCCCGTCAAGTTGGTGAGCCTATCAGATGCAACAGTCCTCATGGGCTCAGGATTACAGCGATGCCACAGAGTGTCATCGAGCGGGAAGTGAAGCCACTTTTGCGGCTAAAGGCTGTGGGGCAAAGAACGAGGACTGTCGCACGCATTCAGCTGACTCGCTTGGAAGACATAGGAAGAACCGCAAAATTGCCATGGCCAGAACGCCAGTGGGTAGTCGGTGATTAGAAAGATAGATAAGCGAGAGTTTGCAGAGGCCCGTGAAGATCGTCACTGGAGAAAGTGCCCCGACGCTGGCAGTCACCTTTTTGGCAGTCGTGCTGCCTCTACAAATACGCCCGGTCGTGTTATCTCAGTGGTAGGGCCTTTCTGAGCTTGATTGAGCCGCTTCTAGACTGGAAAGTGTTAGAGATCGGATAAGCAGCCTAGCGTTGCGTGGCAGTCGGTATGGCCCCGCGGACTGTCCATGCCAAAAGACATCGGTTCGACAACTAGACGAATGGCATGAGTATGGGGTATTCCTAAGCACCTAGATGGTCGGTTACCGCGTCATTGACCTGTTTTATATGCATGACTGTGAGGAAGGAGCTAAATTGAACTTGGGAAAATGGATTGGAGCATCACGTGAAAACACCAATTCCCCAGGAAAATCGGGATTTTCACGCTCTACTGCTTCAGAATACTCTGTCATGCAGCCATCGCTCTTCGCTCGCAGCGTCCGCAACACCTTTCTCAAACGCAGGCCTGTTCTTCGCAGTGTGTCTACGACCTCCCGCCTTCTAAAGGATCCATGGCCGCTGCCGCACACACCCGAGCACCTAGCATCGACAGTAACGCCTACAGACCTACCGCCGCCTGAGCCCTGTCGCGCTCCAACGAAAGCATCGAGACGACGCGCGCGCGGCTGATCTATCAGAGCCGTAAACGCGGCACATTGGAGAGCGACCTGTTACTGAGTACGTTTGCGCAAGAGAAGCTTTCTGCGATGAATGCTTCCGAGCTGCACGAGTATGACAAGGTGCGAGTCTGCGTGTTTTGATTTCTTTGCAAATCCGATCTACCTCATTCGCTTTCATGGTCTCTCTTCTGTCCATCGTTCCTTTGCCAATTGCTCACCAAGACCTTCAACCCCTAGCTCCTCGACGAGCCCGACTGGGACATCTACTACTGGGCAACTGGCAAACGTACTCCACCCGAACGATGGGCGTCCTCGTCTGTCCTCGAGAAGCTCAAGGTGCACGCTCGAAACGAAGGCAAAGCCGTCAGACGTATGCCGGACTTGCATTGATTGAATGTATCATTCTTCACAACTCACTTTGCCCTGATCGACATCTACAATATACGTGTATCTGAGGTTGGTGAACATCGAGGTCTTCAAGCATTCGCTCATGGAACAATCCTTATTTGTAGTCTCTCACAGCAGTCTACACCTCAATGAACGCCAACGCGTTAACCCACAGAGCGACATACAACGTAGCTCCATTTCGCACCTCATAAAATATACGGATGTTTTCATGGAACCTCATGCTCTGGATCTTCTCATTTTTTCGTCGGCTGTGCATTGAGTTTCTCTTCGTACCTCTTCAGCAGCAACCTGCGAACCCAGCCGTCCTTCGGATATTCCTTCTCCCATTGATTGTGCAGATGGACTGCGAACACGTTCTTCAGTTTTTGGTCTAATCCACCACCCACGTCTCGCGTCAGGCCTCCCGTCCACCGTCCATCACTTGGATCCGGGGCGAAAGGATCCGGTAGACGGTTATCGAGACGGCACGAGCGTCCGTCGGAGAAGCAGAATGGCAGAATTTTAAATGGAGGGATCCCGCCGGCCACCAGTCGACGCCAGAGTTTTAGGTAGAGGAGTGCTCCCCAGTCGGTGGACGAGGCGCGCGGTGCGGGTGAGGTTGCAATGATATGGAAGGCTTCGCATAGGTAAGGCGAATATTGGTGAAAGTGCATTAGTGCGCCGTTGAACGGCTGGTATATTTTGTCTGAAAGCCAGTAAAAGGGGTCAGTCGGAGGGATCGTTGCAAACATAACATCGAGAAATAGAACGAGACACGTACCATAACAATCCCATTGCGTCACAAATTCATGCTCCAACAGTGGGCTCAGATCTCTCGTCAACAGACTGTCCATGTCTACCCACACACCGCCCTCTCTCCAAACAACTAATAGCCTGATCAAATCACCGTCCACCCATGCTTTCTTGTCTGTGCTCCGTAGCAGCGCGCTGCCCTCCAACTCCGTCCCTTTCGCCAAATCCGCAACGTCCGCAACCCGCAATTCAAACGCGCCAGGGTACCGCGAGACATAACCGCGCAACAGTTGGTTCCCCGAGAGGTCCCCGTTCGACCAGAGGATGAACTTCGAATGCCCGGCAGGCTGCGTCGCGAAGAACGACTTGAGCATCCACTCCTGGCGCTCCCCAAACGGCGCGAGGTCGGTGCGCCAATACGAGTGAAAATTCGTCACGCTCCCTAGCTCGCGGTCTGGCGGCGCACGCAATGTCCCCGCGAAATCATAACAGTCGAGCCCGAGGCGCAGTGAGACCCCCGCCTGCACCTCGTTCCGCCGTGGCCCGTACACGCGCTCCGAGACATTATACGTTGCGCTCACGCGTTCGTTATTGAAACACCCAGCCAGTGGTTCTATAGGCACGATCTCCCGCTGAACCCAAGCCCGCTCGTAAAACGCGAGCTCGATATGCGGTTCCCAGAGAAAAAAGCCTCCGAATACGAGGAGAAAGAGTGCGGGGGCGATGATTTTCAGGAGCAGGAGGACCGTACGTCGGCGAAGGAAGAGTGAATGTCCGGCTGAGGAACGAAAAGACCAACTTCGGCGACGAGGAGGCTCATCGTCGTATGGAAGTGAGAGCGGGAGGGTCGGAGAAGTAGGCGATGAGCGGAGACGCGGGCTCGTGGACCCAGACCTGAGTGGATGCAGTGGTAGACGCGAATACTCGCTTTGCGCCATCTTCAACCTTGACGTTGCCGGGAATATCGATTGGTGGTGCTGCCTATGCTTTGAATCGTTGGAGAGAAGAGGCGTTCGAGTGATGGCTGTAATATATGGGTCTAGTAAGCAGAGATGCTAATGTACGCAGCCCTCAATTAATCATGAAGCAATTCCGTAGATTGTCGTGCGAGAAAATAGCTGAATCAGAAATTGCGACCCAGGAGATAATGAGACGACGAATGAGTGGTTGTGAGCGCTGTCGTTCTCTGTCGCACTTATGCGCAACAAAGTGAAGAAACGTTCTTGACGATAGTCACTTTAGTGTATGCACTCGTGACGTAATTCATCTTATCTTGCCGCGGCAGATTGTCGGTTAATTTGCAGGAGGGTCGAGATACTTCAAACCAAGGACATGACTGAAGACATCGACTGGGATTGCATTATCATGCAGAATCGGGGAACAGCGATGCTAACAGCTACAACACGCTCGTAAGACCGACGAGCAAACAACGCCAATATCACCACTACCAACGCCCACCAACCGCCAACCCCACCAAGACCCCATTCCGCCCATCACCACCATGAGCACTATACACCATCACAACGAACGAAGAGCACGAACAAAGGTAAGGTGTCGACCAACCGATAAGATAAAAACCGATCACGCTAAGAGGGCAAAGGGCGATACGAGCAGGGTGAATTGGAGAGGAGGATGAGGCAGACGAGGCAGATAAACGGACCGTGATCTCGCCAGAGCAACCAGAGAAGAGACAAGGAACGGCGAAGAACATGTGCGAGTAGAAAGGATAGAGGAAAGAGCAAGATCAGCTCTTTTTCTCTCGCGTAGGTTGAAGGGTGCAGAATAAGGGAGAGAGCCGAGGAATGCGCGTGGAAAGGAGGAAAATATATACAACACAAAAGTACCCTTTGTTCATTGTGACGGTATCGAGTGGCCAGACGACCATAGGCGGGATGAAGCTTGCGTTCGCCCCTGCACCCCTACGCCCAACTCCCTCCTCATATCGCTCCTCATCTCTGGGCAACGGGAACCTGCCCACGATATGCTCCAGCGGGAGCGCCAGTCGGATACGGCCTCGCACCTCCCGCTGGCTGTGCGGCTCCATTCGTCCTCCCCTGCTGCTGCTGCTGCTGCTGCTGCTGCTGCTGCTGCTGCTGCTGCTGCTGCTGCAATGCAGCTGCCTGGCGTGCCTGTGCCTGCACTGAGGTGGACGCCTGCGACCTCGGGGGCTGTATCTGCGACTGTGGTTGCTGTAATTGCGACTGCGACTGCTGCTCCGACTGGGTCGACCTCGATGGCTTTTGCCCAGTGGGCTCCTCAACTGCACTGGGTGCGACATAGAGTCCCTTGTCAATCTGATGCGGGATGGGTTGGATCTCTGTACCGAGCTCCTGCTCGATCTTGTACAAGTTGAATCGATCTTCGTACGTGACGAGGTTGATGGCCAGACCTAAGTGGCCGAACCGCCCGGACCGACCAATACGGTGGAGGTACGTCTCGGAGTTCTTGGGGAAATCAAAGTTGATGACGACATTCACGGCTTGGATATCGATGCCACGCGTGAGCAAGTCTGAGCAGACAAGGTTGCGGCATACGCCATTGCGGAAATCGTGGAAGACGCGGTTACGGTGGGATTGGAGCATCTTCGCGTGCGAGTAGAAACATGAGTAGCCGAGCTCTGTCACCTTTTTGGCAAGGAGCTCGACGCGGTTTGTAGAGTTGCAGAAAATTATGGATTGGTTAATTTGCAGCTATAATGGTTGTCGGTTTCGTGGGCGATTGCATGGTAGACACAGAAGAGACATACCTTAGAAAAAAGGGTGTTGAGACAGTGCACTTTTTGTCGCTCTTCGACAAAAGCGTAATATTGAGTGACACCACGCAGTGTCAGTTCGTCCATGAGGTTGATCTCGTGCGGAGAGTTCATGTGTTTGTCCTACACAACAGTTGAGCATGGCCGCCCAGAAGATACGTATACCAAAAGGAGACAAACCTTGAAATCTTTGACGATCAGGGGGAATGTTGCGGAGAAGAGCATGACCTGGCGGTCTTTGGGGAGGTAAGCGAGTAGCTGCTCCATTACAGGGGAGAACTCGGGGGACAACAGCTTGTCCGCTTCGTCCATGACGAACACCGGACATTCACTCAAGTCCGCGACGTTCTTCCCGGTTAAATCGAGGATACGGCCAGGCGTGCCAACTAGAACATGCACCGTCTCCGACAACCGCAAAATATCGTCTTTCAATGTTGTTCCACCGGTGGTTACCATGACCTGGATGCCCATATGCTTTCCAAGGATCTTGCACACCTGACTGGTTTGGAGCGCGAGCTCCCGAGTAGGGACTAGGAGAAGAGCTTGGATCTTATTCTTGTTGATGTCGATCTGTTGGAGGGAAGGGATGACGAACGCGGCGGTCTTGCCGGTCCCGTTCTTCGCACGCGCAAGGATGTCGCGTTTGGTGAGTGCCATGGGTATCGCTTCTTCTTGGATAGGTGAGGGCTTTTCGAATCCGGCTTCGAAGATGCCCATCAGGAGTTCACGGCGGAGGAACATGTCCTCAAATTCGAGGCCCTTCGTCGCCTTGACATCTTCGGTCTGTGGGCGATCATCGCGTGGTGGTGGGCGCAGGCCAGCACGCCAGTTGTCATTGGGACTAAAGAGGGAAAGAAGGCATTCAGTGATGCACAGTGACGCGTATTACGATTCTAAGAGAAATGCGACCGAAACAACGGCCCCCGGTACATAGGTGGGTGCCCAACGATAGCACGTTATCAAAACGGCCCAAACGCCATCAACAATAATTGAAGTAAGTCCCTGCCAGAGCAACTCTCCACATCTTTTTTGAATCCTAGCATTGCATAGATATCCATTGCACGCTCCCAGACAGCATGCACGGCGGTAAAGGCGAGAATCACTTATGTGATGGCAGTGATAGATTTGCCTTGAAAATGGGCAACGGGAGTCGGACTTACGATGAAGATGAGGAGGGGCGTGCTTGTTGAGACATTTGCTAGAATGTATGAATGCTTTGGAAGGCGATATTCGATGCGGCGGTTGGGTCGATGAGTGGGATGGGGGCGAGAGGATAAGCGCGATGTAGGAGGGGATATGCGTGTGGTTTGCGTGACGCAGACACGAGGATGTCAGAAGCGATCACGGATAGACGAAGCGGTTGTCAAAGCGGCTTGCAGGCGAAGAGTGTCGAGCTGGCGATAGCTACGGGTTTGGCAGCGTGCAAACGAGGTGTTTGTGGTGTTTGGCAAAAGGGGAGACGATGTGGACGAGTGGGATGTGAAGCGCAGACGACAACGACGACAGTCGCTAAATTCAAAGTTCGGGGGCCACCGCCCTCACGCTCCGCTTCAATCCCGGCCCACCCTTCCAGACCTCTCCCCTCCGACCCCGGTTAGATCCTTGTAAAACATTTGGATGCTCATGGGCATCATGACATTGCTTGTATTTGCGTTGGCATAGCTGGACCCAGCAGAGGTGAGGATCGTGTTCCTGTCTGAGACCTCATCACACATCACATCGTCAATTCGAATTGTTGCCTCAAGTTTCCTCCACATTGATCATCCCACATCGCAAACTCGTTCATGGTTTATCGTGAAGACTGCACCACTACCTTTTACCCCTCATATCTCATCACATGCACGATCGTCGAGAGCGTGTGTACGGATGACAGTGTGTATCAGTTTCATCGAACGAAAGCTATCTTATGTTCTCACTGTCTTCAGATCATCAAGCATATGCTCTAATCAAATCCTATTAAATATGAGCGCCCCTCTTCACAGGTGACCCATATCACGAAGTTACTCTAGAAGGACCCACCGTGACCTGCGAGTGAAACCCTTCCGACCATGATCGACGTATCTCGCGATCCCATGATCTAATTATATCCCCAAAACAGCCATTTTACCCCCAACAGCCATTCCTTTGAACTCACATTCGTAGACCGAAGCCACGAGTTTTCGTCGGTGTGGGTCGCTTGACATCTTACTGGATGCGAGACGGACAGCAATATCAAGCACCCATGTCACTTTTGCACCAGGAAATGGAAGAATAAGTAACTTGAACTGGTCAGGATTCCCGGCTACGCCCTTCCATTTTTAATACTACGGTTGACCAGCTAAACGAGGCAGCTGACACTGGTTCTGGCGCTTGTCATAGGATCCCTACCTGACGAAATATAGCTTCTTGGCACGGACCATGCGATCGAGTTTGTCGCATAAAAGGATATCTGTTGAATCTCCTTGCGCCTCGTCTCTTTCCCCCAATTCCGCCATGATCGCTCTACCTGAAGGATTGTCACTGCCCACGCTCGATAGACTGAAGGCAATAGTCCTGACGAGCTCGATTCGCTCAAGGTCGCGCGAGACTGGTTTTCAGCATTCGCGACTCATGTCGTAGAGGCAGACGTCAAAGGAGTCGTTGGGTTACTCGTCGAGGACGCCTTCTGGCGCGACATGCTCTCTATGACTTGGGAATTCCGCACATTTCATGGAGCAAAGAAAATTCAAACCTTCTTGGGTGACCGGCTCGGCGAGCTGAAGTTCTCGAATCTTGTGTTAGATAACCGATGGGTAGAGCTGCAGCGCCCGTACCCTGACATCGCGTGGATTCAGGGTCTGTTCAAGTTCGACACGTCTGTAGGGACGTGCTCTAGCGTCTTCCGCCTTGTTCCCACGTCGTCTGGAGATTGGAAGGCACACACTATCTTCACGAACCTCGAGGGTCTGCGGAACTTTCCAGAGAAATCGGGCCATCTGCGAAACCCCCTCCCTAACCACGGATTGTGGCCTGAGCAGCGACGTAGAGAAATAGAGTGCGAGGACGAAGATCCCAAGGTTATCGTCATCGGTGCAGGCCAAAGTGGCTTAGAAGTCGGTGCTCGGCTGAAGTATCTTGGCGTCAAGTCGCTCCTGATAGAGAGGCAGAAGAGAGTAGGAGACCAGTGGAGACTTCGGTATGAGGCGCTGTGCCTTCACGATCCGGTTTGTGCGTTTACACACTACGACCTGGAATGGACTATGAAGGCTAATCTTCGAGTTTGTAGGGTATGATCATATGCCGTATATTCCGTCAGTATTTGCAGTCTCTTGAAGACATAGATGTATGCTCAAACTGTGATGGATAGGTTCCCATCGACATGGCCAACCTTCACTCCTGCACCGAAGGTATGACAAGACATTGTTTGAAGCTTCGCTATCATTGAAAGAGAGGATCAGCTCGCGGATTGGCTCGAGAATTATGCGCATGCTATGGAGTTAAACGTTTGGACCTCTTCAACCGTCACGCGCGTCGAACAGGACCCGCAGACTCACATATGGACCGTGGATATCCGTCGAGAAACCGGGACCATCAGAACCTTCCGCGTGAAACATGTCATTTTCGCTGTAGGCTGGAGCGGTGGGGCACCGCACATGCCAATCTACCCGGGAATGGTCAGCCCATAACATATATTCACGCACAAAGCGAACTGATGCCGAACCTACTCATAGGATGAATTCAAGGGTCAAATTTTGCATTCATCCCAGCACAAGAGCGCAAGAGACCATATCGGCAAGAGAGTCGTCGTAGTTGGGGCTTGCACCTCTGGTGAGCGATATAGTGCCACCCTCTTCTGTGGACAATCACCAAGCCCTCCGTCAATCAGGACATGATCTCAGTGCAGACTATTATAATCACGGTGTTGGTGAGTATGCATCTCAATCACTCCCTGGCGTGGACTTCAACATCGCGTTCGTTCAGATGTCACTCTATACCAGAGGAGTGAGACCTATATCATGTCTACGAAGAATGGCTTGCCACGCTTACTTGGAGGTACATCTTGCTTCGATGATGTTACGCATCTTGCACGCTCATCAGTAATCTGGGCAAGACCACTACTCTGAAAATGCGCCGCCCACCGATATCGCAGACCTTTTCAATGCGTCGTACCCGAACCATCTCATGTACCTCATACATCAACGCAAGACCAAGGAAATCGCCGAAGCAGACAAGTAAGATTTTTTTGTTGAACCGAGGACCGTTTTTGACACGGCTGCTACTTACGATCAAGGGAAATCCTCGACGGGCTCAAGAAGCGCGGGTTCCGGCTCGGATGGGGCCACGGTGGCTCAGGATTCCTCACGCTTGCGTTGACCCGCAGTGGCGGGTACTATCTAGGTGAAGCCATCTCGCGTGAAGCGAGTCGCGCTGATCCTGGTTACGACTCTGACTGAATCGCTAGACGTTGGCACGAGCAAGCTCATCGCGGATGGCAAAATCAAGTTGAAGAACGACAGCCCGATCGAGGGCTTCAGCGAGAGCGGGCTGAAATTCAAAGACGGATCGACGCTCCCTGCGGACGTGGTCGTTTTCGCGACAGGGTGAGTGTGCCGAGTTCAATCTAAGACATCGCATGACCCACGTGCGTCATGTCCCTGCGCGCAGATTCTCTAATGTCCGCGAGCCCATTCACAATCTGTGCGGAGAGGATGTCGTGAGTCGCCTCAGGCAAGTCTGGGGACTGAACGAGGAGGGCGAGATCAATAGTGCGTGGCGGGACACAGGCATTCCCGGCCTCTACGTGATGATGGGTGAGTGACTGCGAGACTGCCACCTCATGGTAAGTGATGTTGATGGTTTCCTCGCAGGGAACCTGGCAATGTGCCGGTTCCATTCGAAGCATCTGGCACTTCGTGAGTGGAAGACTTCATGATCGAAAGCCAACAGTTGACATAGCTCTTCGTACCGAGCAGAGATCAAAGCGATGGAAGAAGGCATATTCGGAGAGCGATACGTGTCAAGGGATACTACATGATTTCACCTGGGCTAGGAATATGCACATGGCTCCTGGTACATCTGAGATCGGAAAGCTTGAAAGCTTTATCAAGATTTATTGATGGGAAGAAATATGGTCTCTGTATAACAGACGAGCAAACATCGAGGACGGGTCCAAGTTGTCCTGAGTACGATAGACAGGTTATGATAGCATGCTGATACAGTACAGACTATAGTACACAAGGAACGAAATGAGACTCAACTTCGCCACTGAACCCTAAAGAAACAACATTCTGAAGCTACTCAAACTTCTTGACTTGCCCCTTCCTTCTTGCCCGTCCTGGAGGAGCAGTCAGTATCAGTCATTGATTGGATAGAGGAAACGCACTTCGAGCGTGTGGGAAGCAGCTCAGGGTTGATGAAGGGCACAACACCACCCTGGCTGATGACAACGTCACCAAGCAGTTTGTTTAACCTAGAAAAATGATACATGAGTCAATGCCACACATGCCATATAAGCTCAACTCACTCTTCATCGTTACGGATGGCAAGTTGCAGATGCCTGGGGACGATACGTTGCTTCTTGTTATCACGGGCGGCGTTTCCAGCCAACTCCAAGATCTCGGCAGCCAAGTATTCAAGGACAGCAGCCAGATACACTGAGCTCTCGATCAGCCTCATGCATCTGACGCTGATAAAAAGTCAACGCACCTGGAGCGCCAGCACCCACACGTTGTGCGTAGTTGCCCTTCTTCAAGAGGCGATGCACACGGCCGACAGGAAACTGGAGGCCAGCTTTTGCAGATCGCGACTGTGATTTGCCCTCGCCACCAGTCTTGCCACCAGATGAAGATTTTCCAGCTTTTCCTACACGACCCAAGCATAATCAATGAGAGGCTCCCTGTGGCGCAGCAGAAATGCACTAACCTTTTCCACTCTGGGGTAAATGGACATTGGAGAGATGAGTGCTGCCACTGTGTTTCAATTGCGAATAAAGCATACCATTTTGAATCTACGTTTGATAGACTAGTCGAAGGTGTACCGGTGGACGAGTGGTGATGGGGGTTTGAGAACAAGAGAGGTGGATCAACGAACGAACGAGCGAAGCGCGTCTATATAAGTGGATGTCACGTGATGTGTGCTTTGGCCGTCGCGTCATTTGGGTTTGTTTGGCAGGCGACACGGCCAAATGCTTGCTAGTGCTCTCCGACATCCGCAGCGTACGCCCACGCGCGCGTTCATTCGACATGCTGCCAAAAATGCTGCTCAGAAAACCTCCAAAAAACCTCCAGCAAAACCTCCAGCAGATGATTCGTCCTCGAAGCCTTCAACCCCACCGATGTTTCATCTAATCCCGCCTCTGCAGAAGCCTCTGGGCGTCCCAGACGTCCCTACCACAGCTGTCAAGACCTGGTCAGAGATGAGTGCTGATATGCTCAACCAAGAGAAGCAACTGGCGAAGAGACGGCATCTGTGAGTCCCGTCGTGAGTCTCGTGTGTCTCTTCTCTGAAACTTTACCTCGAAGAGTCAAGCAGGCATCTACCGGATATTTCTATGACCTTCACATGACAAGGGTACACGGAGGAAAGACATGGATGGCACCGAGTGTGTTAATCAGACAGGATGTGCGTGCTCTTATGACATCACTTATACATCCTTCTCGTTCTCAGATGGCCTCAGAAAGCTTTGTACTTCCCAGACATTGTAGGGACGAAGTTGGATGATGGCGTCCAGACCCACACTACTAATCTCTGCTCTGGTCGTATATCCGTGATCGCGATGCTCTCAACAAAAATCTCTGAGGTCGGAGACCTTGTTCCTCTTCTTCTTTCAGAGCCTGAACGCCGTTCCGCCTCCACAGCAACACGCCGCTTCGTACACAACTCGCGTCAACGAGATGTATCGCAATAATCCATCGTACCAGTACATCCAAATCAATCTTCAAGAAAACTTTCTGAAGTCATTGCTGGTCAACATGTTCCTCTCGTCACTACGTGGCCAGGTTCCGACTCACCTCCAACCAACATATCTCATCTCGCGACAAAACATGGTAAATTTTTACAGTCTCATGGCACCCTATTTTGTCTCAACTCATTGTCTATTTGCCTCTTATTTAGGAATACGTACGCGAACAGCTAGGAATGGTTAACTCACGCATCGGATACGTGTACCTTGTGGACGAGCAGCTGAAGGTGCGATGGGCTGCCTCCGCAGATGCGAAGACGGAAGAGGAGGAAGCTTTGATTCGTGGCGTCGGCGTGCTGCTTAATAGGAGAAAGCACCCCAACAAGCCCTCGGTTGATGATCACTGATATATCTCTTGTATCTCAGTAAGTCTTGCCTTCATGTGATGTACATGTACTCACACGCGCACAATTTAGACCGCTGTGCTATTTTAGATGCTTTACTTCACGCTTTGATTTCACATATTGAGCTGCTACGACAATCTTTCTCGAGCTTACTACCTCCAGTGGCTGATTTAAATAATGGAAGTCAGTGCAAAGGTCCATTCTTTATCACGTCAATCGGCTAGGGTTCGTTCCTGCCACCCTTCAAATACAGGTAAGGCAGATATATGCGCTCTGAAGATGTATCGCGATTTCATTCTTCCCCTGTAACCTCTGCGACCCACTGCCCAATCGCCCGCCACACGTTCTCTCGAACGCGTTCGTCCCAACTCTTTAGCATCAAGATGTCATGCACGCCATCTGGCGCCCAAACCATCTGCACACGGACCCCGTCATGCTCCATACCCTTCGCTAGTGCTACGACTTCGCGCTCGAGCCGCTCCGCATCGCCGACGACCACGAGGGCGCGGGGGAAGGATGTGAAGAGACCCTGCCCATCTGGCACGCAAATGTACGGATTTGCGTAGTCCGCAGGCACGCCAGATTCCGCGTCCGTGCCAGGGTTCTCGCGATAGTCGCGAGTGTCGTCTTCGCTGTGCTGTGCGCGCGCAGGTTCAAGCTCTCCCATGCCTGCGTGTCCATGGAACGCGGCCAAGACGCACTCGGATGCGGGCGAGATGTATGGGGAGTAGACCATTGCGACTGGGTGGCGCCCGAGGAACGCACGCTGAAGCACTGCGCGGGGCTCAGGCGTGTCGAGGAGATAGTCTGTAGATGCATGCGGACGTGGGCGCCGGGAGGCAGGAACTTGAGGAAGTGTGTGGGCTGCGAGTCGATGTGCATTTCAGCATACGAGCATAGAAAGGGTGAAGTGGCGCGCACATGGGTCACAGGAAGGCTAGAAGACGGGGTGATCGGTATGCGGTCTAGCTCTATCAAAGTGTTGGACGAAACTTACGGATAGTAGAAGCATCCCATCCGGCGAGGGAAGCACACCTTCGTCGCGAATCCAGCGTGCGAGGGCGAGCACCAGGTTCCCACCCGCGCTGTCGCCTATCAGGACCACCTTGGGCCGGCGGATCGCAGGGCGCAGCATGCCAGATTCATCGTGTGTGAGTCTCGATGAGTCACTGCCTTCGGGTGACGAAGGCGTGGGCACTGTATCATTGCCACTAAGCTGAGCCTCGTTTGGACGGTGTGTCGTGTCACCCTTGCAGTTTCTAATCTTCTCTTTTGAACCGGTCACTTCAGAGCACGAGGTAGACAGGGAGGGCTGGGATAGGACCCCCTGGATGCCGACCGATTCAATGCCATCGAGCGTTGGAGAGGAAGCCGTGTGGGTGTGGTAAGGCATGGCGGTGTTAGGGTAGCGGTACGCGCCATCCGCGCCACGCTGGGCGCCCAAGTGGTGTGTGACAAGATGTGCGTAGACGGCAGCTGCATCCTGGATGGCGCCTGGAGTGGGGGCGTGCTGAAGAAGACGGTATTCAACGGCTGCATGGAGGTGTGATCAGCAGGACATGGACAAAACCAGACGCGACCGACCGTGGATTTCTTCAAACAGTTTGTCCTGGGCATGCGGGTGGTGAGCAGCTCCCCAGTCTCACTATTCATGAGCTCACCCTCATCAACCGTCGCGGTATCCTCGACGTCCCAGACTTTTCGTGAGCGGACATGTGGCAGTACCCTCCACCGTGCAGGAAGACGCCGATTACCCGTGAGTTCGAACTCTCGGCCTCGACTTGCGTACCACTTGGATGCGAAAGTTTCGCATGCTCGATATTTTGCAAGGATGGCACTGCGTCTATGAAAAATCTTCCTCGCTCGGCGCACCGCATATGCACCCTAGATGGGGTTTCCTTTGGCCAGATATACGTCCCGACCTGTTGGCAACTGACCTCCTTGTCATCGACGATTCCGGTACGCAGTTGTTCAGGCAACGGGGGCACCCAGGCGAACCGTGTTTCTCTCAAGGTCGAGCCGTTGGGTTCTGCCTTTGGATCGCGTGTGTTCCAAGTGACACCAGCGACTTCCGTGACGCGGTAGATGCGCTTCATGAACTTGACGAGGACGATCTGGGTGAGTGACCAGGAACGTCGAGGACGGTACGAGCGGGGTAGGAAAGTGTAGTAGACAATCCAACATGGGACGAGGATGAGAGTCGAGAGAATCCGTTGGAGGACGTAGAGGGTTTTCCAGGGCTCATGAGCCCATAGGAGATGCTGTTGGTGAGGGTAGACTGGGTGTTGATCATACAACATGGTGGAACGGCGAGTGGACGCGCTCAATATAAACGGAGCAGAGACAGTGGTGTGAGGTGACGTCGGCGTGATCTATTTCTCGACTCGGGTGGCCCTAACCTCACAACAGGGTTCCTCCATTGTGACCCCAGCGCCGCCCACTCCGTCACCGACGTCATCCGTGGCCATCGCGGTTCCGTGTCGACTTCGTCATTTCCAGCGGTCTCATATATATATGTTAGAAATGCCGCGTCAGTCCCCACCACACCATGTCCCTTCACTCCAAGATATCATTCAAGCTTCACCGTGCTAAAGACGCTCTCGCTCAGCCGCTCGCAAAGCAGCCAGACACGAATTCTGCCAGTAACACGAAAACAGACGACAGTGCCTCGAACTCAATTGTTCCGGGCGAAGCGGCGGGTCCACCCCAGCCAACACAGCAGGCTTCGCGAATGAACAGCGCTCCCAGAGCGTCCGAGAATACCGATGCAAGTCCATCGCATTCGAACATGGACAACGAACCGGACTTCGTTGCGCCTTCACCTATGACGTCTGCGATACCCGAGAACGAGATTGACCCCTCCGCTGACAAGGCAGACATTGCCGCGCTCCTGCCTGCTTACGGCTACTCCTCTGCAACTGCGTGGCTCGAACATGATCGTTACCGCGTCTGGCGGCTGCCTGTGTCAGCCCCCGTGCGCGAATCTACCTTCGCACCCGCTCAGGGCTATTTTCGAGCAGACCCGTATATCTTCGCATGGGGCAACCCGCTGGTGTCCTCCCCCGCCGCGCTGGTACCCACCGTGGCAGCGTTTTGGACGTGGTGCAAGCAGCAGAATCTTCGGCTCGTATGGTGCTGCGTTGACGGCCACATGGAGCGTGTCCTTGGTGCTTCCGGGAGCGAGTTTGGGTGGAGCACTGTCAGCTGCATCTCAGAAGACGTCGTCGACCCGAAGGAGGTTGTCGACATCGTCGATGCGCCAGGAGGTGGTTCGACGGTGAAAGATTTGAAGAAGAATCTTAGAAGGGCGGAGAGGGAGAACGTCGTCGTGCGCGAGGTCAAGCATGACGAGTGGACCGAAGAGCACAAGCGAACTGTCGAAGAAGGGATACAGGCTTGGAAAAAGTCACGTACGGGGATACAGATTGCCGCTGTAAATATTATCCATCACCCTCTCGACTACTATCAGTCTTCTTCCTGACAGATATGCTTTTGTAGACGTCGTTTCAGCCGTGGATCGACTTTGAACACCGCCGCTTTTGGGTCGCCGAGAAAGATTCCGTGGTAGGACGAATCCTGATCCATCAGCCTCTTTGCTGACGGTCATATAAACACACTCTTCAGATCATCGGCATTCTCATCCTCTCTCCCGTTCGCCCCGCCTCTTATCAGATTAAGAATGCGGTTGCCTTCCCCAACGCGCCGCGCGGCACCGCAGAGCGGCTCATTTACAGTGCCATGCACGACCTCCAAGACGTAACGCACCTTGACCCTCGCGCGCCCGAGATTCAGGACCAGCAATCGCTAGCAGACAAGGACGTTGAGTCTTCAACCCCGCTCTTTTTTGAGAAATATGAGCGCACGCCCCCCGAATCGTCGGCAACCCCAACATCCGACTCGCATGCATCGATCGCGTCCGTGGCAGTATCTGAAACGTCCGTCGAGGCATCGAACGGGCGGTCGTCTGCCACGTTCAGTACTGCGTCCACACCGGACCGGCATTCACACTCAGCTTCACCGTCACCTGAGAGCGAAGACGATCGCGCACGTATAACGGTCACGTTTGGTATCTCCGCCGCGGACAAGCTGACGCCTGTGGGCAATCTATCCGGGTGGAAGGTTTCATGGCTCAGCAAGACCTACCGCAAGGTCGTCGGTGCGACCGGGCTCGTGCGGCGGGGTAATTTCAGGGTCAGATTTGTTGCCTTGTCGATTCAGCGTCGCCGTTGATCATGTTTGCTTTTTGTGGACAGGATAAATTCCAGGCGGAGCACATGCCGATGTATGTGTGTTATCCGACAGAGGACGGCTTCGGCCTTGACGGTATCAATGCGCTCATCAAATGCCTGCGGCAGTGAAATATTCACGATGTTTGAATTTCTCTTCTATGTCTCAACGGTCTTCAAACACTGTGAAGACCCGACTGTATAAATGTAAACGGCTCTATGGCGGATGAAGCTTCGGACAAGACACTGCATATGTAACATAACTATTTATACTGTACATACTTCAAGAAACCGATCGTCCAGAAATATTATTGATTCAGATATACGTTACGAATCGTGGAGATCATGAGAAGGCAATGGTATATCAATCATTTCACTTCAGCACTAGCAGGAGTCTTCCTCGAGCTCTATCGTCACGCACCAAAACACTTTGCCCCACGGGTTACCCTCACCCTCAATAGAATCTCCGTTTTGCGTCCTTGCACGCTCACAGCACACAAAACGCACGGGCTGGCCATCCCAATAGTGCATCAGATCGAATGAAACGCCGCCTGGGAGGCGTAGCGCGAGCGTAGGCGAGAACTCGAGAAACCCGTAGCAAAAGTCGGTTGTGAGGAGGTCCTAGGGTGCGCAGGCCGTAATGATAAGCAGTAAACGAAAGAAAGAGAGGGGGCGGCACATACATGGGGCCCGAAGACGATGGCTTGGCGGTGGGTGGAGGACATGAAATGCTTGCGACGTTTGTCCGCAGTTGAGAGTGCGCTTAATACGCATTCGAGGCTCTTATTCCGCTTTCCGAGTTTCTTTTTGTGCTCTTCCACATTCTTGTTCTTATCGTTCTGCATGTGGGCGTGTGAGGAGAGAGAGGAAGACGGTTTTCCGGCCTCGAGCTGCACAGAATTGGGCGGCGAGGACGAAGAAGACAAGGAGCTCGAGGACGTGAGCGAAGAGGAGGAAGACGAAGAAGAAGAAGAGGGTGATGTAGTCAAGGCTGAACAGTTGTTCACGGCGAGATAGAGCTGAGATGTGTCGTCCACGAGCGAGCTTGCAGAAGCGAGATCGGGCCACTCGCTGTCGCCCTCTATGCGCGCGTGCGCGAAGTGCGGCATCGTCGCAATGAGTGGTGAGAGCGCCCAGGGCTTTGTAGGAGACGCAAGATCGTGCTCCAGCGTCGGATCGACGATACTATGTGAGCCCATGAGTCGAAAAGAGTCACACATGGAAGTCAGACACACACCTCATGAACTTCAGCGCGACAGAAGACCCCCAGGGCAGCTTGAGCGGACGGTCGAACGTGTTCCCGAAGAGCACATCATCCGCAGACCGCGGCTGCAGGAATCGACCTGCATTGGTATGTACCCGCCGGGCGGCATACCAGAGATCATGTCAGCCATCAAAGGATATTAATAGCACGGGCGGCTCGCGCGATCACTACACAAATGGGACCACCGCTAAATCCTGTTCGAGTCATTTACGCACCCTGCACCTGAATGCTCCACGTAATGCCTTTGCGGTCGTCCCTGCCGAAGTACTCGTTCTCTGGCACGGTGCTATTGGAATCATTGAGGCCTTTTATATACACGAGCACGCGTCCTTCAAAGTCAGGAGTCGAGATGATGTGCGGCGTGGAGCAGTTGGCTGAGATCGGTGTGAGCGTGGTCGGCGTCGGACCTGCGAGCACGCGTAGACGGGGCATGGAACTGGGAGGCAAGCTATTCTCCAAATGTTATATAGGCCGTGTAAGGTCTGGGAGTTTATGTCTCTGACCAAGAGTGGAAACGGTCGTGTCCTCGTCAGATGGCCGTCGCAAAGTCGGCTGTTCGCCTAGACTAAGATGCACAAAGTCGGTGTCGCAGAACTGTCCAGGCAATATGTTTGAGGATGATAAAGAGTCTACGGACACGCGAGAGAGAGAAAGTAGACCAGCTACTGGTGAGAGAGGATAACCTTTATATCGACACCGCCATGCAGCCAGGCGGCTTGATGGTGCGGTACGAATCAAATAGTAACCGTGGGAGTCTCGAGCACCCGTCCTTTTCTTAGCCGTCCATCGGGTCGAACAATTCAAATTCAAATTCAACGACTACGCTAGTAGCCAGAATGGGCATCAAGAACAAGAACAACACAACAAGCTGTTTGCACACAGCTGGGAGGAATAACCTAGTTGTAATGTTTGAGGCGTCGGCAAGTGAGTGACATGTCGAATGAGGAGATACTCTATCTCGCTGACATTCCTAGCTAGTGCATAAATGGTGTCTCGAGGGTGATGTTCAATGAAGCAGCACAGCTTGGGAGCCTCGAGCATCCAAAAATGTCTCTTAACTGCGCATCCATGACATCCCTACCACGGGCATCGACCAGCATTTACCTGATGGCACCATTCGGCGTGGGCTTTTGTCTCACGAGAACTGCGCACGAGTACTAGCCTGGCATAAGTGAGTTTCGTAGACTTTCGAGAAGAATAGACGAGACTCATGCCTGGCAGATAGCCCACACGATCACATACCAGGTACATCCGCAGGTGAGAAAAAAACTTATTGACATAGTTGGTAGCCTTCGTCGAGTCGATGGGCGTGAGGATCAATGATACCAAAGGGTTTGTCTACGAGATCTTGCAACTTCGAGCCTTCGGCAAGAATATCCAAGTCGTCCGACGGGCCAGAAACTTACAAACTACCAATCTGCGACAGCGAGGTCCTGGTCGGACGACAACCTACTCGGAACACGATCAAACTAGAATCAGGCATTCCGATTGTTCGAGAGGTATTAGTTTTTTTTCATGCTTACGCTCCTTGGATCAAGCTTTGAATGTGCTAGGGGCCTAGGACGTCTCTATGATGGTTTCAAGAGAGAGACATTTAGTCGCAAGAATAAAAGGACTCTTATAGCAACATATGTCTCGACAAGGGTCGGCGTTCCCACTGCAAGTGTTTACCAAAGCTAAAGCCAAGAGCTGCTAGATTTCCGATCTTGACATCCCGTCTTGACCGTGCGCCTAATTGCTGCCACTGATGGTATCTAGGCCGCCAGATACACACTTAAATGCTGAACTGGGTTCAAGAATAGTGATGCAAACAGGGTTCAACGTCGACCTGTATGTGAGTCTTCTCTTTTGATAAGCGTCCTGCGGGAATTTGCCCAGAAATTCCCATGTCACGATTCTGTCATGAGCGGACCGATCGATTGATCGATCCAAACCAGCATATCTCTCTGAATTCTCTCAGAGGCAGACTACTCTACGATTGATTGATTAACTTTGGTCAAGCACAGCGATTTTGAAGGCGGATCTTGCAAGCTAGCGATGGTCTCGCCCTATCATTATCAAATCGAGATTCAAAGTAAAATCACGTCGCCTCTTCTCGCCTCTCGGCCTCATCCATATTGCTAGAGAGGTCGCCGTAAGTTTTTCTGCTGCGTATCAAATGAACTACCTCAATTGATCTTGCTCTTGCGATAGCTGCTTTATCACTGAAGTGTAGAGTTGAAACCAACTGAAGAATCAAGGGCTGTAAGTTCATTGTCAAATATGCATCACCACATCGACCCTGGCTCTAGGTTGACAGGTGTGTAGCCCCACACGTTCTCACATCTCGCATAGATCGATTGACGGCAACGACTCGATAACACAGCGCCTTGGTTCAATTTCCACGGATCCGTGAAGAGATCAATCCCCAGCTGCCCGACCTTCCAAACGAGCTGTGGTTACATATCTTCGAGTGGGCAACTTCCGTGCCAGACGCCTTGAACCCGGATTTCCACAATTCATTCGAAACTGGATTACCTGTGTACCACTTTATGACTTTTTCAGGGATGAGCAGCACGCTATCGCAGATCTCTCGTCACAAAATCCGGCCTTATTCGTGTCTGCAGCCGGTGGCATGCTCTCGCTACACCGCTCCTATACCAAGCAGTTCTAGTCACGGATCGGAACCTGGGCGCCCTACACCGTGCTTTGAAGCAAACAGCATAAGATGCAGGGGCTCTTGCTGGGCTCCCTAGTACGCCGTCTAGACACAAGTTCTGTGCAAGAGAATGAACTGCCCATGCTCGGCGAGGTCTTTGGATATCTCTCATACATCCGCATACTCATTGTCACGTCGCTGTTCAGCCACAACATGCCCCAGAGCGTCTCGAAGCCATCGGTCCACACTGCAGCCCGACATTGCAGAAGCTGGTTTGCGACATGAAGCGTCCGCCGTGGGGAGGCTACCTTACACGGCTGTCAAACGTGCGCACGTTATTGTGCGTGCAGCGCGGCTTCTGTCTGCACGATCTTCCGAACCTGCGGTTTACCGATGTGGACAGCTGGCGCGACGAGTGCTCGCCTGACTCGGGTAGATACGCGGCGATGCCGTGTCCCAATCTCAGACACGTCCTTCTTCGTTGGCAAGAGGACTCTGCAGACCGCCAGGCAGAGTGCCGGGCGTGCGTCACGGGCTTCTTGTCGAAGCGCGCGCCGGAGCTCGTGACCGTGCACCTGGAGACCAGGGTCAACATCTCCAAGCCGGTGTTCAAGCTCCTCGCGGAAAATTGCCGCGCCTGACTTATATCGTCTTTTACTACCTCTCGGCGAGAGCTGGTCCGAAGAACCTTTTGATCCCGACGAGTTCCAATTTATGTCAAATGGAGGCTGGGTCTCCGAATACAACAATGATGGCGAATCTGAGAATGAGGGTGAGGATGAGGACGAGGATGTTCCTCTTTGGGAGAAGATCCTGCGGAGAGCTCCCCGGGAATTGCCTTAACATGCCACGCTTTCTGTCACGAAAGTTTGTGAACATGACAACAGACCAATTCAACCTAATTCAACCTTTACCCTCAGTGACCAGGTAGGTCGCCGTACAATTTATCTTCTGCGCGATGAACGTACTTTTCAGTGATCTCATTCAGTATCCCGGATGAAACAAACCGAAGAACTGAGGCCCACAAGTTCCTTGTTGAAAATCGATGCTTCACCGCATTGTCACTTGCTCAGGCCCGTCAACAGGTTCGTAACTCGGTTTCTCACATCTCCCATGGATCGATTGCTGAGAACAACTCGACGACACAGCGCCTCGGGTACTACCTTCTTTACGGGCCCGCGAGGAAATCAACCCCCGGCTCCCCAGCCTCCCAAACGAGCTGTGGTTGCAAATTTTCGAGTGGGCGACGTTCGTACCAGATGTCCTAAACTCCGACATCCCCAATTCGTTCAAAAGAGCATTCTATGGGTTTGATTCTCATCTGACCTGGGAGTGGCTCTGTATCCGCAGGTCTCTCGTCACCAAATCCAGCCTTGTTCGTGTCTGCAGACGTTGGCACGCTCTCGCCACACCGCTCCTATACCAAGTAGTCATGGTCTCGGGTCGGAACCTGTACACCCTGCATCGTGCTTTGAAGCAATCGACAGAAAATCCGAATGGTGTCTTGTTGGGCTCTCTGGTGCGCCGTCTAGACGTTCATTCCGTGCAGGAGAATGGTTTGCCCATGCTTGGCGAGGTCTTTGGACATCTCTCGCACATCCGCATACTTACTGCCGTTTCAATATACGATGACACGACGGCCCAGAATGTCTTCAAAATCATTGCTTTTAAATGTGGTCCGACATTGCAAAAGCTGGTTTCCGATGTGAAAAGTCCATTATTGTGGGGCTTCCTCGAACGGCTGCCAAACCTGCGTACCTTGTGCCACCCGCATTTTTGCTCGCACGACCTACCGCCTCTCCCGAACCTGCACTCCATGTCTTTGGACAACTGCCATGACGTTTGCTCCGCCAACCCTGGCAAAAATGCCACAATATCGTATCCCAATCTCAGGCTTCTTCTTCTCCACTGGGATGGGGACTCGTCGCTAGAACAGACGGAGCATAGGACATGCGCCTTGAAATTTTTGTCAAAACGAGCTCCGGGACTCACAACCGTGCATCTAGAGACTACGATCAACATCTCTCAACCGGCATACAAGGCCTTAGCGGAGTATTGTCCTCACCTTACTCACCTCATCTTCAACTATGATCCAGATGAAAATTGGACCGAAGAAGCTATCGAACCTTCCGATTACGTTCCGATGGAACCGTGTTATTCCGACTATCACGAGGACACTACCGACGACGAGGAGCCCGGGATCTTTATTCGTTCGCGTCGTCCCGCTATCCCAAAGTACAGGGCCGGAGAGTTTCCTCTCATCACGCATCTGACACTTCTCCCTCGAGACGGGAACTTGACCACCCGCTATACCGCGTCCGACATATTTCCCTGGGTGGCGTCGCAAATGCCTCCTTCTCTAGAGGTCGTGCGATTTTCTGATGGGAGCATGGTGGACGATTTGCGCACGCGATATCCGCGAGCGTTAGCACGCGGACTGAAGATGCTTTCCGGTGTGCGGGTGGAGGATCATGAGGGGAACGATATGAGACGTTTGCTGCCCCTCCTCACCAAGCCCCGTCGCCGGTTCTATCAGTACACGGACTACGCATCTGATCAGTACACAGACTATAAAGCCGATTAGTACACGGACTACGAAGCCGATCAGTACGCATACTACCAATCCGATCAGGACTCGGACTACGTATCCGAAGCTTTCGAATAAGGCCTGACTCTTGGACCAAAGTGGACAATGGCGACCTCGTAAAGAGGCCATCTCTCACCTCAGCTTGCGTGTATGTGTTCGCAGAATCATACCTACCCTTATTCAATATCTATCGATGGTACCGCTGGTCCGTGCCTTTGTGATTCCTCTCCGCTTTTTATTCTTCCCCACAGAATCCCATTCAAATCTCATCCCTAGAGAGCAGGGCGTACACATTGTAATAGAGGTTGAACTAGAGAACAGCTGCACAGACAGGCTTGCAATGCATGTTCTCCGAATCACGTCGTCCGACCTGGCGTCACGGTATTTCTCCAAAATGCTCTTGTAGTCTGAACTGCGTGGGATTACAATCAAGTACAAAAAGCACTTCAACGACGTTCTTTCCGGGCTGAAACTCGTGAAAGGGACTGCCGTTGACAACGGCGTACGCTCATCCATTCTTACATCTTGGTCAAGAGGCCGTTCCCTTCGAGAATGATCTCGGAATGCGCTAGTGAAGAACACGGGCTTGTCGCACGTAGGATTGAAAGGGAGCACAGTACAACTCCAAATGCTTCTGGAGGCTGACACTCTCATGTCGCAACTGATGAATCATACCGTGGCAACGGCGGGGATGCATGCCAGAATCTAGCCCACAAGGTTGAGTAAGCTCCCGAGGCATGAGTCTCTATTGGTCTCATTTTGGACGCTCCATTGAAAATGTGCGCGTGGCCATGGCGCTGCGGAGACCTGGAAGGGCGTTTAGTCGTGAAGGCACTTATACAGACTTGCCTACACGTCCTCGTTTGGTGTATGCATTGCCGGCGCCCCTCTTATGATACTTATCCGACACTGGCCTTCGGCTGTGGGGGATACGAATATGTTGATATTCATTATATATAAAAAAGGCTGCATCAGAAATCATCGCCTCAGAAGCCATGCCGCCGCGAGGCAGGGCAGCAGGTGTCTCAAGTCGCTCCCCTCATGATCCTCTACCCGCACACCGGGGAGCGTCTCCAGCGCACGCGCCAAGTCCCGCGAATATTTCCTGCGCAAACCGTATACCATGTCCCGATCGAGGAGTTGCACGACCTGCAGCGAGGGGGGCATTTGCGCCGCCAGCCAGGCGAAAACGTCGGATGTGGAATGAAGGGCAAGTGTTTCGCCATATGGCGGGACAAGCGCCAGATGCGCGATGAGAGGAAACTCTCCGGCCTTGTACTTTGCAACAGCGGAAGGAGGCGAGCCTATGGGAGGAGGCAAGTCTGTAACGACCCCGGGCTGGCCATCATCGGACTCATCGGAGGTGTCCTCGTAATAGTCGGATTCCTGGACTTCATCCTGAATTGGTTCGTCAGGTTCGTCAGGTTCGTCAGGCTCGTCGGTCCATTTCTCAGTCGGGAGATAATGAAACCCAAGGTGAGTGAGGTGAGGACAATTCTCCGCCAGGGCCTTGAACACTGGCTTGGATATGTTGGCCGTGGCCTCCAGATGTATGGTCGTGAGCCCCGGAGCTCGCTTTGACAGGAGTTCCAAGGCGCACGCCCTATACTCTGTCTGTGCTAGCGACACGTCCGCATGCCACCGAAGAAACATATGCCTAAGATTGGGATACGGCGTTGTATGCCTAAGATTGGGATACGGCGTTGTCGTATCTTCGCTAAAGTGTGCGGAGCAAACACCATGGCAGTTGTCCAAAGCCATGGAGCGCAGGTTCGGGAGAGGCGGTAGGACGTATGAGCAAAAATCCGAGTGGTACAGGGTACGCAGGTTTGGCAGCCGTTCGAGAAAGCCACTGAATAAAGGACTGTGCACATCGGTGACCAGTTTTTGCAATGTCAGACTGCATCTCGAAGCTGCAGTTTCAAAGGCACCCTTGGCCTTGTTATCGTATATGGACACGGAAATGAGGATACGAAGGTGCGAGAGATAGCCAAAAATCTCGCCAAGCTCTAGCAAGTCAAATTCCTGCCTGAGACAAACGTCCAGACGGCGCACCAGAGAGCCTAGCATGATACCATTTGGGATTTCTGTCGCCTGCTTCAAAGTACGAAGTAGGGAGTATATGTTCTCATTTGTTACAATGACGGCTTGGTACAGGAGCGGTGTAGCGAGAGCGTGCCACCGTCTGCAGACGCAAACGATGCTGGATTTGGTCTCAAGCGACTGCTCGATATAATCCCACTCAGCCCTCAGATGATAATGGAGATCAAAGAATGCTGTTTTGAGCGAATCGGGGATGTCCGGGTCCAAGACGTCGGGTACGAACGTCGCCCACTCGAAAATTTGCAACCACAACTCGTTTGGGAGACTGTGGAGCCAGGAGTTAATCTCTTCGCGGACTCGCGGAAGATGTACTGAGGACGCTGTATGGACAAGTTGTTCGCCTCAATTATATAAGAGCAACTGGGCTACACACCTGTTGACACCAGCGAATCTGAGCGAGTGATAATAGGGTGATTCATCGATTTATAGAAAGAGACCTGCGGGGCCTGATTGTTCGGTTTGTTTTACTCTGAAAACTGGGAGCGAAAGCAGCCACTATCGAATGGCAAGATCGCTGAGACGATGTGGTCCTGATTTTAAGATCCCGGTTCAGCGACAAAGCAAGACGACCATCGCCAGCTTGAAAGATTCACCTCTAGGCTCCGCGCACCTGCTCCGATCGTCGTTCTGGGGCGTATAGCAGCCTGCTTGTGGAGGATATAGTGAATATCTATGTTGTGGTGCTCCTGCTGGTATGGATCGGATCGATCTGCCGTACTCGCGATTGTCCGGGGGTTTCCGAACTTTTCCGCAGGATAAGCGTGAGGAATCGATTACGGGCGTTTTGCTAGGATTTTGCTAGGATCTTGCTGGCGTCTTGCGTTGCCCTAGACGACATCAGCATTCCAGCGCAATGCGCACATGATGTTTCCTCGCGCCAGTTGCAGACGGTCGACTTGAAGGGAAAAATATGACGAGGGCCACTCAAAAGTCCCATTGACTTCGAGTGAGTCCGGTGAAAACGAGGCCTCTCCTCTTCTAAACCTCAAATGGAGGCGCGGAAGCACATTGCCAACGGGCACGAGGAGACCTTCTTCCGTAGCTAGTTTACGGACACTAGTCGGATACCTGCCAGTACTATAACAAGAATCATGATGCCTACACTTGCCAGCAAGCGCTCTCGGCCCATCGACGCAACAGCGAAAAAAAAGAGCGGAGCAGTCCAAGAGCTGCCCCGCAACCGCGACGGACACGCGCACGAGCAGGCAGGCACCGCGCAGCGTCCGAGACGGATCCACGCTCCACAGCACGATCGCGATCGCGAACGCCCAGCCAAGGCCACAGTCACCCTATGGAGTCCCCATGGAAGCCTATGATCTCCTATGATGGAGAGAGAAGAGAGCCTCCCGTCGCGAGGAAGAAACAGAGCCAGATAAATACCGCCGCGGCGTGCTGTACTCTACGATAATAATAAATAACACAGTAGCCAGCCAGAATTTAAGGAAGCAGAAATAAGCATGGCAGGCCACAGCGCCCCGGGGCGGCGAGCATGAGCACGAGCACGCAGAAGGTATGAGTAAGTAAGTAATGGGAGGGCGTGTTCGTGTAGTCGAGCGACGGAAGTGTGTGGGAGACAGGCGTACAGGGTTCTACGAATTGAAAAAGGGCCGCGGGAGCGCGAAGCATGCAAGTCCGGGGGCGTTCGCACAGACAGAGAGACGAGACGGGTGAGTAAATAAGGAGACATAATCTGATCACAGAGCCCAATAGGTTACCGTAACGGGTGGGTGGGTAACGAGGAATAGCAAAGACAGAGGCAGAGACAGAGACGAAGACAGAAAGCGAAACGAGGAACCCGACACGAGGACGAAGACGAAGACGCGGAGCCGCCAAGCGCACGAAACGACGAGAAGAAGAAGAAGAAAAGGAAAGGAACAGACAGAAAAGAACGGGGGTGCGATGACGGCTCGCGGTCGTAAAGACAGAATGTTCTGTAGGCGTGCAAATACATAAATAAGAGAAAATAACGACCCAGAAAAAGATCCGCGGACAGAAGGAGAGAGCGGAATGGAAGCCGCGTCCCGGCGGACAGCGCGTCCAGGTAACCTCTCGACGTCGAAACTCACACCCGGAGCGCCCGCCCCAAACCCGACGAAGCACGACGCACGACGCACGACGCACGCCAACGGGGGTCCCACACGCGATCCTCACCAACCCCCAACCCCAACCCCGAGCCCGAGCCCAACCGCCACGACCGCCCCAACCCCAACCCCAACCCCAGCCGCCCCCGCACGCGTCCGCGGGCCCGCGCCCGACACGCCCGACGCGAGCTGCACGTACCCCGCCCCGCACGCCTGCGCCGCCACCTCCGCCGCGACGTCGTACGTCGCCTGCAGGCCGGGCACGCCCGCGCGCGCGTCCGCGAACAGCGCCATCACCTGCTTCGTGCACACCGAGCACGACGGCGCCGTCCCCGCGGGCAGCGCCGAGCCCCACGGCAGCCCGTAGAAGTACAGGTCCGCGGGGCTCGCGGCCGCGGCGGCCTCGATGTAGCAGTACGCCCCCGTGCTGTTGTTCGCGAGGCACGCGACGTCGCGGTACAGCGCGTACGTCTGCAGGCCTGCGGAGTTGCGCCGGCGGCGTCGGTTTCGAGCGGTCGTGGCGGTGTCGCCGGGTTTCCATTGGGAAGGTTATTTTGAGAGCGACGAGGTGGGGTGGGGTTCGGTCGATAATGGTTGATTTGTAGATGTGTTTCGGGGGGTGGGGTGTTGTGATGGCACGACGTGGGACGAACAGGTGGTCAGTCACGTACGAAGCGGTGGACGGCGGTGTAAAGCAGTGGCAGGGAGAGAGGGTCTGGACGCACCGGTCATGACATCCAGTACAAGCTTGTTCTGGCTGTTAATTTCGGCCTGACACTGATCTGAAAGCCCGGACGCGTACATGGCCATGGTGGCCACGCACTGGTCCGCGTCGACGACCGTGTTACACGTCCCCCAGACGTCGATGTTCAGAGCTGTGATGTTGTTCTGGGCCTGCTTCAAAACAGATGAATGAGCAGTTCGTCGTCATGATCGTTGCATTGCCAGAAAGCTTTGCCGCGCGGCACAAGGAACATGTCGAAAATACATACCTTGATGAACGCGCTCGAGGTCTCCATCAGCAGCGAGAATGGGCGGCACTGCCGGAACGGCAGGCTGCCGGTCATGTTGGCGACGAACTGCAGGCACCCAACAGTCGAGTAATTTTGATTGCTCGTCGAATCGAACGGCTGAGGAAACGGCGTCGGGAGCACCGGGGCCGTCGTCGGGATCGTCGGGATCCCTGAAGCTGCGACAGGCGTTCCCGAAGACGACGACGAGGCCGCCGCAGAAGAGGCGGTCCCGGATGCGGACGTGGACGAGGCCGAGGAGATGGACAGGCCGGAGGGGAACGTGATGGTGCCGGCGGCGGCCGCGTCCTGCCGGCGAGCATGGGCGGGGTGCGTACCCCAGCCCGCGAGGTCGGACCACGCGAGGTGCGCGTCTGGGGACGCGGAGGAGAGCAGGTCGAGCATGCGTGGATGGGCGGTGTAGTGCGTCGTGATCGTGATGAGGATGAGGACGAGGGGCACGAGGAGTATGGAGAGGCGCGTGCGCCGCGCGATGCGCTGCTTGCGCTCGTGCGCGGTTTCGGCGTCCGTGCTGCGTGTGCGCGTCGCGCGCGGGCGTAGCTTGGACGGGGAGGGCGAGGGCGAAGGCGAGGGCGAGCGGGACGGGGATGGAGACGAGGATGTAGGTGAGGGCGCTGCGAGTCTCGATGGCGTGGTGGGTGTCGTTGCTCGAGACGAGGGCGTGGGCGAGGGCGTGGGTGTGGGCGAAGGCGTGTCTCGAGAGCTTTTGGGTGGCGCGAGGGGAGAGTCCGGTGGGGTGAACATAGCGGTCTCTAGATGTGCAGCCTCTTTCCTACTCGAGAGGGGCTTGTTTTGATGGCAGATGGACAGTGCGGATGACTGCACAGGCCTGATGCAAAAGGAGCGTGAGGGAACAAACGAATGTCAGATCGAACGGAAATATTGATGTTCGTGACGGCGGGGCGGACGCTGGCACTCTGTCTGCGGAGGCCACGATGGCGACGAGGGTGGGGAGCGCTGAGCGACTGGGATTTCGCGGTGAAATTCGCGGGAGGGACGCACCTATGAGGAGGACAGGACTCGACCTGGTGGGAAGAGGAGGGCAGCTGGGGAGGCGGGGTATTTCTGGAGGGTCTGGGGCCAGAGAAGAGGCGCACCGGACGCGAAGGGACACCACGACTTTCGAGTCGGGAGGGTCTGGACTCGGCAGCCCTGGCTGCAAGAATCAGCGAATCAGCAGTAGTCAGGTTCCGTTCCGTAACAGCGTCCCGTCCAATCGGCTGCCCCTCCAACGGCGCCCAACGACGACCCGAGTGCTGTGCTCGCCGCGCGAGGGCGCTCGTGTGCCCCTGCGTCGCGCTGCGTCGAGCCTGCACGCCGGGAGAGACGAGCAGCGAGCTCGATCGTGGGCGCTGGGCGCGCTGGCTGGCGTGTCCCCTGCAGTGCCTGGACAGGAACGTCGCTCGGCTAATTTGGGAATGTCCCGCATCCGGCCCTGTTCTCAGCGCTCAGCGGCTCATCCCTGCCGAGCCACCCTCTCTCGCTCTCTCAATACACCCTCTCGTGCCCTCTTGCTGTGATCAATCCTCAGAGCAGAACATCTCCATCTCCGAAACATCTGATGAATGGGTGCGCCTGCTGCGAAACAACCGATCGCGCATGCTGTGCACGCCTCAGACTGATCTCCAGCGTCTTCAAATACGCAACCCAATGACGTCGACGCGACAGTCCTCGCATCAACATTGCAAAATGGCACTCCGGCACGGGCTGGCACTGGGCTGGCACGCTGGCACTGCTTCTGTGGATCGTCAATTTGCAAAGCGTTGCCCAGAGCAGAAGAGAGCAGACCGCAAACCCAATCTCCGTGGGCGGCCACCATGAACGGGAGATCACATTCGCTCTGTGCATCTGCAAACCGCCACCAGACCGCCAGCCGTCCCATTCGAACGTCGCGACGGTGTTCTCACCTGCTCCCACCCCAAACATTTGATTGATCGACCGCACATGGATTCGCATCTTTCCAAATATTTCTGGGGTTTTCTTGCCAGAGCGAACGCCCCATCAACGAGCATGCGTGGATGCTTTGCGGAACGGCTCCAGCGCGTTGATCGGGCGTCGAGGGCCATCACGGCGCGTCGTTCGAGCAGGAGGAGCAGACCGGAGGAGAGTAGCAGGGAGAGCGGCGAAGAACTGCGCAGAGCGCATCCCCTACTACCGACCCCACGCTGGCCACGTGTGATGACGTCCGAGATCGTACTCTCCTCGAGCCCGATCAACGATGACGAAAGCTACATGATAGTGGCCACGCCCTCGTGAACCGCGATGTATCAGGATGTATCAACACCAGAGACATCAGGCATTCTCAGTCACGCGGACATCTGTCTGATTGATTACTATGTTAAGGGCTTCGGGTGGCACTTCAGCTGAGTGCTGAGAGGAGTGAAGACATCTACTAGTGGGCTCTGAAACCGAAACACTAGATGCTGAGCTTTCGGATCGCAGCCTTTACTCTTCTAGACTAACATATGGACGAAACGCCACTTGGTAGACCGATGTCTCGGCAGTCTCTCCAAGGTCCTCCGTTTCAAACTTGTGGCTTACTGCCTTGCGTGTCGCCTACGCGAAGCTGCAAGAAACTCAGCCCCGGCTATCAGCTTGTGGCCAGGTCAGGCCAGCGTGTATGGCAGGCTATCGGCAGCCCTGGGCCTTGATGCAGCTCGTGAATCAGTGATACTTATATTACTTGAAGCATCGCGAGACGAGGTACAAGCACGAGATTGGTCAGTCCGCACGCTGGTGGGTCTTGGGCCTTGGGCACCGGCGCCCTCAACACCAACCTATTATCCGCACACGCAAAAAATAGACATCAGCACAGAAGTAACCACCTCGCAGCGTCGAAGCCGCCACTGTGCGGCCAGAAACGCGGAAGAAATCATCCACAGCGGCTGCGAGCTCTGTATTCCGACCTGTGTTCGCGATCACGCCCGTCATGGACGGCAGGATCGCAGAGCCCGTCTGCCTAGGGTCCGCCTTCCACCCGATCGAGCCCGTTGTAAGCCGAGCTTATAGTCCTCACTCGTTATAGCATCAGCCTTACTCGGTTAAGCTTCCTTCCTTCCTTTCTTATCCTCGTACTATTTGCCTCCTCGTCGACTACTGACACTTACACCCATATGCGACACCGTCTGAGTGTCTCGCGCTCGTGAGCGCCTTCAATGGCGTGAGGAGCCACTGAGGGAGGATGCGCCCTGCGTCGTTCGTCACAAGGGGGTAGATCAGCTCCAGGAGGACGCCGATGAGCCAAGTGGCGAGCTCGAGGCCGTTTGGGACGCGGGACCAGGAATATTCAAGAAAAATGTGAGCGTGCGTGCTTGCGCGAATGGGATGGCGAGGTGGGAGGTTACGGATTTCTCCGAAGATCGAAGCAGACTGACGATCTGGTTCTGTGACGATCGATTGATCGATCTCGAACTTGCTCGTTTCTACTACCACCTCTTGCTACTGCCGTTTGGTCAACGTTGGTCGGTCACGGAGACTTTCAAGCTAAAGGGTGGAACTCGCTATTAAATTGAGATATAAACTGACATCGCGTCGTTCCTCATCTATATTGACCATAAAGATCACCGTGCGTTTTTTGGATGCTACTTGTTAGTGTGGCGCTCTCTGAGCTGACTTTGCTCTCGCGGGACTTAGTGAAGTGAAACAGACTGTAGAACTTATTCCGCGTCAAGAATTGATGGACCACCACGTCCCTCACAGGGGATTGGCAGGTGTGTGGTCTCTCTTCTTGCATGGATCAATTGACGAGAACGACTCGACCGCACAGCGCCTTGGGTGCATTTTCCACGGGTTCGCGCAGACACCGACCGCCAGCTGCCCGACCTCCCCAACGAGATGTGGTTGCAGATCTTCGGGTGGGCGACGTCCGTCCCAGGTATCCTGGACTCAGATTTCCACGATTCATTCGAAGCAGGATTGCCCGTGTATCAGCTTTATGGCTCATTCGCAGACGAGCAGCGCGAGATCCGCTGGTCTCTGGTCACGAAATTGAGCCTCGTCCGTGTTTGCAGACGATGGAATGCTCTCGCCACGCCGCTCCTGTACCAAGCGGTCTTGGTCTCGAATGAGAACCTGGGCGCCCTGCACCGTGCTCTGAAGCAAGCGGCACAAGGTGCGGGCGGTTTCTTGCTGGGCTCCTTGGTGCGCCGTGTGGACATAGTCTCCGCCGATGAGCAAAATATGCCCGTGCTCGGCGAGGTATTTGGTTATCTCTCGCACATCCGCATCATCATCGCCACCTCGCGGATACGCCGCGCCACAATGCCCGAGAGCATCTTCGAGAGCATCGGGCCGAGCTGCAGCCCGACGCTGCAAAAGCTGATCGCGGACGTGAAGCACCCGTCGTGGGGGGCTTTCCTCGGGCGGCTGCCGAACCTGCGCACGCTGCTGCGCGTGCAGCGGGGGTTCTGCCCTCAGGACCTGCCGCTGCTCCCGAACCTGCGCTTCACGGCCTTGGACAGCTGGCACTCCGAATGCTCCCCCGACTGCGGCAGAAACGCGGCGATCCCGTTTCCTAATCTCGAGCACGTCCTCCTTCGATGGTACGAGGAATCGCCGGAACGTCAGGGAGAGCGTCGGGCGTGCATCTCGGGATTCTTGTCCAGGCGGGCCCCGGCACTCACGACCGTGCATCTGGAGACGCTGGTCAACGTCTCTGAGCCGGTGTTCCGGGCGCTTGCGGAGAACTGTCCGCACTTGACTCATATCGTCTTTTACTATCTTGCGCATGAGACCTGGTCCGAGAGACCTGCCCCGTATCTCGAAGAGGACGGCTGGGGAGATGAATCCGTTATCGATGATGTTGAATTTGACTTCCCTCCAGATGGGGTTGACGACGACAATGACAATGCCGATGAGGATGAGGATGACGACGACAACGACAGCGACAACGAGAACGACGCCGAGAACGACGCCGAGAACGACGACGACGAGAACGACGAGAACGACGTCGACGTCGACGATGATGCTGACGATGGAATTGTGGATCAGCATGAGCATGAGCATGAGCATATGCATGTGCATGAGCACGAGCACGAGCATGCGCATGTATACATGCACGAGCACGAGCATGACGATCCTGGTGACAATGGAGAGGTCGAATATGACCCCAACATTCCCCCCATTGTCCCAAAGTACAGAAACGGATATTTTCCTCTCATCACGCACCTGGCGCTTTTCCCTCGAGACGGGCAGGCACTCAACCCTCATTCCTCTTCCGCCATGTTCGTCTGGTTGGCGGCGCAGATGCCCCTTCTCTGCAGGTCGTGCGGTTCCTGAGTCGGAGGGTGGTGGAGGACTTTCGCTGGCGGTTTCCGCAGGCGTTGGCGCGCGGGCTGGAGATGCTCCCCGGTGTACGGGTGGAGGATCACGAAGGAAACGACATGCGAGCCTATACAGAACAGGCGATATGATAGAGCGTGGAGAGACAGCAGGTGCACATGTCACTTGAGGTCGACTCACGGAGGCACTATCAAACTCGTACGAGAAATCGTGATCATCTTCGCCGGTCGGTCTGCGTAGATGTATTCGCAGAACTACACTGCTAGAGCTTGTCTTTAAGATTTTTACTTGGAAATTTTTATTACCTATATTCAAATCCGTCTTCAACTTCAGAGAGCCCGGCATACGCGGATAGAGGTTGAGTTGGCAGCATACCTATATACAGATAATGCACCCTACCGACGAACTAGGTACAGTAGTCCAACATCGCGTCGTTCTGCCGCGAGCTTGAACGAGTCCGGAGAGCTCCAACGAATCGGAACCGAGCATTGTGCCACGTGCTCCCGCGGCTTGCGTTCTTTCCTCTGTGTCGGAGCCTCTCGGTCTACCTACTTGGCAGTCATCGACGATGGCCATGCAGGCCATAAAACGCTTCCGTATCCGTGAAATCGCAGCTCTCCCCAGACTCGGCCCACAGATTGCTGCAGCAACCGCAGCAGTAGCAGCCGCCGCCGCCCGCCCCACTACCGCCAACACCAGCGCCAACACACCACCCTCCCCTCCGACTCCATCTGCGCTCTCCACACCGCTCCCGCGCCCCACCGTCCCCAAAACACCTCACGCCTCGCCCAAATCCACGTCGTCATCGTCGTCGTCGTCGACCAAGCCCGCATCGAAGCAGGACGCGAGCGCGAGGCTGCAGCTCCTGAACCCCTTCGTCCCGCACAAGAACCCCGAGACGGGCCGCTGGGCCCCGCCCAAGTACTCGCTGCGGCGCCAGGCGGACCTCGTCAAGGCCGCGCGCAAGGCGGGCATCGAAGGGCTGCTCCCGCCCGGGCCCAAGACGCGCCTGAGCCAGCCCGCGCCCGTGTCTGCGGCCGCGGTGGTTCCGGACGTGCAGGCCACGGCGCAGGAGGCGGTCGCGAAGGAGGCGCCGTGGACGCGCCCCGTGCACTGGGTGGGCGTCGTGCGCGAGAAGAAGGACGTCGGCTGGAAAGTGCGCATGTACGCGGGCAGGAAGCGCATGTTCAAGGGCCACAAGTGGGAGCGCGTGCGCCAGGACAGGCGGCGCAAGATGCGGACGCTCATGCGCGATATGGGCGCGCGCGTCAAGCGGTACAAGTCGGTGCGTGCGCTCTCTCACCGTTTTCTTCTGCGCGCTTTCTGCTCTCTTCGTGCGGACGCCACGCCACGTCTTCTGTCGCCGTTTCGTTTCTTGTTTCATCCCTTTTCCTTCCTTTGCCTTGCGCTGATGGTTGCTATTTTTTTCTGCGCTTTAGTACCGCGCCGTCAGGAGCCCGAAGCCGCTCTGGTACCTCTCGGGCACGCGGTCCAAGCGCGCCCAACGCCTACCATTCTGATCGCGCTCCCGACTCGCCCGTCGGACGTGCCCTCGTCGCACCAGCACGCCGCAGTAGCAGTAAACAAGCCAGCCGCATCACGGATATCATATTTGTTCTCTGTCGCCCCAGGCAAATATCAGTGCTGTTTTCCCCGGAAGAGTGTCCAGGCGTCCTCATTCCCTTTTTCCACTTGGCTTGCGAACTCGACGTGGATGAAAGTGCGAGCGTGGTGCGCTCGCTTGCCTTCAAAGCGTTCCTGTGGGCTCGAAACCTCCAGTGCATACTGAACTGCATCCTGGCCGTAGCTGTGTGAAGACTCTGGGCCGCCTTGATCGTTCTATACATTTTGTGTCCCTTCGCCGAACCCGTTTGAATCTCACGGAAATTTTTTTGATCTCATGGAATTTCATTGGTAATCTCCATTCTTTCAGACTTGACTGCCTGCGTAGCCTGACCAGCGGCGTCCCGAAGTCTGCCAAAAACCGTTTATCGCAAGGAATAAATACTCTGACATTCGAGTTGCAAGCCAGAATGCATATGTGCTCCAAAGGCCAAATGAATATATGTATGATGGTTCTAGCGATGTGTGTATGCGTGTAGCGAGCACGACCGTCCGTAAATAAAGCTTATAGGACCGCCGGCGCGCGCAGGTCAAAAATGATAACTATATATATATGCTCGTAGCTCCGCAGGGCGACGCCGCGAGAGGTGCTGTTGTAAGATAACCGTCGCTCCGGCGCCAGCGCATCTAGTAGTCGTAAGTTTGGATTAGGTGGGGTGCGCCAGTCGATTTGAACGCGGGCGCGCCGAGGATGCGCAGGGAAGGGTGTTCCTCCCTCCCGCTGCTGGATGGAGGAAGATCGCGGTCACGCTCTCCGCGACAGCTCTTCTTTGACGGCGCGCACGACCGCCGCGGCGTCTATGTGCACCTCTTGCGGGCCCGAGGGCCGCGATACCGCCGGGAGGGACTCGCTGGTGTATTTTCTACAGCGAAAAAACACACGCGCATAAGGTCATGAAAGGCGAGGCGAGGCGGGGTGAACACGTACTGTTCGCCTTGCCATGCGATGTATCGGATGCCCATGGAGCGTATGACGAGCTCCCAGTCGCGCGTGAACACGCCCGAGGGGAAGAACTCCATGAGGGTCGTCTGCGGCTGGCGCCTCATGAAGACGCTGTCCGAGAGGTGCTCTCCGAACGCGCCGATGACGATCTACGCCGGGACGAAGGGAGGACGCTGAGTTTACGAGCCAGCAGGTGTGTGTGCGGAACAACGACGACGACGCACCGTAGACCGCACGACCGCCTTCATTCTCTGCGCCCACGTCGACGCCTCGTCGATCACGTTGACCTCGTATCCGCTCTTCTGCAGGCCCTTCAGCTGCTCCAACAAGGCCTTGTGATCCTCCGCCCTCAACCGCGCGCCGGAGCCCGCATACCCCTGTCTGACCAGATACGTCACCTCCTTCTTCCCATCGCCCTTCCCCTCTCCCTCGCCGAAGTACCTCGCCAGATTGCGCTGCACGCCGTCGAACCAGTCCCGTGGCGCGCTCAACGTGGTGAAGGGGCCCGACCACAGGTCTGCGGTGCTTCCGTACCTCGCGGCGGCGCCCCGGTCGGCGATGACGACGCGATCCAGGAGCATAGAGATGTCGAGGCCCTTGAAGTCTGCAAAGTCCTCGGAGAAGAGCGCGCCGGATAGGGTCGGGTAGGCTGCTTTGAGTGTATAGGGGTGGATACCCGTGTTAGAGCGTTTGCGAATTACAGCGTCGTCATCAGGGTCCGGAGCTGGATCGGAGAAGGTGGAGATTGTGGGGAAAAAGAGGCGGTGAGGCGGTGTTGAGTTGTGCGAGGGGACGGTGCTGTAGAGTCGATGCAACGAAAGGAGTGTGTATGCATCGCTCGAAGAAGAGGCATCGTATGACATGTATGTCACCCCATGAATTCTGCAGACGCGTGAAGTCGGGGGTCAATCGAGGTTCAATCGAGGTTTGAAGAGAACGCATACCTTCCGCCGTAAGGCCCTAATCTCGAAGCCGCGTCTCTGTGCGATAAGACCTGCCAGTCAACTTCTTGTGGCGGTTGGTTCCGGTCAGTCAAAGATGAGCCAATGGCGTCGGTGTCAGGCATCGACGAAGGGTCGTCCGTCACGATAATCATCGTCCCGTTGAACATGAAGACGCGATCCAGCACCGTGAAGCCTGCAGAGAACTGTCGGTCGCGCCGAATAAACAGTACTGACGACCTAGACTGACCTGGCACATGCGATACCAATGACGACCTCGGCGTGTCTTGCCCCCATCTCACAAACCCATCATTCACATTGATCGTCCCAAGCCCTTCTCCCTGGCTGTACACGCCCTCGCGAACGCCCTGCAACCACATTGCATTCTTACCTGGCACGCCCTCCCCCCGCACATACACGTCCTCGTCCTTCCCCTTCGCGCTCCCAGTCGACGCAATAATCCGGCCTTCTTCCGAGGCCTTCACGCCCGCGACCTTCCCCTCCTCCCAATCCCACTCGCCGAAAATCTCGTTCTCCAGCGCATCTCTGTACCCTTCCGGTCGCCTTCCGTCCGGGCCGATGGGCGGCACCTCGGAGCCGCCGATGTGGAGCCCGAATAGCGAAGCTGGAGAGGCTGAAGAGCGGGAGCGAGAAGAGAGGAGGTGGAGCGAGGCGTCGAAGTTGTAGGCGAGGACGAAGACGCAGAGGCAGAAGAGGAGCAGGGTGAGCTCGCGGCGCGTCGGTGGGGACGTCCAGTGTGTCCCGCTCATGACAGCGAGGTGTCCGCGGGCGAGAGGCTGCTGCGCTGTTGCGGGTTGAGGAAAACGGATTGCCTCCCAACGTGATCAGACGGTTGCGCCGCTCGTAGAGAAGACGGTCGTTAAATGAGGTAAGAAATTGGGGGTCCGGAAGGCTATTTGGTCGCGAGGACTACAGAACGTCACGTTCCCAGCGACGAGAGCCTGAGCACTAGGGTGTAGGATGTGCTGGACGAGGTAGAGAATAGTTTATCTGTGAGAGGAGCGGAGGATGGAAGGCGTTCGTGACGTTCGTGTCGGTTTTCGGAGTCGGTCCCCCTTTTGACCTTGTCAAGGACAGCATGCATGCAGTATAAGCGGTTATTTTAGCCTACTGCTGACATAATATCGCAAATACGATTTTTTGAATCTACGTCATCGCATCCCCGTGTCGAAATCCATTCATCGTCGGTTGACTAGCTATCTGCTCAGATTGTGTTGGTGAAGAACAATAATACAGTTGGTGCGACGCAGTTCAAAAGTTGGTCGTACAAGTTACATTCTGGGTCATCTTAGGTGCGCATGATCGAATTCATATCATCTTTGCTCATATCCTTCATCGCGGGAGACGTGGTGGCGCATTCTGGAGTTGGCGAACCTGTCAGATTCAAGCATTGCATGGAATGGACGGACACACTTCGAAGGGGTTGCCGGCTTTCTGTTTGGACAAACGCTGAGCCGATTTGACGGCTTCAGGGTCTATGTTGCGGACGGCATCGGAGGCAGTTGGGGCTGTCTATACAGCAGAATTTGACGTGAAGAATGCGAATGGTCCCTGAGCGCTACATACCTCCATGAGAGCTGTGGGCCGCGCTTGGGCAGGCATCACATCTCGAGGCAGATTGCGCACGGCAGCAGATGCGGTTGGTGCGGCCTGCAAGAACGAATAATGAGCGAATGGACTACCCGGTGGAATATCCTTCGAACGCCTACCATCGTCGGATGGGGGACAGCTTCAGTATCTTCGAAGTATTCTGATAATCGCAAAGAGTCAGATCACGTCGCGCCTGCATGCAGCGAGCTATCGACGAAGAGATGATACGAACGTGCGCGTTGTTGGCTATCAGGAACTCCTCCCGCGTTGCCGCCTCGGATAGAGGACGCACCCATAGGCTCACAGTCCTGCATAGCGGGTGACTGTGTGCCAGAAATTCCGGTTGGGGACATTTTGAAGTTTAGGAATATACGAAGAGCTGTGTCGTGGATGTTATGATGTAGAAATAGGGGCTCTGAGAGCCGTCTTTAAATCGAAGGTGCTGTGGGGCATACCCACAGCGTCGACGTCATGGCCTGTCATGGTCCTGGTCGGTTGGCGACGAGTGTGGATAGGGGGTATTTGTGCGTTGTTTGTCATGTATCGGCAGACGCGTACAGAGGTCCAACAGAGGTCCAACTTGTCCAAGTCTGCAGCAGGCGTCGACTGCTCGCTCGTGCTCTTTATGTTGCGCTGTACTTTCCGTTGAACTTCGCATCAGACAATGGTTGTGCACGAATGCTCCAGTAGCGCGGTGACTGCACTCGGTAAGCGTTCATCTAGGGTATTCCGAGTTCACTGTACTTGATGGCAGTGACTATCGACGATCCATTTCACGGAACGCCTGTCATTCCGAATCAGAATACGTTTTTTTGCAGGTTTACAAATGCAGAATCGTGGTACAAACGCAGAGGAAACAGAAGAGAGAAACATGAGAAAAGAGAAAAAGAAGAACACGACGCAAGCCAAATGTCTGTCCGCATCCAGAGTCCGTATCCGAAATGTCTGTCCACATCCAAACGAGCCTGTCCGAAACCGAAATGTCTGTCCACATCCGAAGCCTGTCCGTATCCAATGTCTGTCCGTATCCGTGCGCACATCCTCGTCCAACTGCCATGCATCGTTTCCGGGCCTATCACCAGCGCCCATCGCAGCCTCGCCCCCGACGCGACCTCGAGCCCCGGCATATTCGAAAGAAAGAACGCAGACTCGATGCTCGCGAAACACCTAGCCTGGCCCTCCCCTCCTAGCATGCAGAACCCACGACAACGTCCACTCTATATGCGCGTCACGGTCAGCGCTCCGGTTTCAGTGACAAGGAAGATGCAACTGACCAATGTTTGAATACGATCCACCATCGGGCGAGCACTCCACCGTCGTCTGTGGATTCGTGCACTCGCCCTCGCGCGGCCCACTGCCCACGCCCACGACACCGCCGAAACTACCTAGCCCAGGTCTCCCGACGTCCTCCCCGACGCCCGACGCCGCCACACTCGACTCCACACCACTCGACTCCATCCAACCCCCAGAGACACGCGACCAGCGCACATCCCACTCGCCACCTCGAACCATGCCGCAGAAGAGAAGAGACCAATACCTGAATCTCGAGGAAAGAACCGCGCAGTGTCTGCGCGAACGACAAGTGAAAGTGTACTCAGCTTGTTTTTGCCTTTTTCTTTGCTCCGCCCACGGGCCCCGTCCGGCGCAGGGAACGACATGCGGTGCGGTCCAGACACAGCACAGCGCTCCTGAATCGGGAGAGAGGTCCGTTCGTCTTCTTGTTGTGCGTCGTCGTGCGTGCGTGCGAATCGTCGTTGTCGTGCGTGCGGTTCGTCGAGCGTGTCATCGTCGTCGTGCGTGCGTACGGTTTGTTGTCGTTGTCGTCGCGATGCTAATAGAAAAACAAAAACGTCTGTGAAGAAGAGCACTCACCGAGACACGCCGAAGCCGTGTCTCCCGCCACCCCATCCCCCAACAACAGGTCCCTCCCGGCCGAAGGTACTGCCACCGAAAGACGTGATTTTGAAGAGACTTGGCTTCGCCTTGATACCGAACTGATTTTAGATCTGGAAAAAAAAGTTAACACCACCAACCACCATCCACAGCTCCTCCTCCCCTCGACCACCGCTCTCCTCCGACACGGCCTTCACAATCTCCTGAGCCTCTTCACCAGACGTGCTCCAATGGACGAGTCCTCTTCCTCGTCGGCATCTCTACGCCTCTTTGCGGAGACACGAGGGCTTGGGATGGCTTCCTGAGACGTGGGTACTGTGGGACCTTGTGGAATCGCAACAGGGACTTCCGACGTTGACGATAGCTTGGCTTTCTTCGCTGGCGGCGCTTGCCCTGACAGCTTGCGCTTCGTCGAGGAGGCTTCCTGGACATCGTCGTCCATCCAACGCCTCTTCAACTGGTTGCGCTTTGGGCGCGAGGCAGTCGGTTCAGAGTCTGCGACAGAAGTAGGCTTTGGGGCCGTCAGCGCAAGCTCGGCATCGTCGATGGCAATCGTACGTACCTTGAGAATCGTGGGCGGCGTGGTCTGCGCCCTCGACTCGGCAGCAGAGACGGTCCTGGTTTTAGTTCTGGCCAATCCCGCCGGTTTCGCCTTCTTGAAAATCTGTTTCGCCTTTGCTGCTCCTCTAGACGCTTTGCTTGTCTTGGACTCAGTCGCCTTGGGCTTGTTCTTGGATCCAGAGATGACGCGCAGTTTTGCCTGGATCTCCTTGGACATCGATCGCGTTACCCTCTGCATGACCTGTGGGATCGTGGGCGACCTGCGCGCTTGGGTCGAGGGCTCGGGCGACGAAAGCTGGGGCTCGGGCGTGTCTACGATGACCCAATCCTCTTCGTCTTCGGTGGTTATGGTACCTTCCACGGTGCCCTCTGCGGCGTCCTCCTCAGCGATGTTGTCGAGGGTTTGCTTGAAGTTGCGAGCGGGGAAGAGCCGACTCTCCGGCGCCGGGCTCACGAGCTGGTGAGACTGGGGAGGGGGGGGCGGAGGGGAGGGGCACAAGGAGAGAGGCGCCGCTGGTTCCGGTTCCGATATGTCGTCAGCTTGCTCGTTGGTGGACTGCTGAGGATCCTGCTGAGGTGCTTCAGTGGGTGCCTCGTCGAGGGCATCTTCAGGCGCGTCGGTGGATGCCTCGGGAAGTTCCTCGGATGACTGCATGGGCGAGGATTCGAGCATCTGTACCACGGCGGCTTCCTCCTCGGCGTCTCTCTTGGCGTTCTCGTCTTGCGTTTTCTGCTCTGCCTCTTTCCTAGCATCCTCTTCTCTGCGAGCCTTCTCTTCAGCTTTCTTCGCTCTCTCGACGGCCATCGCGGCCTTGTAAGAACCAACCGGCCATGCCTGGACCTCAGAAGGGGCCTGAATGGGTGCGAAGATGTTGCCGTTTCTTGCGAAGATATTACCGCTAGAGCGTTCTGCAGGCGGGACCGAGACCTTGGACGGCTTCATTCTGGTGGGCCGGCGGGACATAAAGTTGATCATGTCCTCCTCCTCCTCGGACGAGTCGGAGTCGTAATCGGGGGCCCCGAACTTTGGAGGGCTGGGCATGGTCATGATGCGTGCGGCCCTGAGCGCGCCGATCTCGAGCTCTGACAGCCCGGGGTGGTCCTCGAAGCGGATGAGGCGCTTCTTGCTGCGGGCCTTGGGGGTGCGCGGGGGCTGCACGCGCGGTTTATCGAGCGCGAAGCGCACAGATTTGGTGCGTTTTTTGGTGTTGGGGACGGGTTGGTCCATGGCCTCGATGCTGAGCATGCTTTGCTCGAGGTTGGGGTGGGAGGGGATGACGGAGCTGCGGGCTTCGAGCATCCGGACTGTGGAGAGGGGTCAGCGTGGGGAGCGAGCGGGGATGTGGGGACGGGAGACTCACGCGTCAGGACGTCGACGACGGGCGGGGGTCTGGTGGTGCCGTTGTCGATGCCTTTGGATGTGGGTCCGTCGTTCTCGTCGTTGACTTCGGATTTGTTCCCTGATGCGGGGCCAGCCGCGCTAGATTTGGATCCAGAGCGTTTCATCGGGGAGGTCATGATGGTAGAGGATGGGGTGATGGGGGTAATGGTGGAAGATGGTAGACGACGATGGAAGAAGATGGTAACAGAAGGTGATAGACGGTGATGGAGGATGGTAGACGGTGATGGAGGATGGTAGACGGTGATGGAGGATGGTAGACGGTGATGGAGGATGGTAGACGGTGATGGAGGATGGTAGACGGTATAGACGATGGTAACAGAATATGGTAGAAAGGTTCGTGTGGGGTATGGATGGGTAGGAAAGTGGTAAGAAAGTCAAGGGATGGAAGTGGTCGAAAGAAACGTTCACTTGCAGAGAGAGAGCGGATGGGGGCAGGACTTTAGGTGCGTATATCAATTACGCCTAGCTTATGCCATCCTGATTGCTTTAGGATGGTCGAAGGTCGAAGGTCGTCTGAATTTGGGGAATGTCCCAGCGTCCGCCTGAGGTCATATTCGAGCCGACAAGGCATCTATCTAGTTTCTTTTCGTTTCTTTTCGACTATACAATTGATCTCACATCTTCTCGCCGCAGGTAGGATACCAACCTTGCCGCATGGCACCCGTGTCTTCTATCGTCCTGTAGTTCCCTCTCGACGATGTTCATGGGGACGTCTGCGCGGATGGCCCACGCTGACACGCCGTACGGTAGCCTCGCTTTCGTAGCAAGGGACTGAATGGTGGGCGCATTTATGACTCGCCTACTCGTCTTTCCAACCCGACTAATTACCTTTAGAATTAGACTAATCGTCTTTCCAACCCGACCACTCTGATTCCCAACCCGACCGCTCGTCTTTCCAACCTGGCTGCTCGTCTTTCCAACGCGACTAACTCGTCTTTCCAATGCGACGACTCTTATTGCCAACTCGACTGAGCATCTTTTCAACCGAACTGGAGTCGTTCGTACACATCCTGATCTGGCGCGCCTGCGGCTTTCCTAATATTTACAGAGAGAAAGCGGTAATACTATATCATCCCGGCCCAAAATGGTACAGAGACCTGCAGGCGGCCATTACGCCACCGTTCAAGCCTGATACACGGATTCGGCCCCTCGCGAAAAAGGTCTCAAACGCGGGACGGGATGCCTACCGAGATCTAGAGGACGGGTCGGAATGTGACTCCGAAGCACTAGACAGTCGTATGACTTGAGGTAAGTTCGTAGTCTCCGTTGCTGATCTTACGCAGAGATAGTCGTTCTACGTGTAAGTTCGTGCAGACGGTACGCATGGACTTTGACCGTGCGCCACACAATTCGGACTTGGATTTGCTTGATTGTGGCTCGTATTTCTCCTTGCCACATTCCCTTATGGTTCTACTTCCCTGTGCTGTTTATTGGTTGTGTTATGTAATGTATGTTCGATTTCACAAGCACGGCTGCTGCAGAAAAAGGTCGTTTTGTAGTACGGCGAGCAGGAGTCGCAGGACTCAAAAGCAGGTTCGAGCTGCTGCGAATGGCTGCTACCGATGCCTAGGCGCAACGATCACGTGAGACGACATCTTCGAGGCCGTCAGCGACAGCGGCAAGCACTTCTGGGCCCCTTGGACCATTAAACTCCACCGAGCTCTCTGAAGACGACACGGTGAGCATCATTGTGTCTCTCGACTTCTTGAACATCGACTGTAGAGGTGACAATCTACTCACTTGGTCGAAACCCCTCTATTCGTCTTAGGCTAGAGGGAGCTTCGAAGGATTGCCTACTCACCTGCAGACTCACGACTCATTTATATTCATCCCTCCCTCATCACAGTGAAAGTACTCTTCTGACGGTCATTATACATAGACCTACTCACTATGTCAAGAACTCGTCCTCCTCGACCGTCGCGTATCCCTTCAGACCGACCGGTGCTCATCCCTCGTCGGCCTTCCCTCTCCCTACCCCCAATCGCGGGCTCATCCTCCAGCAAACCGCCCGCCAACACGAACCCACACCGCGCGTCCAAACTGACGCAGAAGCTCGTGTTTCTTCCGTCCGACCCGCAGACGAAGCCGCTCCTCTCCGAGATCGACGAGGATGCGCACGGGTACGAGACCGACGCGGGGGTGCGCATGCGCGAGCACAAGTCCGAGGGTGAGCGGATGACCAAGGCGGAGCGGCGCCGTGCGGGGTACAGGCGGATCACTGCGTACTGTGTCGCGGAGGGTCTGAAGATGAAGTTTTTGGCGAGCTTTTTGAAGCGGGAGCATAATGTCATGCCGAGGGTGTTCGACGAGGCGCTCTATGTCGTACGTTCGATGTGCCTTTTCGCTGAAAGTTGACGGCATGCTGATTGCTGATTGCTGACTGCTGCTGTGTGGAGCCTGTAGATGTACCATCTCCCACTCCTCCCTGGCTATGGTCCGACAGTCAATATCCGTTCCTCCGTACCCGCACAAGACCGTCATCTCTCTCGTATGTCTGAAGCCGAGGAGAATGGCTACCAAGGGACTTACTTCGGCACCTCGGCCTCTGAAACACCCTTTTCCCTCCACGACGGGTACATTCCCTCATCATCACCCCTCGAAAATCTTAACACTTCCCGCGCTCATCCGGAGACCGAGACGGAAGCTGAGACAACAGAGATCGACGAGCCTTCTATCGACGAAGGACACTCTGCGAGAGAGGGGAGGGCAGACAAAGCGCGCGCGTTGGAGCGGGAGCGTGTGGATAGCGAGAACGTAGCGGAAGTTGTGTTCTTCGCGTATGGCGTGATCGTGTTCTTTGGGCTCGATGAGGAGCAGGAGCGCAGTATTCTGGAAGACGTAGAGGGAGCGGGAGCAATACGGCGGAAGCTCCCTGAGGCGGATTGGGAGGTCGAGGAATGTCATTATGCTGTGCGTTCAACTCATTTCTCTCCTCTGGCACGCTGCATGGCTGAAGGAAACTCCCGCAGTACGACCCTACAATCGCGTATCCACGAATCTATAACGACTTTTTCAGTGCGTACGAACTGCTTTTTCGCGTGCGCTCACTGAACTGAATCGCCACTGTATGTTACCGGCGCATTTTCAGCATTCAAATCGCCCTCGCACCTCCTCACGCTCTCCATATCGCACGCCCTCGCCCAATCGACACTCCTCGCGCACTACGAGTCCCTCGCGCATGCGATCTTCGCCGACCCGCGCACGACCTCGATCCCGCGCCAGCTCGCGTCGACGGGTGCGCTGAACCTCTCCCGCACCCAGGCGATGCGGCTCACGGGGCGCCTCTTCCGCCTCCGCCGCGACGTCGTGCTCGGCGGGAACGTGCTCGACGTGCCTGAGCTGTTCTGGAGCGAGGCAAGCATGCGCGGGCTGTACGACGCCGTGCGGAGCTATCTCGAGATCGGGGAGAGGGTCGGGAGCTTGAACGACAGGCTGGTGGGGGCGAACGATCTGGTGAGTTTGGGGCCGTCCTCATCTCGCAAGTTTTTTTGGCGCTGAAGCATCCTGGCTATGAAGCTTGATGCAATACACGACCACCTGAACAATAATGCCATGGAGCGAATAACGTGGATCATCATTTGGTATTTTTTTTCCACTTCACATTCTCGCCCTTGCTGCTACTGAAATTGTGCTCCAGGCTTATTGTCGTCGCGATCATGGTCGAGCTTGGTGAAGTTATCGCTCGCCTCATTGTGCACGCGACAACAGTGGGCTCTTCGTCGTTGGCGTCGGCATCGCCGTCGCCATCAATTGGCATGCTCTCGATTTCACCCGAAGAGGCGCTTCGGAGTGTAGAGAGCATGATTGAGGATTTGTAGGTCAGACCGCGCCTACATGTACTATGAATTTCCTGGAGTTGTCGCATACCCTGTGGACAGTTCGGACATATGCTCTATTGTATGGTACATTTAATAATCTCAATTAACAGCATCTTTCGAGCATCTGCTTGGCGGCGGTGAAGAGGAAACACGAAAATGGTCGCAGCTCCTCATGTATATGGTAGCCCGAATTCAAGAATCAATAGCAATTGACGGACACGGCCCTGAAGCTCCAAGGCATGCCGTATACATACGGTTTGATTTGTTTCATCCAATATAACTCTGCTCTACGCTGATAGTTTCTCATTTGACCCTCCCGTCCCTCACAGCCCAAGCTACCCGTCCCCGTCAACATGGCAACGGCTTGCCTACGAGCTCGGAGATCAGACGCGCCGCGCGCGGCCGCCGCACAGCGCCGAAGATCCAGACGGATGGAGGAAGGAAGGCTGCAACTTGTAGTAGCACGGACAAGGGGGACACAGACACGACACGGCACGGCACGGCACGGCCCACTACTGCGCAACACCGCCCTCCGCTCCGATCGATGTGTGCTTGCTGCGTGCGGCGCGGGTCTAGTAGCGGATGGGGGGTATCGGGTCGGCGCGGATGGTCGAGAGGTCGGTGGATCGGTCTTTTTCTTCGTCGATTTCGCCGATCAAGATGCTGCGGCGCCGGGGCGAAATGGTGAGTAAATTGGTTCGGATGGACAATCTGGCGTCCCGCGCGGGGCGACGGTGCAAGGGAGAGAATCAAGTGCTAGTACGGAGGGATGGAACGCACATCATGTCTCCTTTGACGAGGTAGAGACCGAGAGGGATCTCTTCGACGCCTTCCTCGAGGCTGTACACGCGCTCCTTGGATTCCGAAAGGACGACATTGGACTTTTGGTCGTAGCCCGCCATAATTCCCTGATCGCACGAGAGTCAAGGGTTCAGCCGTGACGGAGGAGACATTTGGGGAAAGCAATCGTACGACTATGGCGCGTCCATCTTGTAGGATGAGAAGTACGCGGCCTACACGTCAAATGAAAATATTGCTTGAGTGGGGATCGGCGGTGAGGAATTTGAGGAGGAACGTACGCTCGACGTAGCCTTGGAGGCTAGACATCGTGGGGCGTCCTACCTTGCGTGATGGAAGCGAACGAGAGAGGCGAGGCGGTGGTGGACGCTGTCGCGGACGTCGGGGAGGAGGGTACCACAGACGGCAGGCGGCGAGCGCAAGCCACGGCGGCCCCGGCTCCGGCTCCGGCCGGTGAGAGGAATGTATGCCGATCAGCTCAGACGCGCACTTGAAATACCCTCGTCTTCCATGCAAGGGCTTGAGTGACATATCACAAGCTCGCAAAACGCTGCCGCTAGAAGACTGATACAGTGTAGTGGTAGTCCTTGTCTCACCAGATTTGTGATTAAATTCCTGCTTTCCTCATTGCTCCCACAACCTCAAAAAAATTATCATAGATTCTGTATGTAAAGGAGATGTCTCAGAATTTTTTGTGATGGAATGGCACCAGAAATGTGTCACTATCAAATGTTTTGGAACAATAGCGAAATGTCACGGAATGGGGGTCCTTGACACAGCGTGACACTGTCACGGCATGCTACTGCAACCTGCATGCGGGCCTCATTGTCCTTCAATAACTTTGTTTTTCTTATCTTGTTGAGATAATTGGCACCCTGTTGTGTTGATTTCAGATAGATCTGGTGAAGAGGACCTGCAATGAGAGGTAGAGAAATTCAGTCGGCAACAATGGTTTAGAGGCGACGCGCGAGGCGTCTCGGTGTGGGGCTCCGAGTCGCGTCACACTTGTTATCTCAAAGGCTCTCTACGATCCAAACCTAGATGGATTTCTTTCAAATCTACTGTATTAGGTACACATTTAACCAGGCTAAATACCCAGGTGCTTTTTGGAGGGTGCTTAAATTCCAACTGTGGAGCAATTTAGCATATGAAAGTTAATTATGGCTTAATTTTGGCCATTCCTGATGTATATGCTCTTGCCGGAATGCATCTTCGCACAAGGGACCACAGATTTCTGTACAAACATGCACACATGGTACGTATAGCTGATATGATTTTATGAAGATTTTGGGAAGTGAAATGCAGAAGTTTTATTGGAGGTGTGTCAAGGACTACCAGTGAGACAAGGACTACCACTACACTGTATGGTGTGTTTTACGAGGCTGATATTGGTGTGCTTTACAAGACTTGTACGAGGGGTCCATGGAGAGTGGTGCGCGGGGTTCGGCGATAAAAGGCCGGCAGAATAATAAAATGGGAGAGAGGCAAGGGGCGGGAGGCCAGTTTGTTTGCAGTCAACGTTCTTGTTCGACCCCGTTCTCGTTCAGCTTGTCAGCTCTTTGTTCCCGACCCTAGTCACTCGCTCCATTCTATCTCCTCCCCTTCTCCTTCTTAGCACCACCATGTCTGCCTCCCCTGAGAAACCCCTCGACTCCCGCGACAACGCCCAGTATCTTGAGGTCGCTTCAAAGCAGGATCTTGGTGACGGCCAGACGAGCCCTCTCCCCTCTCCTGTCTCCACACCTGCGCCCAAGCCAAAGCCAAAGTTCCAGTCGACAACCTTCATCATCCCTATATGGATCTGCCTCAGCTCCGCCGTTATCATCTACAACAACTATCTGTATAACACCCTTAACTTCAAGTACCCCGTCTTCCTTGTAACATGGCATCTATCGTTCGCCGTGAGTCTCCTTTTTGACATCATTATTTGGGTCGTCGTGAGATGGCCATCAGTATACTGACCTGCTCGTGTGCGTTCGTGTCGTCATAGACTATTGGCACACGTGTGCTGCAGCGCACAACCCATCTTCTGGACGGTGCAAAAGATGTTCATATGACGAAAGACATGTTCACGCGCTCCATTCTCCCCATCGGCCTCCTCTTCAGCGCCAGCCTAATCCTCAGCAACACCGCGTACCTCTACCTCAGCGTGGCCTACATTCAGATGCTCAAGGTGCGTCATGTTTCGTTTGCCTCGTCTTGCTACGGTTTTCGGTCCACGGTCTGCCATGGGCATTGCCGTGCCAGAGCTTCCTTCGGGCGTATTTGAACGTCTCTCTGGTTTCATTTGTCTCGTGTCTGACGAAGTGCAGAGGTGCGTCCGAGATTGCCGCATCTAGATGTATATAGCGTTGATAGCATATCCCCAGATACGCCTTACATCCGACCGTGTTCTTTCCCATGTTTGGCGCGTCGCGAATCGCTCTTTTTTCGGAGAACAGTCTCATGTCCGGACACCACAATCAGAAATTTGTGTCGCTCCTGGACATTACGTTTTCATCATCTTATCGTGAGATTGTTTTTGGACGGGAAACGCTGACCGCCGTGTGTTAGGCCTTCGTGCCTGTAGCCATCCTCCTGATCTTATGGACGTTCCGCATTCAAGAGCCCAACCGCAAACTTGCGGTCATCGTATTCATGATCTCGTCCGGAGTCGCGCTTGCCTCCCACGGCGAGTTGCGCTTTAACCTCGTCGGCTTCCTCACACAGGCCGCTGCCGTCGCCGTATGTATTCCTTCCCGCTTTGAACTTTGTTCAGTCAGCTCATCCTTGCTCTCGTTCCATAACTAGTTCGAAGCTTCCCGGCTCGTGATGATCCAGATTCTCCTGCACGGCCTCAAGATGGACCCGCTCGTCTCGCTGCACTACTACGCGCCCGTATGCGCGTTGATCAACTTGCTCATCCTGCCGTTCACCGAAGGCCTTGCGCCGTTCTACGAGGTTCTGCGCATCGGCCCACTCGTACTGATTACCAACGCGTTTGTTGCATTCCTTCTCAACATCGCGGCGGTGTTCCTTGTCGGCGCTGGCTCTGGTCTTGTCTTGACGCTCGCGGGCGTGTTCAAGGTGCGTTTGAAAAACTTGAAATAGTGTTTTATTGTGTGTAAGCTAGGCAGAGGTTGATGACTTCTTTCTCGCACAGGATATTTTGCTCATCACGGGTTCGGTGCTGATCTTCGGGTCGACCATCACGCCTCTGCAAGTCCTCGGTACGTTTTTTCTCCCTCATCCCGTCGTTTACCTGCTTCCAGTCAACCCACCATCTGACGCGCCATGTATCATGATAGGCTACTCCATCGCCCTCGGCGGCCTTGTCCTCTACAAGACCACCAGCAACAAATAGACTTTTTCCTTGCCCTGACACGTACCGCGCGCAGCGAACTTTATCGACGACAGACTTACGCGTCGCAACACCCTATAGCTCCTCTTCCCCCGCACGCTTCAGCTATCGCTATTTATTATACATATGTACATAGAAGGGATCCCGCGTCTTGGTCTATGACGGCCCCCTTGGTTTCGCCGACGTGCTCCTGCGTCACGGATTCCTGCATTTTCTTCTCTTCGTGCGATTTGGATGGACGGACGGCAGTTCGTAGTCTGTTTCTGGTTCGTGCACGGTTCGCGTTTTCCAGGTTTGTGGACAGGGACGACGGTGTCATTTACATACGGATATAGCATCTCCTGCTCAGTTTGCCAGTATGCTCGGTGGGTCGGGACTTGGCTGTGGCACGTTATAATGATTTTGACCATCGATTGACTTTTTTTTCGTTTTTTTCTGTTCGACGCTCACACGGATCTTGAGCTATTTTGAGCACCAAATACTCAAGGGTTTCCGGGGTCTGTGAGGTTATCATTCCGGGGGTCGTCCAAGTAGAAACCCATTCAATATCCAGACTCCAAGGTTTCTTGAAGACTATATTTGCCTCTTGGGACGCAAACAATGCCCGCACACACGAAACCCACGAAGAAGAGGTCTGCGCCCTCGCAGTCGGGCCCTGCGTCCAAGAAACCACACCTCGAGAAACCGGAAAAGACCTCGTCGGTCCCAGCGCAGAAAAAACGAGCACGGCCTGTGGTGTCAGTGCGCGAGCCTCAGACGGACGACTCGGATGCTGAGGAGGAAAAGTTGATGGAGGAGCAGGAGCAGCTGGACGGCCATGATCACGACCTGGAAGGCGAGAGTCTGGACGGGGACGGAGACGGGGATGTGGACATGGAGGCTCCTCAAAAACCAAAAGATCCCAATGGTGCGTGCCCATGTTTCTGAAATTTTTGAAGGGTCGCCATACCCCATCAGCGTCGATCTCTCATCCTCGCTCTGTCATGTACAGCCGCGCGGGAGTCACACAGAATCCAAAAGGCCCTCCAGGCAGAGCGCCGCGCCGCGAAACCGCACTCCGACCTCCTCACCGAGGCGAAGCGCGCCTGGTCTCTCGCGCGGCAGCAAAACATCGCCAAGGGCGAGCGCAAGAAGCACATCGCAGCCCTCGAGGCCGTCGTCAAAGGCAAGTACCAGGAGATCGTGTTCAAGCACGATGCGAGCCGCATCGTGCAGACGGTAATTAAGTACGGGGACCAGAAGCAGCGGGACGCGGTCGCTGTCGAGCTGAAGGGGCGGTATAAGGAGCTGGCGCAAAATAAGTACTCAAAGGTGCGTGTGTGCGCCTTGTGCGGATGGAGCTCGAGGAGCTGACATGGATGCTGTACGCAGTTTTTGGTGACGAAGATCATCCGCCTGTGCCCCACCCACCGCCTATCCATTCTTCTCGAGTTCCAATCCCACGTCATCCGCCTCCTCTTGCACCGCGAAGCGTCCCACGCCATCGCGGACACTTTTGAGCTCTACGCCAACGCATACGAGCGCGCGGTCCTCTTGCGTGATTTTTACGGCAAGGAGACGACGCTGTTCTCGAAGAGCACCGGGAATGAGAGCGTGGAGGAGAAGGATAAGATCAAGAAGGGTTTGAGAGGGGTGTTGGAGGGCGTGGACGCTGACAGGCGGAAGAGGGTGCTGAGTTCGTTGAAGGACAACTTGCTCAATATGTGCGTTTCATCTCGTCCTGGGCGTTTTTGGGGCATCAATTTATCTTGTGTTGATGGTGGGTAGCTTCAACAACTCGGAGAAGGGATCTGTTCGACATGCTATCGTGCACAGGGCGCTGTGGGAGTATTTGACGGAAGTCGAAGAATCACCGGAGGAAGAGGAGCGGGAGAGGCTTCGGAGAGAGATGTTCGAGAGGTAGGTTCTTGATCCGTCTCTCTCAAGTCTAACGCACCGATATATCTTTCTTCGTATTAGCTGTCAGGATATTTTGGCGGAGATGGTGCACACAAAGGACGGCAGCCGTGTTGTCCGCGAGTTCCTTGCTCGAGGAACGGCTAAGGTTTGTGGTATCTGATACCTCTAGATACCGATCTGACGGGCTCTTTGAATATGATCTATGGATAGGACAGGAAAATTATAATCAAAACCATCAAGCCATACATAGAAACCATGGCTAACGACGACGAGGCTCAACTAGTGCTCTTTACCGCCCTGGACGTTATCGAGTGAGCCCCTCCCTTTTCATTGTTCCGTGTTATCGTTCGACTCACGGCTTTGATACTTAGCGACACAAAGATGCTCGCTAAATCCCTCATTCCTTCCTTGACCGCCCACGCTTCCACGCTCCACAAGACCTCTCAGGGCCGACGTACCCTCTTGTACCCGCTTGTCCCCCGCTCACGTAGACATTTTACGCCCGCCATGATTGTCTCTCTTGAGGAGACCGACGTCCTGCGCGAAAAGACAAGTAAAAAAGACGTGGACGTGCGTGTGGCCGAGGTAAGGTCAGCGGCGAGCCAGGAACTCCTGAATTGGGTGACGAAGGACGGGGCTGCGGTGTGTAGAGAGACAGGCGGAAGCTTGATCGTGCTGGAGATCCTGCTCGAGGCTGAGGGCGGTGAGCACTTCACAAAAACAAGTTTGTGAGAAGACACTGATGGCTTCTGGATGTGTGGGTTTTTTTCGAGACAGATAAAACATTAGCGATGGAAACCCTCCTCCGTCCTCTCGCGTCCCCGTATCCCTCCGAAGACCCATCAACCCCTCATCCAATTGACCTTCCACACACTTCCCGTCTCATCAAAAACCTTCTCCAAGGCGGACACTTCTCGCACACCACACGGACCGTCGAAAAGTCTTCCCGGTTCTCTGCCAAGGAGTTTGCGGAGATGTTCGTGCGGCTTGTGGGGAAGGAGACGACCCTTGCGATGGCCAAGGGGTCAGGCGCGTTCGTAGTAGCAGAGCTGGTCGAGAGGGTGTCGGCGGAGGGAAGTGATGAGACGAAGAAGGAGGTCAAGGGGTGGATCCAGCACATAGGGAGTGCTGGAGATGAGGTCAAGGGGTGGGGTGTGCTCATGGAGAAGGTGGAAGCATTAAAAGTATGATGAGGTCCTACCAGATGCTTTCGATTTTACAGAGAAACCCGGTTTCTCACAAAAGTTCTTCTCTGGGCGGCTCGGCGATCATATAGCCTAGCAGGCCTACATATATGCCATGTCCAATCGGGAAAGCAAGATAAATTATCTACTGGAAGTACGAAGGGGACAAGTTCCTACTTGCGAGTTCGAGTCTTCCTCAAAGATGCGTGACAAGAAACATTGAAGAATACTTCCGTCACGAACGCGTAACGCGCCCGGCACAAGCCGATACACCTTGACAAGCTGAGGTCTACGGCATCGAGCAGTCATCGAGCAGTAGCAACACTAGGAGCATAATTCTTCAGTAGAAGAGGTTCACCTGCTATTCGAAGCATTGCTATCATCGCAAAACTATCAGCGCGACGCTCTTTGAATGGCTGACCATCCAACTACCTCATGGCAGGCCGTGCAAGATGGCAATATCTTCTACAAACGACAGCAGGTCTATTCAATAAACGGCAAGCTTCCCAACCTCGGGGATTTCTTCATCGCTGGATGTCGCTATGGAGGTCCTTTAGGTACGCCAGTGCCTGAATGCCTATACGCGATGCTGGGATAAACACGAATTGCAGCACTCATGAGGGATAACACCAAAATGGTCGCGCTGGGACGCGGTGCTCCGGCGTTCTCCAAGTCTCAGATCCAGGTGTTCTCGCCCGCGGGGGATGGGCTGCTTCTATTCAGTGTGGATACAATGTCTTTGTTCCGTGAGCTCCTCGAACTAATTGCGTGTTCGCATATAGTGGGATCAAAGCAAGATTATCAAGTTTGGCTGGACAGCAGATGAGCGACTCGCTGTGCTCAACGAAGAGGGAACGTATCGGTTGTACGACTTGCAGGGTGACTACGAGCAACACTCTCTAGGAAGTGACGCAGCCGAAGTGGGCATCATCGACGCGAAGATTCATGAGAGCGGAATGGTGGCGATGACGGGTTCATTGCAGTTGCTCGAGGTGAAGGGATGGGAAGGGGTAAAGCCGTTGACACTGACCAACCCAGGTGAGCTTTTCTCTTCGTGGATTATGCCATGGCTCATTGACCAAGGCAGGGTTATCCCAGCCACCCTTTTCATGGACGGTGATCCCACCAGACTTCACAATATCTCGGCACGTTGAAGTGCTGCTTTCTGTAGACTCTACCATCCTCACCGTCGACAACCTCGACTCTGTCGATCAACGCCTGTCCCGTGGACCTTTCTCTCACATGTCTCCTTCACCCAACGGCAAATCCCTCGCGCTACTCACCCTTGAAGGGATGCTTTGGGTCGTCTCGACCGACTTCCAGAGAAATCTCACCGAGTTCGATACGAAGGACGTGGTAGGAGCTGAAGGCAACGTGCGGCAAGTTGAATGGTGCGGCAACGACGCGATCTTGGTCACATGGGACACACTCGTCCTGCTGGTGGGGCCCTTTGGCGAGACTCTACAGTGAGACTAGCACACACAGTGCTGGCGACCGACCTAACCGCATCCTCTAAGGTTCTTGTACTTTGGATCCACATTCGCCATAACCGAGATCGATGGTGTTCGTATCATCGGGCCCGACGTCTGTGATCTCATACAGAAAGTACCAGGTACGAGGAAATCAAATGCTGATGACGTCTCTTCACCTCCTTCATCTGCATAATAGCATCCTCGGTGTCAGTGTTTCGTCCCGGCTCGACGTCTCCATCCGCTATACTATATGATGCTTGGGAAAACTTCTGTCGTCGATCTCCGAAGGCAGACGAGAACATACGGAGCATTCGCCCGGAATTGGCTGCTGCAGTCGACGAAGTCATCGATGCAGCAGGTCAGGAGTGGGAGCCTGCATGGCAGCGTAAGCTGTTAAATGTACGTCTGTATTGTGCGAGAGCCTGTGTTTACTGAATCGATTTGGAATAGGCGGCCAAGTTTGGGAAAGCATTCCTAGATCTACATAACCCTACGGACTTCATCCACATGGGACAAACACTGAAGGTCCTCAACGCAGTGCGCTTTTATGAAATTGGCATCCCCATCACCTATTCTCAGTACGTGGACACCTTTCTATAGCACGTTCATTTATTCAGATATCCCAGATACAATTACCTCTCGCCCACTCACCTCATCTCACGTCTGACATCTCGCAACCTCCATCTATTCGCACTTCGCGTTTCCTCCTTCCTCTTTCTTCCTCCAGACAACGTCTTGAAGCATTGGGCGTCTGCTAAGATCATGAAGTCAAAACCGACGACGACGGGATCTGGTAAGGATGCGGAGCTCTCCGCCGACGAGGATGTATGCAAAAGCATCGTCGAAAAATTCCGGACACTGGGAGGTGCCAGTGTCAACTACGCGGAGATCGCAAAGCGCGCATGGGAAGTCGGACGAACCGGACTGGCAACAATGGTATATGCATCTCCAGTATATTGGCCCTTGAACGTTTTTCTGAATTATGTGGTAATTCACAGCTTTTAGACTACGAGCCCAGAGCGTCGGATCAAGTCCCTCTACTCCTTGCGATGAAAGAGGATCGTCTAGCATTGCAGAAAGCAGTAGATAGTGGGGACACGGACCTAGGTATCTCTTTCGCTCGTTGATTGTATGGGCTCGACTCTATTCTGACCATGTGCTAGTTTACCACGTACTTCTCCACTTGTACAACCGTCTCCCACTGGGCAACTTCTTCCGCCTCATCGAGGACGGGGGATCGAGGCTTGCTCCCGCGAGCAAACTGCTCCAGGTATATGCGCGGGAGCAAAACCGGGAAATGCTGCGCGATTTCTATTTCTCGGATGATCGACGGGTCGAAAGCGCTGTCCTGTTGTTAGAAGAGGCAGGACGGATGCAGGTACCCAGCGCGTTGCATTCAAGCAATTTTCAAACATTGACCTATGTCGTGCAGGATCCAAACGCCAAGGTCACCGCAGTCAAGGCTGCCCACAAATTCTTCTCGGAGGACAAAGAACGCGCGTTTGAGGCCAAGGTATGGCAGCCCAACCTGTGTCATCTTCTTGACTCACGTCCATCTTCACAGTCAATGGATGAATATAGCCGCCTGCTCACAGTTCAACAACAGCTAGAAAAGGAGACTGATGACAAGATCCCATTCTTCGGGCTGAGCGTGAACGAAACCCTGCGAACCTGTCTGGTCAATGGTATGTCGAAGCGCGCAGACAAGATCAGGTCCGACTTCAAAGTCCCCGATAAGAGGTGCGCATGTTCACACTTTCCTATACTATCCCGTGATACTTCGAGCGTCTCACTTATTCGATGTTTCGCAGGTTCTGGTACCTTAAGCTGCATGCACTTGTTTCAACGAGAGACTTTGAGGGCCTTGAAGCTTTCGCACGGTCAAGGCGTAGTCCGATCGGATATGAGGCGTTTGTACGCCATCTCGTCGAGAAAGGCCACGCGAAAGAGGCTTCCGGCTACGTTGCACGGTGCGACGCGCCGAAGAGAGTCGATTTGTATGTCGAATGCGGCGAATGGCGAATGGCCGGGAAAGAGTGCAAGGAGCGGGGCGATAAGGTCAGGCTGGAGTAAGTGACCAAAGCGGTACCCTATGAACATACGCTGATTGACAGCTTCTTTTACGCTAGACAATTACGAAGTGCATGTCCAAACTCCATGATCGCAAGAGAGCTCGAAGCAATAGCTACGTCGATGAAATGATTGTGCTGACAGCTTTGAAAGATACCCTCTATTATAACAAGTGCCGTCTATCCGAAATTTCTAGTAGAGCGAGTCATTGAGAATATCGTCAACTGCGGTAACTAGTTATTTGCTTCGTGGCGTCGGAAATGTTGTAATCACCGTATGTGTTCGGGTTGTGTGTCCTCAGAGCCTGAAGGTCACTGCGCTGTCACGATGATCTGGTGAGTTTTGCTTTGCAGATCGCAATTGATATTCCTCGAGAAACTGCAGAAAAGGGCCGCTGCGATGAACTCGGAGATAACCTGCATCCTATTTTCTTTGCCACCTGGCAACTTCTTTGATGAGTAAAGGTAAATTAGTTGTGGACGGGAGTGATAGTGTCTTTGCCGATGGCATTTGATCAGCTTGAATGCAATTTCTGACAGCGTTGCGTCCTAGGCAGGATGCCATTCAGGACATACAGGTCAGGTATAAAAAGTTCGACACATCCTCACCCCATCTCGTAGTTTTCTATCTTCGAACCATCGCAGCGATAGTCGTACATTCTATCCAACATTATGGCTAAGGTCGGATATGAGGAAGACTTCTCTAACCTTACCCGCCATCACGAGTACGTGTCTTTGGTTGTTCACTAGTTCACTGCTGAAGGTAACTAATGTGACGACCTTAGTGTTTATCCCGCGATTGACCCCAACATACACTACGAAGCCCAGACATACAAAGACAAAGTAGTCTTCATTACGGGTGCTTCTCGTGGTATCGGGGAGGAGACAGCGCTGCAGTATGCTCGGGCTGGCGCATCGCTCGCTCTCGTCGGGCGCAAGCAAGCGACTTTAGATCTCGTGAAGACCACCATCCTCAAGGAAGTCCCGCAAGCAAAGATACTCACGTTTCCCATGGATGTCACCAATACGCAGGCGATTGCTCAGGCGATCGAAACCACTGTCGGTCAACTTGGGCGGCTTGATATTCTTGTTGCGAACGCCGGCCAAGTGAGAACGGTGGAGAAGCGTGAGTCTGTGTCCTTATAAACAATGATACAAGATCACACAGTCTCATTTTCATTCGTGTTAGCTTTTGCACAACAGGATCCCGATGGTTGGTGGAACGTCGTAGAAGTCAACATCCGCGGCGTCTATAATGCCGCAGTGAGCACCATTCATCCCGTGACCATTTGAAGCCATCTAATGTGCCTGCTAGTTTTGCGATTCCTTACTTACAGAAGACCAATGGTTATTCTGTAATTGTTACATCGCTCGGTGCAAACCTTCGTATTCCGTTTGCAAGCGACTATTGCGTTTCTAAGCACGCCTTGATACGATTTGTCGAGTTCATCGTTCTCGGTACGTCGAAAAAAATTCTGCGCACATGAAACTTATTCATCTCGCTACTTTTTAAATTTCTTCTCTTCTTCTCTTCCTAGAGAATCCCAACATCAAGGCTTTCGCTCTCCATCCTGGCGCTATTCTGACACAGTTGGCGGATGAAGCGCAATTGAAGTTTTCCGCGGTTGATACTCTGGGCCTTCCTGCGGCGACCATGCTGCATCTCACCGCTGGAAGAGCTGACTGGCTAAGTGGAAGGTTAGTGACAATGCTTTCAATGGACAAGATGCCGGTGCTGACCGTCATTGTCACAGGTATGTCTCATCTACTTGGGACTTGAGCGAGGTGGAGAGGGATTGGAAGACGAAAATCGAAGAGCAGAATGGTCTCGTAAGCAAGCTGTATATTCCACAGTAGTCAGCTTAGCTGGATCAATGGATGACTGTGTGGCACGGTTGGCGAGGTGTGTATATCTTTTCCACCTGTATCGAGGGTCCAGTCATCATCAGCTCAGAAGCAAGGCGGAGGAGAGGAGGGTATGTAGTCTACCTTTGCTTCCGCTTTGGCGTCTGTTTTTACGCCTGTCTAAATTGCGCATTTTTCAATGGGTAGTGTTGTCGTCAGAAGTCTGCCTGTACGGAGCCTTCTTCCAATGCGGCTTGAATAAGACGCCCACTCAACTCTTCCAGACTGTTGCTCTCGAATCTGGTTTTCCGCTGTCATGATCACTCCATCGCATGTATTGTCGGCCCATCTCTTCTCTTGGGTTCTGATTGAACACCATACAAACAAACTGATCCCTCAGATACCTCCAGAATACCTTGAGAATCACCGAAGGTGATTTGAGCCTCGACGCCTTTTCCTTATCTCCGAGGTCCGACTATCGATCCAGGCGTTCGAGAGATGCCTTGAATTGTCTAGGCTGTGTATCATCCAGTTTCATGTGAAAGGCTGCACACATGGATATCCAGTCTAGTAAGCTCCTGAGCTTGGTTCTACAATCCGCCCAGACTACTAATGCGCCATCTTCAAGGTTCAGAATCGAGTCCGAGGCCAGATCAAAGCCCACACTCATGCAATATCGAATAATCCCCGCCATTCCACCGCCGATCCCCGCTAAGCAAGCGATTGGCGCGCAGGGACAATCACGCTCGCAACTGGAGGCGGGTGATGATGAATGAAAGCCTTCCCATCCTCAGAGGAGGTTCGTACCAGCGATGCTTACGAACGTCAGATTGCATTGAAAGTTCCGTATCTCGTCAAGATTACTGAACGCAGAGAAGCACACCTCGGTCTCGGTGCTTCTGCCTCGAACTTAGAAAAATAGCTCGACAGCCGGAGCCCTCGCCAAATAACAAGAGCAAGTCATAAAAAGTTCCGTGAACTCATTATCGTGATCATACAAGAGCACATTGGAGACACAGAAGGGGTGGGGTGCTAACGTTACTGACACATAATACAAGTCGTTGTCCATCCCAGGGTGCGAGAACACAAGAAACCAAGAAATTCCGATGTTGTAAAGCAGCCGAAGCCCTACAACGTCCGACCGCTAGGGCGACCACCACCCCAAGTCAGGTGCCCACCTCCACACTTGCCGCCTATGAACCTAGATATACAAAAGATGAAGGCGCCGGGGGAGGCAGAGGTTATGCCGACGACTTCTCGTGGAACTCGTGCGCGGACAGTTTTTCGTCGACGGAGGGGGATTCAGGCGCGACGGCGGCTTGTTCAGTCGCGTGAGCTTGAATCTGCTCAGCCGCTTCGTCGCCGTCGAACAACACGGCGGTCTCCTCCAATGAAAGGCCCTTCGTTTCCTTAACGAAGAACCATAGGTAAACCCCTTCGAAGGCAAGCCAGCAAATGTACACGATCTACAAGTTGATGGAACGTTTAGCAGAGGCAGAGAATCATTTGGAGGGTCCGACGCACGTAGTACTTCCAGCCCAGGTGCTGAAGCGCGATCGGATTGACATATTGGTTGAAGATGAGCGCGAGGGAAATCGTGAAGTTGAAAATGTTGAAGCCTTTTGCACGGATATGATATGGCAAAATCTCGACAGTGTATGAGACGATCAGAGGCGTGAACGCCAAGCTAAACATTTCAGATAATGTTACCTCGTGAGGGCCAGGGGAGTGATAGGGGCCACTCACTCGTATGCCGCATAGAACAAGAATATGAACGCAATCACGGCATGCGCAGCACCTTCGCTGCCCCTCTGGGCAAACAAGGCAGAACAGATGGTCTGCAGTGTGAAGAAGAGGATCATCCCACAAACAGATGTCAAGAAGAGCACACGACGGCCTATACGGTCAACCATGAATGCAGCACCACAGGCCCAGAACAGATTCCAAATTTGCAGGATGCCGTTGATGAGGAGCTAGAGGGAATAATGAGTCAGTGTATGTGTATTGATATATAAGGGATGCGCGCACCTGAATGGTTGGATCGGTGATGCCGATAGTGTCGAAAACCTTGTTCAAGTAGTAGGACACAAGGCCATTGCCAGACCATTGGGAAAAGAATGCGATGGCGATGATGATCCGCATACGCCTTCTGTTTCCGGGAGTCGTGAAAAGGGACTTATATCCGACATTTGCAGATACTATGGAAGACCACTGTGTCAGTATGCAGAATAAGAAGGTATGTTTATGGGCTCACCCGTCCGATCGAACTCAATGGCAGCCTTGATCTCTTCATACTCGTAAACGACGAGAGGATCCCGGCTACCGATCACACCCGCAAAATTCAGTAGACAAGATTACACTGAGTGAGACGAAGAACTTACTCGTTGCCGTCTGCATGGTAGTAGGCAAGCGTCTTGATGGCCTGTGCGTCACGACCCTTGCTAACCAGCCAACGCGGGGACTCGGGAAGCATGATGACAAAGAGAACCTGCAGAATTGAAGGAATGCCCTGCAACAGGGAAGGAACGCGCCAAGCCCAGTTTGACTGGATGTGTTGCGTGCCGAAAGTCGTCCATGCAGCACTGAGGTGACGTCAAGCATTACGATATTAGGGACAAGAAAGGTTGGAACATACATGATTGCACCAGAGTACCAAAGGGAGTTGTATAAGGACGTCAGAGGAGCGCGGTATAACGGATACGAGATCTCCGTAACAAGCATAGGTGCCGCATTCGCTGCATCCGGGCCGATGCCAATGAGTATTCTGGTACCGAACTCAGAAGCGTTCTAAACATACCAGCGAAGGTGAGACCGAATCCGATGAGGAAGCTGTTTTACCAGGATCGGCTTGGGTTCACCAAGAATACACGAATACAAATGCTGACCGGGCTCCAAGGAACATGCCAACAGAATGTGCCGCTGTTTGCACGGCCGTAGCTGCGCACATGATGATTGCACCAAAGAGTACGCTTCCACGGCGTCCAATACCATCAGACATATAGGGGGCGAATGGGTAGCCAGCAAGAGAACCAATGTTCTGTAGAATATTGAGCACCTAGAGGAGTGGACGCAAAATCCAAGACACTGACTTGTATCGCATTCAGAAGACCAAGTTTTCCACCTTGAGGGTTGTTAAAGTACCCCTTCCACTGAGACTCTGATTGAAGAGCATTCATCATACTTCCATCGTATCCGTTCGTCGAAGACGTGATGAGGCTTGGAGAAGATACAGCTGAGTACAAGGTGGGCCAGGGAAAGTAACAATGACATACAGCAATACAATCCAGCCATTGAGTGCGATTATGCTAATGGGATGGAAATTCAAAAATTCAACGATCGGCTGCTCACGATCGTATAGAACATACTCACCGCCTGTTGTTGTACCACTTCCTCTTCGGGTCAAGGAGGTGAAGGTATCCTGCATTCTTATCAACGACGGCCGCGCCTGCACCCATAGTGGCTTTGAAGGCTGGTCACAACAGAAAGCGAGCTGGAGAAGTGGAGGCGGGTGCCGAAAAGAATCGACATGGAGAGGTTTATATGATGTCGGTATGGTTGCCCGTAATGACGGCTCAGGTGACCTGGCTGTGGGTTTCGACGAAGATTCTCCTTCCGAGCAGGTTACCCCGCACGCCTAATCATTTAACATTGTCTCCCGTGGTGTATGCCCTGAACCGGTATTTCGGTCCTCTGGGGCCCCAGGTCATCAGAGGTCATTGCGCGTCAATTGCAAAATTCATGGATGAGGAAGTGCGGGGTAGAGTCACCCAGCATCCTCTGGTCGCATCTGAAATTGGATACTATTCGATCGTTCTGTTATGTGGATGCAAGACGAAAGAGAGCGCAGGAGCTTGGATGGTGGAGGGAAGGACTATGCCATTACTGGCCAAGGCGCGGCGCCGTCTGGCCTCCGTCGATTGTCACATGATGGGGTTCTCAAACGACCCAATTTAGACTCCGCGACCCTAGCCTGACGAACTCAAACCACCACCACCTTCTCCCACGTCGATAAGCAACCCAACGCACCGAGTTGGAACACCAGAAGAGGTGTCAGAATTATATAGAACGTGTTTAGAGGCTGACTTGATACAATGTTCAAACAACGTATCTTCCGACTCCAGATCCTCCGGCAGGTTGGTCTGTGTTTGTTTTCTAAACACCTTCGGTCGGAACGGATACCCGCTCCCAAACGGCCCGCTCAACAGTGATCTCAGCCCGCCGAGCCCATCTTCTGGAGTTGGAGTTTCGCTCTCTCATGTCGTTAGACCCTGTGTACTCAAGCCCTTCCTCCCTTCCATCTTCGCATCCCAGGTACGAGTCAAAGGAACCCCATCTTGCAGTGTTCTTCATCTCGTTTTGATGCGCGCAGGCTCCGTCAAGGCGCTTCAGCGAGATGAAATTTATGCCAGCATTTCCCAGGTACACCGCGCCACAAACATCATGTCTTGATGCTTCACTATGGACGTTACAGCTCGGCCTAGCATCAGGTACGGTGTCATCTCTGCCATAATCGACGACACCCGAGGATTCGCCGCGCATACACTTGTGTAAGTGATACCTGCGTGTCGTCTTCTGCGTGGATTCCGCTTCGGGATACTTGGCGCGTCAAAATATCCCAAGCACTAGTGTTTGACATTTTCTCGATGCGAAATATAGCAAGCTCTCAGCTTGTTGCACGAGGGGAATCTCAACATGCCCACGGATCCAGATACTCAGTCGTATCTTCATAAACCTCCCCGCTGCTCTCTTCCACTCGCGTTCTGGTCCATCATACGGTAAAATTTGCCGCACAATCTCCTCCGTCCCATTCATCATGCGTCATTGCATCATCCCGCATGGCGTTTTTGGCTCTCTGCCGTGTACCGCATTTCAGGGCAAGTATGTATGTAATTTAAAATACGAAACACGTGTGATTTGTATCAGCCTCTGCACGGATGCTGTCAAATTCGAGGTCCATCTGAAACCCGGACACAATCGGAAATCCTGTGGTGGGAGCGCTTGAGCTCTCCCCCACGTCTATACTTGCTCAAGGACTCACGCATGTCGCCGACGGTGATATCATTCGACACCAAAAATATCATCTTCGCCCATAGCCATGGGAGAGGAGAGCCGTAGCACGACTTCTTGACCGCTGCACAACATCAGATGATCTCTACCTTCACACGGAGAGGGAAAGCAACGAAAGCAAGCGAATATATCGACGAACAAATTATATATGAACAATGGTCTTGGAAATTACCGTATATCTGTAGACAGTCCCCGCCCATCTTTACCGATTAACCGCCGCATACCCAATGGCCACCCCATGCGACACACAAGACCCATCCGAGGAACCCGACTCCGATGATGATCAATCCCGCCCTGGAGAAAAAAATCGCGTATGCGTAGGCATAGGCATGGAAGTATAGTGATAGCGCCGCAGCGCTAAAATCTCTGCAGCAGGTCCCGCGCCGACGTCTGCTCTCCAATCACCGCACTAGCGTCGCCCGCAGACACATCGAAGCTCATATTTGTTCTTCTCCTCCGCCCGACCCAGCTGGCGATGCTGGCAAGGGGACCACTGCCGGGTGTCCTATCCTCTAAAGCACTGGAACCGAGGGGTGATCGCGTCGTAGGCTGTATATGATACGATGCTGTGCGTCGACGAGCGAGAAACATGTTCGACATGCCTTCTCCAGAAGATTCAGCCGGTGAGGGCGTGCTCAGTTCCTCTTCACCCTCGATAGTACCGGGGGACGCAGAAAGAGCGGTGGTAGGCGCGGCTTTGACTAAACCCACAGTCGCACCAGATGATGCGCTACCAAAAGGTGGCATGCGGCCGGACGAGAACCGTGATGATGTCGAAAGTCTGGATGCACGCGAACCAGGGCGTAAAGGGGAAGGTGCACCAGCGATATGTCCCCGAAGCTGTTGGGCAGGAGGTGGATGAGCAGGCGGTGACGTGGTGGCCGGAGCGATCGGGGACGGTGTTCGCGTTGGTTCAGCAGGCGATGGTGGGATGGGTTCGAGAGGTGGAAGCTCAGATCCTGCTTGGGCAAGTAATCGAGAGAGCGACGATGGTCCTGCTGTCGGTATCGAATTTGCACGCGCACGTACGACGGGAAACAATTGAGAGTTTGGTGCGCGTGTCGCCTGGAAGGCTTCTTCCACTTCATTTTGCGGTGGGCTAGGCGAGAATGTTGGAGGGGCCGAAAGCGGTACTGGAGTGCTCTCTTTTGTCTCACTGGATGCCCTACGTGAGCCAACTCTCCGCTTCGACGAGCTGGACTGAGTCCAGTCTTCAACTTCAAGCATGTAATACTTGACACCATCTCCAAGGCCATAGGGATTGCTGCTAGGGTCCTGCATGACCATGACACGCCAAGATAAGACACATCGATTGCGGAGATGTAGCAAATTCTCGCAAACGCTCTCACCTTTTGGTCAACAACACGTTCGGTGATTGAAGTAATTCGAGCTACGATCCATTCTCTCGTCTTGAGTTGCTCGGCTAGGTATCCATTTGCCTGTAGGAAATAATGTGGGAAGGAAACTAAGATAGGAGACAAGTCGGGTGTTAGTACGGCATGATCACACAATGAGGCAATACCAAGCCCGCCTCCTGATAGCGCAAGAGAACAAAGTGACACACCATTGAATGCGGCCCATGGCTTCGACACCGAATTGCGCGTGGGCAAAAACAGCGCTAAATCGCCTTTGGCGAAGTTTCTGAAGGAGATCTTGCCCTTCGCACGCTCTCGGTATTCCTTGCATTGCTTCTGCCACTTACGAATGGTCGACCCTGTTTTGGAGATAGCCTCCAAGAACTGGTCATGATCGAACGATCGAAGCGCTTCAATCGCCACCGTGGGGTCAGATGGGTCAATGGGCGATGGCTCATCAAGAGGGCCCAAGGGAGCAAGTCGAGATAGGGACGAGAACGCCTGAGAGTCGCCTAGATGTGCACCGGATTTGGACGCCGAGGGGTGAGAGATCGCAGCCTGAGCGAGCGTCAGCGCCTTGAAGTGTGCCGTACGATAAGCAATGGCAACATCTAGCAACTGTGCGACCAGTCGACTGCCCTCCTCAACCTTTTGTTCAAAGCCTGATTGTGACACCTGTCCGACTCTGAGATCCTCCCGTAAGGCGGACTCGATGTGTTGAGCATCTCTGAGATCACACTCGACCCTCTGGAGCTCCTCCCGAAGGCCGACATTGTCGGCTTCCCTCATCTCTATCTGGGACACCGTCTCCTTCAACTGCCGCTCCGTGTCCTCAAGCTCGGCACGAAGCTCTAAGAATTGATGTTCCAACACGGCTCGGTCCCCATCGGCCTCCGCGACGTAGTCCCGCATTTGTCGGTCGTGCTCACTCGCTTGTTGGCGAAGCAGTCTGTCCTTTTCCCTCCTAGCATCCTCCAACGCACGCTGAACTTCCTCGGCCTCCTTCCGCGCTGCCCCAATCTGTGCTTCTAAATCTTCGCCTCGTGACCGAGCATTCTCAAGGTTACGCAGAGTCTCCTCTTGATCCTCTAATAGCTTGGTCATATTTTCCACATTCCGTGCCTCGAGCGTCTTGACATCCTCGAACTCAGACCGAGCCTGGGCAAGCTGCTGCCGCAAGATCTCGGCTGTTCTCGTCTGGCATGTAGCTTCTGTTAGAGCCTGTGTTAGTTCTCTCCGCTGATTATCAATATCGGCAAGGAGTTCCCGATGTCGTTCTTCCATGATCCGACGCGCGGTGGTTTCGCTCTCGATCTGCGCACGAGCTTGATGCAGTTCCCGCTCCAGATGATCCGCTCGTTCGCGTTCACCTGAAGAATTGCCATCGACTTCTTCGAGCACAGACTTGAGACGCAAGATTTCAGACTGAAGTTTGTTCCGCTCTTCAGTAAACAACATCTCTTGATCGGCTTTGGACTTTTCGGATAGACGCAGTTGATCAACGAGTTCTTGATACGCATGTTCGTCGATCTCTGATGCTGGATTGCGAGCACGCAAGGAAGACCAACATGGTCATCAGCAAAACCGCAAGCCGAGGATAATTATCCTACCCACAGCGACGTCTTGACAAAGCAATCGTGATGATGACAGCACTGTTCATGGGAAGCCAGTCAATGAATTAACCGTAACACGCGTGATGATTGCGTGATGATTTGACGTACAGGATCGTTCTGCGATGCGGTCAAACCCAGACTCCAGCCCGTCCATCTTGGCTATTAACTTGTGTAGACTAGTTCTTGTCTCGAGAATGAAATTGAGGGCGATGGTCCCGTCTGTCCGCGTATGCGCATATGTTTCTAGTTCGTCCAAGATATGCAAGAAATCTAAACGCCCGTGATGAGAAAATATCGAGTCAGATTCGAAACAGCTATCCTACCTTCAACGTCTGATCGCTCGAGGGAGTATGGGCTTTCCAGATCGCTCCCTCCGGTAGGTGAAAAATCTATGGCGGGTACAGGATCGTCTATGCCCTTTGTATCGAAAGGTAGTTGGCCGTGAATCTCTCCGCGATAGACCTGCCGGCGTTTCCGTTCAGATGCCCTGTCGAAATAAACACGAATTGAGAAACTTCTTAGACAGAAGTGTAGACGCAATCATACGAAAGCTTAGCCATAACTTCCAAGATAACTTGCGCCCTCTGGTAGAAAAATCGTGCTAAGAAAAGCCTTCTCAATTAGCATTCCATGAATCAGATCCCTTCTCCTTACCAAACTCTTTCCGCCGGACAATCTCGATAACAGTCGCACCGTACGCGTACAACATGTTGTGCAGCCGTTGAATATGCGAGAAACTGTTTTTTGCACGAAAGCTAGCTTGAAGAGCAGTCATCATCGGCGGTAGCTGGACGACATCCTTGTTGAGCAGGCTGATTTGACGAAGGGCAAGCAAGCATTGTTCCGTGAACGCGTTCTATATCGGACTCATATGAATATAGAAGACAAATAGAGAAATATTTGGCAGACACCTTCACGTCTGATATAGACTCAACCGCACTGCGCATAGCGGCGTCTAATTGTCGAAGCTCTATAGAAACCACAGATGAGTCAAACAATCGGAGGTCAAGCTGAAGGTCTTCACCTTGCAGGATTCGGTCCGGATCAGTGGCGGGTCCTGTTATGAGCAGTTTATTCACAACATGCATCGCAGATTCGAAGGATAAAATCCGAACTTTCTAAGATGGCTGCCGCATCTGAAGTTCTCTCATAATTTTCAGAACTCCGCTGGGATATGGTCTCTCCCTCATTCAAAAGGCTGTGAGGGAAATTATATGCACTGCAATATGCATGTGGATACTGAATGCAATACTCACTGAATATTTGACAAGGTGGATCGAACTTCAGCTGTGCCATCTAAAAGGCGCGACATAGTTTCCTGAGCTTTTCTGAATCGCTCCTTTAAATCCTCTTTCCAATGTCATTTCGCTGGTCTTCAGCATGAAGCAGAGATGATATCCACTTACCATGCGTGTTCTCACAAGTACCTGCAACCTGACGCATCTTCACGCTCGACACATAGTCCCCCAGAGTCCGCCCACGCTCACCAGCATCCATCGCCCTCCGCACAGCAGAAGACACAAAGTCGCGGTGGATATTCACGCGGGTGACCATCTCTAGATCGACGCTAATTCCAGCAAGAAGGGCCGCCTGCTTGTCAAGTTCTCGCTGAGCGTTCGCGGATATGCCATCGAAGGCGTCAGAGATTGCGAGGACATTGAGATCGAGACTATTCGAAGCTATTCGAAGAGCGGAGTGTTGATATTGTAGGGTCACAAAGATATGTGCGATCGCCTGATGGTGCGCGTGTGCCGCGCGCAGGTAGGAAGCGCCCAACTGTGAAGGGCGAAAGGGAGGCGTGGCTGTGATTGTATCTGTACGTAGATCGGGCTGAGAATTCACATTACAGAGTTTTATCGCAAACCTTCTATTGGAGGCTGAAGGGGAGGCTTAACATGAAGCTCTCGGAGGACTTCTTTCAAGTCTTCGTCGAGATAATACTTGTTGAACACGAATATTGACTGCATCGAGGTGAGACATGTTTATGAGCTATAAAATGACAACGATGTACCTGATCATGGGCGCCCGCGAGCTCTCTGACATTGTCGTTTCTCAACCTGCGCCCGTCGGAGAGGTAGGCAAGGACGGCATCTTGTTCTACCCCTGTCTCCTGCTGCAAGAAGAGCTCAAGACTTCCAAGCCTGCGCCAATGATAATTGAGCGCATTCGCTTAATATTCTCGGGGCAGATCTCACCTCTCAATATCCCATAGAGTGGCATTGACCTATCCACAGTGCTTATGGTCAACGATGACAAAAGAAACGTGGGGTAGGAAAACGGACTTGGAAGACCTCCCCGTCCTCTGCACGACATAGCTGCATCATCCTGTAACGTCTATTGCGCTACTGATGCGATGGAAAGAGTTGTTAGGGTAGCCACTTTTGCGAAGCTGCACACAGCTGGACAACTCGCCTCGCAGCACACACAACGCGAAACAGGCGAGTGACGTACACTTGTCCAAAAAAGGAAATACAGCCATGACTTCCTCCTGACTCCCCCCTTTCAGTCCCCTTTCGTGCCTCACCGACACACTCATGGCATGCAGCCACTCAGCTAACAAAATCGTCGCTCTCGAACGACACCATCGCCATTGATCCAGAGCTAGGATATAGCGGCTGCTTTTTTGATCGTCTTCGATCTCACTCTACCTGATAGGATCGATGAGTTGTGAGGTTCGGATTTTCACTCCTCAGTATCTGTTCAATTGTGGGCTCACTCGTCCTACGATGCTATTAATATATCAGGGGCTCTTTTGTCAGTGGCCCCTCGACAACGATTTGACCCCCCATCCTGCTCGACCTTATAACAGGACTTTGATATCAACATTTCAGCAGTATGCAGGACTTCCTAGTACTTCCCATAGTTTCTCGGACATCTCACTCATGGTATCCTGTCTCAAAATCTCAAACTCCAGTACGAATAAAATGCAGGGGTATCAAAGATGTATCTAGGTATCGAGGGTGGCAGAGGTATGAGGAACAAAGGAGGTGAGTCCTTGTTCTCGGTATAATTTAAGACTCCGTAGGTTCCTCTGACGGTTTCGACCTGTGGACGGGACCCCCAGATTTATGAAGCTCTCGCAGAGCCAGAACGAGAGCAGACGGGGGGTCCGGTTCTGGCTGTTCCTCTGAGTAGCAAAACACGGGCTCAAAGACCCGCTCATCCGACAACTCCCTCTCGATGAACTCTCTGCCCATCGGATCATGCTCCATTTTCCACATCCTCCGCAGCTCTTTTCCCCTGGTGTCGACGAGCTTCTTGTGTCTGACACCCTTGACGTGCCTCCATTTTCCGTCGTCTCGAAAGACTTTGCGACCCATGGGGTCACAAAGTTTACACGTCCATATGGAAAACATGTGCTTGAGAGTGTGGCGGATATCTAGCCATTCCTTCGTTTCTCGGAACCGCTGGTGGTCACCAACGGTGCAGGCATGTCTACACAACTCATATTCGTTTCGAAAGAATTTCTTGCATCCAGGAATGGGGCATTTAACCGCCGTCAGGCTTGTATTCGGTGTTGGAGCCTTCATCTGCTTCAATTCCGTCCCTGTGACTTGTTGTTTGGCGTAACTTCGTCCGAACTTTTGTAACAGAATCTTTCGGTTCTTCTCCATGGACGCGGTTGCCGTTGCACGATGTTCTGTGTTTATGCTGGGCTGATCCAGAGCACTCTCCTTCCATGTCAGTCCCATCTCGCCATTTGAAGTGCACTGGTGTTGAAACGCGACCGCGGGTCCTCCCAGCTCAGACCCGCAGGTCGAAGTTGATGAGTTCCCTTGAAGTTGAGGCGTCGATAGCGAAGACATATACTCATATGGGTGGATTGCAGTCGGCGGGATCGGCGCGGGGTGATGCAGTGAAGAATCGGGAAGGATGGGTAGAGAGGGAAGAGGGAAGACTGACATCGGGGACAGGTATTTTGAGAAGCCCTGTACACCCTGTTCTGGTACGTGACTTGGGAAAGCGACTTCTCCAAAGCCATATGTATAGTTTGCCAGGCCTGCAGACTCCACAGGTCCCTCAAACCGCATGAGTTTCTCATTAGGGAACTCGTGGAGATCTATTGTCGTGCTATCAAAAGTGGAGACGTCGTTCGAAGACAGATTGTCAACGGTCGCTTCTTGTGGCATGCCAAACATGTTATTGTACCACCAATTCTTGATGGAACATGAACGGTGAGCCAGTTGACAACGTGCTTATGGTAACGTACTGCTTCATATAAATTGTCATTGCGAGCGTAGATCGTTTGCTCGCCCTCAAGGAGAGACGCGCTGGGTGTCATGAAGCCGAAGTCTGCCATGCCAGGAAACATAAGAATGACATCGCAGAGACCAAATATGAAACAATGGTATCAGCCCTTACTTGTAAAGTTAGACATCTGGTGTTCTATGTGAGTCGGTAGCAGGTAGTAGCTGGTATGGATTCTTGTAACGCGACGCGTCTGAATGCCACCGCGATCTGCTTTAAAAGTCACATGCGCACCTTTAAACCGGCGCTTCTGAGTTGCCCTCCAGCACGCGCAGATAACTGAATCGAATATTTAATGCCTCATGGCGCCGTGGTAAGTTAATAACATAATGTTATTTGCCTCGTTAGAAACGGTTAACCCGTAATTTACGAGTTTTCTATACATCCCGACGTCATGCCCGGCTCAGACTGCCCTCGACGCTGAGCGGATCCGTAGCGATGAACTTGGGTGAGAGCAAAAACTCGTTGACCCGTTTGAGCGTCGCTCGTGATGGATTGGCCTGTGGTCGGGACGATATGATCCATTGAAGTCGCGTCCGTATAGACTGTTTCGTCACTTCTTCTGGACGTAAACAATCAAAAAAATTGATGCAATCATCAACAAGCCACTCACCGACAGCTTCGCGCGAGTTACCAGGGCCATCTGTGTAGTTCCCTTGGTCGTCAAAAAAGCGCTGTAGCATCGCGAGGGCCACACCGACACTGGCATCCTTGCCTGTCTCGCATGCAATGCAGACGTCACTGCCGCGCTTGAGATGGAACCCGACAAACGACTCTGCTTGCGGTAGGACAGTCTTCAGAAGCTGGTACTGGCCTTTTTTACCCGGTGTCAACCCGATTTTCAGCACCGGCGGGAATGCAGCAGATGTCGGATCATGCGACAACTGAGTATGCGGAGTATCAGGAAATTTGTGGTCCTCTGTAGGTGTAATAAGGAGGAAGGCTAGTTGCCTCAGAGTAGCGTCTTGTATTGTCGGGAGAGGCAAAGCTGTGGGTAGGTCGGAGAGAGATGTCAATAGGAGGCGGCTGGAGGCCTTTAGAATTGGCGTCGAAAGGTTTGCCCCCCGTGCATTCCTTATCGAAGACGACGATTCAGATACTAAAGTGTTCACAAACGTCTCCAGCGATTCTCTACCTTGGCTCAGAATTTTTCCCTGTTCTGCCAGAACAACTCTGGTGTCAGGCCCTGTGAAGAGAATTACGGTCAGCACAGAGGAAACGTAAGTAGGCAAGCAAACAGAGTACCATTCCCCATAGCTCGTGGTCATCCCCAGATCCTTGGATATAAGCAAAGCCAAGGGACCGCCTGTCAATTCCCTCATGGACTTGCTTTGAAGCAGACACGCAGATGACCGGAATGAAGGAAGAATTGGAAAGCGGACAATCTGATGGCGGAAGGAACGGAAACGTCGAAGTAGCAGGAGAAATCCAGAGAGGCCTTAGAGGCGCGGGAAGGTCGGGGAGATCATATGACGACGACTGTGATCAAGGTGAGTGCGAGTATTGATGCTTTGAGCGTCGTGCTCACTGCGAGATTTTGAGCCCACTCATCTAATCGACTCTCGATTTGTTTGTGTTCCTGGGCACTCACCACCGCCGGAGGCGTGTACAAAGCCATGTTCCAAGGAGGGCTTCGCGTGCAGGCGTGGGCTTGCTGTCGGAGAAGTACCGCACGATTGATTACAGAGCACCATATGGGCAACGTCTTGGAAAGTGCGTCCGGTATTCGCTTCCCAGCACGAGTCGAATCCACAAGAATAAGCCTAGGAAATATGTTTGACTCAAAAGAGCAGAAGATCATCACGTATATGCTATGCACTGACCCCCGGTGTTCGACTGCCACATTTATCAGGTGTAAGTTTGGGCGTCTCAAATTGAAGCTCCAGTTGCCGTAATGCCCGTCGGTAGACTTGAAATACGCGGGTGTGTTCCTTGACTGTGCCCAAGGTCACCGCTGATTAGATGAGGGTTCCAGGAGCGTCATACATATGTTGGATCAGTGTACCAGGAACCGCATCGCAAATTGGCTGTAAAAAAAAAGGAGGCCGTCAGCGTACAGTGATCTGTGATGAAAGGTTGCATCTCACGCAGAAAAGCTTGAGAAGGATATGCTCGGCGAACGCTGTCGACAAAAGATAGATCTTCCTCGATGGAATGTAACCTATTATACAGGTCGAGAGATTCCTTGCGGATGTGCACCAGGGCCTCTGCCGAGATATTGGGCGTCATGTTTTCAGGCGGCAAGTGGCCTGGAAAGCGGCCTTCAATGAGAGATGACATGATTAGTCATCCGAGGACCATGCTTTGCAGTGAGATTCCGCCAGCTCACACTCCGTCTTGCGTTCGTCCACCACGCCCATCCCGGCACACACCTTCCTTGCTGCACAAGACACCCGCGTACGTCCTCCCACCGTCCGCGTCGTGTGTATACTGACACACGGCGGACACATCCTTTAGATCCGTTGACGGACCGCCATGTCTACCTTGGACCAGCAGGCCAAGGCCCCGCCAGACCTCCGCAATGTCGTGTCCTTCCTGAGAAGCAGCAAAGCAGGGCTCAAAAACAGGGTGGGTGTGCTCAATGGAAAGCGTATCGATTACTTCAAAGGTGCGCCTCATCCGTCTCGTCATCCCCTCGTGCCCGTGTGCAGCCACATTCCTACCCCCGCACCACTCGTACTAATGCCTGCCACGCAGGCAAATCCGCCGTGAAAGCCGTCCTCTCCCCCGCATATGCCAAGCTCAAAAACGTCCCAAAAGTCACGTCCGAGACCGAAGCTTCCGCGCTGCTGCACTCCATCATCCCCTACACCTTCTTCCTCCGTGTCGAGCGCGGGCAGCCCGTCGGCTCTGCCTCCTCCCCCAAACATGTCCAGATCAACCAGATGCAGATGTTCAAGCCTGAAGAGTACTACGCGTGGTTCTATGAGGGCTCCCAGTGGACGACGTACGTCGGCGGTGTCGCTATGGTCGCCGTCATCCTCGCTGGCGTCATGTTCCCGCTCTGGCCACCCATGCTCAGGCTCGGAGTGTGGTACATTAGTATCGCGGTGCTCGGTCTCATCGGGTTGCTGTTCGCGATCGCGATCGTGAGGTTGATATTTTATATCATCACGGTGCTCGTTGCGAGTCCTGGCATATGGATATTTCCAAGATTGTTTGCAGATGTCGGATTCGTGAGTGCCCCTCCAAGTCCTAATCTGTAGGAGTTAACGTCCCTTGCTTCCGTAGGTCGACTCATTCATCCCGCTCTGGGAATGGGATCTCCCCAAGAAGAAGTCGAAGAAGAAGAAAGCCGGCAAGTCTGAGAAGAAGGGCGCTGAGGGCGAGCAGGAGGCGCCGCAAGGTGCCTTCATCGAGGAAGCAGACTCGGGCTCTTCACGTGCGGAAAGCAGGCAGGCAACGGTAGAGGAGGTGCCAGAAGACGAGTCATGACGCGGGCGCGCACACACACCACTACCATCACCGCCATCTAGACTCGGTACTGTACAGATTCGTCCTCTTGTATCCCTGCCACCCTACCCCATATATTCTCCGCGATGACTATATATTTCTTTCATTTGGGGTGTTTGTCACTATCGCTTGCCGAGGGTGACGTGGACGGGGAGATGACAAGAGAATGCTCTTGTGTCCGCTCTAAACGATGAAGGGCAAGTCGTGTTTGAGACACGCCCTCGCGGAGGCCGATACGCTTCGACTGGTCAAGACTGCGTTGGAACAGCTCACGCGCAGCTGGCAAATCTTCTCGTGTCTATGCACATTTCAGATTTAGCGAGTGTGTTCAAGAAACAGGACACTTACCTCGCGGATGGAGGCCAGGTTGAACAGTGTGACCGCCAGCGCCTCCTCGCAGATCTGCAAGCCCTCAGACTCAGAGCGCTTGTCTCGCGCGTTCTGCTGCGTCTTTTCGATGACCGAAAGTCCTTGCTTCGCCCAGAGCTCGGCCTGGTGCACTTTTTGTGGCGAGGGTGACCCGCGCATAAGGAGTTCGGAAAGGTTGCTCATGAGTTGCGCACCTGCGTGATGGGTTATCACAGGACGTGACCGGTATAGAGAGGGAGGAAAGTGCGCACCTCGACAGATCTCGGCGGCCGAGACGCGTTTTCCAGAATTGGGGGGTGGGACGAGGAGGGAGATGGCTTGCAGGTATAGCGGGACGGCATACCTGTGTATAGACGGCCAATCAGGTTGGCTGGTCTCGATGTCGTCTGCCATCAGGGACATGTCCTCACTCGATGTTACCCATCCGCGCATAGAACGCGCCGAGAGCCTCGATGGGTGCACCCACGTCCGCAACGCTCATCCATCTTGGCAGCTCTAGCTCAGCCAGGACCATCTTGGGCTCTTCGCCGTCCACACTTACATTTCCTGCTCCCGCGGCCTCGCTTATGCTCTTTGTGACCCTCACCATCTCCTCCACCGCCCACGATAGCCACCGCTCCTCCTCTTCCTCGCCCACCTGGTACGTGTACGCCATCTCCCCGAGCTTGTGCGCGAGCGCAACGCCGCGCAGCTGCTCTTCGCCCGAGAGCTCCGCGCTATGGGCCTGCAGATGCGCAAGCGCGGAAGCGTAGACGTCGTACGCGGCCTTGGGGCGGTTGTTCGACTCGAGGACGTCGCCGAGCGTCGCGGCTATGCCGGAGATCTTGAGGTACGGCGCGGGCGAGAGGCTCTCGAGAGGGAGGGCGAGCGCGGTGTCATATGCCCTGGGCGCGCGCAGTCGGCGTGTGAGCGTGAGCCGAGCGGAACGAAAAGGCACGTATGCGCGCACCGCTGGAGGAACCGCTCGCTCAGATCGAGGTCACCCTGGTGCTTCGCCTTGACGCCCGCCTGAGGTCCGCACGGACCTCTGGCGGCCATATCGCGAACGATTTGTAGAAGTCGTATCTAGGGCACGAATCCATCAGGCAGGTTGAGCACGGTCATGGCCTCCGTTCACGCAAGGTCTATGAAATGCGACGGCAGAACTGACGTACAGGCCGTACGCGGTCGAGCCCACGCCGATGGCGATGAGCGCGTAGAAGACGGTGGATATGCGGACGCTCGAGCCCTGTAGCAAAGGAGTCGTAGAGTACAGTCTCGACGGGCGAATGTGAGATGGTGAGGCAGATGTTGGTGAGGTTCTGATAAATTGGCGGCGGCAAGTGAGGCGCGCAGATGCGTGTCCGCGTGATGCGACCGTCAATGTCGTTCTTGTTGATGAAGATGCCGCAAACATTGAAAAGAGGCTAGGAGAGGGGAAAATGTGTTTCTTGAAATGAGGGCCGGTGTCAAGACACGTTACTCACCGACGCGATCTCCGAGACCAGATCTCGGAATCAGACGCGACACGACGCGTGCTCGGCTCAAACGCGAACGACATAAATGAAACAGAACCCCCGCATGATAATAACGGAACGACGCCAGGTCAGACTAGATAATTAATATAAACAGGGGCAACTATGTACTCTATCGTAAAATGAGAACAACACTGTAGTACTGAGTGGCAGAAAACAGAAAATAGAAAACAAGGAGGACATCACACAACATATCGAGCCAGCAGACGGACGGTTTCGCAACACACATAGCACACCATCGAACAATGCACCTACAACCTCCTACAACGCTTTTGCCCCAGCGCTGTCCGACTCGGACTCGAACCCGCTCTGCCGTCCCCGCTCCGGATCGTACGCCATGTGGTCCACGGTCTTGACGTCCCCTCCGCCCTGCGGCTTGTGGCTCTCTGTCAGCTGCGTGATGTGCACCTCCAGCGGCCGCAGCGGATACCCCGTGCGCTCGATAGAGCCGACGGGCCCGCTGTGCCGCCCGTGACGCCCATGTCGCCGCCCAGCGTGGCCTTGGCGAACGCGGAGGAGCTCTTGGCCATGCCGATGCGGACGATGACCATGTAGAACGAGATGCAGATGATGGGCATCGCCTGAAATGCGAGAGTCGTCGAGTCAGCCAGTTTTTGAATCAAAAAACGCCCTCCGTCTCTGATTGATGGGTGGACGCACCAGGTCGACGAAGATGTAGCTCATGCTATTCTGGAGGACCCAGCAGACGAGGGTGACGAGGTGCACGGCGGCGTACATCAGCCCCGAGTCGATGACGATCATCAGCACCGGGACGCCGCCCCGCACCGCGGGGGCCGCATTATACTTTTTGACGTTGCTGCTGATCGACCAGATGCGGTACGCCAGCAGGCCTTCGGGATCGTGCAGAAGCAATCAAGGCGGGGACTCTGGCGTGGAGAAGCGGCGGCTTACATGTACAGAAGAAGTTTGTGCTGAGCGTCGTGGCGTAGAACGCCGTGATCCACGTCTGGACGGAGTCGTAGGAGGACGGGTTTTGCGGGCTCGATTCGATGATGCGGTACAACCCGCCGATGCCCGTAGCTTCAGTCCACAGCGTCCATGGTCAGTCCCGTCAGCACCAACAGCTCGAGGCATGCTCACCAGCGACACCGGTGATCATCAGACCGGGGAACAGCGCGAACCACCACGACTGCCACACCATATAGCACCGATAAATCTGCAACGGCAGCCGTCAGCACGAGCAGCCGTCGAATCGGACGGCGTGGATCAGGTAGTTACGACGATGGCGTCCCCAAAGACCGCGGTGATGAGGTATATCAGGATCTTGAACACGAACGTGAAGTGGCTGATGTCGGCGAACCACGCGTCGGGGCCGCCCGGCGTGTCGCGGTGCTCGATCAGCCCTTGTTCGAGGCGGACGACGTCGGTGATCATGTGCTGCGCGTCCGTCGAGGTGTCGTTGTCGTGAGCGTGAGCGCTTTCCTGACGGGCGAGCAGCGAGCCGGGACGGCGCAGGCGGACTCACCATGGTGCTCAGGACCGCGAAGACGATGGAGGCGACGACCATCGTCCAGTTCACGTTGGGCGTCGAGCGGCGGCTCCAGAGTATCCACATGGTCATGCCGAACATGAAGATCGAGAAGCCTGCCTCCCCCGCCCGCCAACACAAAGCTCGCGCGTCAGCACCGGGCTGAACATCGGGGTCCGAGCCTGGACGGTCGCGTGCGCGGGAGGGGCGAGTCAAAAGAACACGCACCATACAGCATTCCCTCGATCGTCGTAGATATGACCCCCACTTTCGAAATCGACGGGCCCCCTCCCATCGTGCCTAATTCCAAGCTGCAGCAAAAAAGAACCACAGCACCTTTCTCCTTTTGTTTCTGAGTACCGTGTGTACCTAGATCGTGAATACGACAGACGGCGGGATCAAGAAATCAGGGCTCTTCGCCCGCGATGCACCGCTCGCATACTAGTACTTATATACAAAACATGCAAACCCCCCACCTTAAAACTTGATCCGAATCGCCTCCTGGATCTTCCTCCGTAGCGTATTGCCCATAGATCAGCCACACGAAGATCATTCGCCATAACGAACTGGCCGTACTAGAGCTTAGACCCGATAGGTAAATGGAGGTAAATGGAGGTAAAATGGATCCGGGAACCCTCAAGATATTTGATTTGATTTGATTTGAACAAAGGTGGGACGGGCATGGCTGGACATGGACAGCCATCAGCAACGTAAATGCGCATCGGACCCTCTGCTGCCTCGAGCCGGTTGCCAGACCGCAAAGAACAGCGGAAACGATATCTGCGCGCTTTTGTTCGAGATAAGTGTCAGGAGGGGTTAGATTGGATGAGCGGGGCGGGCGCTTTAGGCGGCTCACGCCTGCCTGCCCCGCCCCGAAAGGACTCCGCTCTGCCAATCGCGTACCTCACGTCGAGACTCGCGCAAGGAGCATTGACATGCAGCGAGCACGCAAGCGGCGCCGCAGGAATAGGTGCCGCGCGCGAGTGCTCGAGCGACCGTCTGCGACCGTGCTATGAGTTGCAAGACTGTGCAGGTATCGGACCGCACGATCGGTCCCTACCGCGCATCGACGTGCGTGGAGAAGCCTGCAAGTGTGGAGAGCGCGACTAGAACCTGCTAGAACGCTGCTGGCAACGTTAGCGGCGCCGATCCCGATCTCGTCGCGAGGCCCACCCCCGTGCGCCCCATCCCAGCAGCCAGACTGTCCCCTGCGTGCTCCTGTGTGCCGTAACGTAACGAGAGCCTCAATTTACCTCGACGATGAAAAGAAATGCACGACGAACACCGCTTCTCCGAGACCCGAGCTCAGTGTGCCGTTGCGGAGCGCGCCTCGATGAGCTGCGTGCGGCGCGAACAGTCTCCGTGGCGGACCCCGTGTATTACACAGGGGACGGCCGTCCCAATCTTTATGCCGCAAGAGCGCGGCTCGTCCGAATCGTGGGGAGAGATAGGGAGAGATCTGCGGTGGTGGTGGGGAGTGGTGGGGCGGATCGGCGGATCGGCGTGATGACGAGCGACGGGCTTGAAGCAGCAATGAGTCGAGCACGGACAGCGACAGCCGGATAGTAGCTGACTCCAGGCCCGTCCGGTGAGCCGTGAGACGCAGCAGTAAGTAGGCAGCAGGCAGCAGGCAGCTCGTTCCGAGAGGTCCAACACACGAGCCCTCTCAAGGACAGGACTCTGAGAGGTCCGAATTCAGAGACGGTCGTCAACGCCGGGATAGCGTGTTCACCGGTCACCACTCTTCACAGCTTCACCACTGGTACTGTACTAGAAAAGTTGTAGAAAGGACTCGAAAAGCAGCGAAGCAGCGAACCCCCCCTTTTTCATTTACGCGGCACCGTGATCGGCCCCACGCGACGGGTGCGCGAGTGATACGCGACGGTGACCTGCCAATTACAGATCCACCAACTCAACAAGGGCGCAGCGGCCCAGAACCTCCCAGACGGCCCCCCTCCTCCCTGACACACGGGCAAGCACCATCCGCGAAACAACACAGCATCGCCTCTGGTTTCGACGCGACGCGACGCCGCGCGTTGAGCGCCCCGCGTCGGGGTGCGGGTGCTCTCTCAACGTCAACGCTCGCGTACGGAAGAGAGCTGGGCGACGGAAAGCTATTATTGTGATTAGCAGCGACGTAGGGTGGATCAAGCAACGCGTCCGCATCCGATTCCCCACAGCACCCATCCTCCACCCGTCCCGAGCCTACCCACCCCGGCCGCCCCATCCCATCCATCCATCTCACCCCATCCCACCCATCCCCGCCGTCGCCGAACGAGTCGCGTCCTCACGCGTCCGCAAACAGCCGGTCCTTCGCGACCCACGGCAAGTCATACCACAGCCGGCGCTCGAACACGATATGCTCGACGACGCGCTTCGGCGCAGGCGCCTGGCCGGGGAGGAGCGCGCCCGTGCGCGCGTCGTACGCGAGGAGCGTCTGCGCGCGCGTGGGGGGGAGGTTCGAGGGTCGGGTCCGGGTTCGGGTTCGGGTTCGAGGGGGCAGGCGAGGACGGCGGGGGCACAAGGTGCAGTGGGGAGCGCAAAGGAGAAGACGGTCAGCGGAGCCCCAATAAGAAGAAGAAAAAGAAAGCGCACCTGCGTCGAGTCGAACCGCACGAGCGCGTGCACGATGAGGCGCGAGCCCGTGCGCGGCTCCGCGCGGCCCCAGTGCGCCTGCGTCGCGCGGAGGCTGACGACCTCCGCGGGCGCGTTGAGCGCGTGCAGCCGCCACTTGTACGTCCGCGCGGGGCTGGCCGCGGGGGGCGCGGCGTGGTGCGCGCGCGCGAGGGCGAGGGCGGAGTCGGTGAGCGGGTTCGTGGTGAGCTGCTTGAGGGCTTTGAGGTCGTTCCTGCGGCCGTGGGCGCGCGATGCGTTGTGTTTTGTTAGTATGTGAAGAAGGGAAGGGAAGGACATCGCGGGATGAAGCAGAGGAAAGGAGAGATAGGGAAGGGGGGGCGGGAGCGGGACGGGACGGGACGCACTGCGCGATGGAGGCGTTGAGCTTTCTGTAGGTGTCGAGGAAGTCGGCGCGCCAGGGGGCGACCCAGGCGTCGTCCTTTGTGGAGCGGAGGCCGAAGATGCGCCAGGTGCGGGGCGAGGGGATGTGTGCGCGGGGGAAGGCCGCGTGCGGGGTCTTTGCGAGCTGGTACATGCTGGTGGGGAAGCGCATCAGCGCATCGCGTCACGTGAAGCGAGGGGAGGCGCAGGGAGGGAAGGAGACGGGGAGACGGGGACGGACCTGAAGGCGTTTTTGAAGGAGTTGAGGAGGTTGGCGTAGAGGAGGGCGAGGTGGTCTTTTATGGTGGCGTTGGGGCGGCGCGAGGGGAACGCGGGGATGTGGACGTCTTTTCTTTGAGGAACGGCGCGTCGGCAAACGCGTCAGTCAAAGACAGAAAAAACGGGTCGAGAGAGAGCTCGTATGACGCGATGTCGAGAGGGAGAGGAGGGAGAGGGAGAGGCGCACCGAGAGTGTCCATGGGGAAGGCCCACATGTCGCCTGCGTACATGCCTTCGGAGGCGACCATCCGCGCGAGCCCCGAGATGGCCTCCTCGTCAGAGACGGTTTTGGAGGCGCCCTTGTCGGCGGCGGTGTCCTTGCGCTTGCGCACGGCTGTGGCCATCGTGCGGGCGCCCCGCGGGGCTGGGGGCGCGCGGAGGGCAGACGCAAGAGGGGATTGGGAGAGGAGGAGAGAGGGACTGGAGGAGGAGGAGGACGGGGAGAGGGACCAGAGGAGGGAGAGGGTTGTGCGCTGTGCGTGGGTGTGTGCATGGGCACGGCGTGCTGCGCGGGCGGAGAGGGCGGGGAAGGGCCGGAGGAGGGTGTGGACGGACATCGTGCACCAGCCAGGACGCTCTCTAACTTTCTTTCAAGACGAGCCAACTCGACACACCGCACACCACCGCCCGCCCAGTCACGTGTACTGCACCACGTGCGCCTCTTCCGGGAGGCTACGTACGCAGGCGTCCCGATTGGCCGCGCCGGGGCGGTATAAAGAGGGCTCGCGGGTGTGCCCGACCCCGCCGCTAACGTTTTCACCTTCGTCACTGACCGTCGCTCGCTCACCATGGCCGTGCGTCCCCACCCAGCAACTCACCCCCACCGACCCTTACTGACCCACTGACACCCCGCCCGCGTTACACAGCGCTCCTCCCGCTCCTCCCGCCCCACCACCTCGCGCCCCGCGCCCTCCCCCGCAGCCGCACCCTCCCGCGGCGCATCCACCGCCGCCTACCCCTCCCACGCCCAGCCGCACGCCCCCGCCGCCGCCCCCGCGCCCCCCGCGCACACCTCCGCTCCCCCGCGCAGGCCCAGCAGCCCGGCATGCTCGCCCAGATGGCCGCCACCGCCGGCTCCGTCGCCGTCGGCTCCACGATCGGCCACGGGCTCTCGTCCATGCTCTTCGGCGGCAGCAGCAGTACTCCAGCTGCGGCCGAGGCGCCCGCCGCGCAGCCCGTGAACACGCAGAGCGCGTTCCAGGGCGCGAGCTGCGAGGGGCAGGCGAAGGAGTTCACGAAGTGCTTGGACAAGGCGGATCTGAATAGCTGTTCGTGGTATTTGGAGCAGCTGAAGGCCGTGAGTGCTCGCTCTTTTTTTTTTTATTTTGTGCGGGGTGCTGATGCAAGTTTTTTTTTTCGTGCATGTAGTGCCAGGCTGCCGCTGCGCCATACTGAGCACGAGCACCGCGTCGCTTTTCGCTTCGGTCTTACTTATGGGCGAAAGGGGGTGGACATGCGTGCGTGCGTGCGTGGGGGACGTGTGAAATGCTGGTATCTAGTGGTGGAGGATGGATGTACCCGTACACGACGCCCGTCGGCCAGTCGTTCGTTCATGTCTACGCTTTCGATACGATAATATGGAGATGCACTTTCCCCGCTCGCGATGCCCTGTCTGCCGTTCCAGAACGTTCTCCCATCACGCTGCCGTCAGAGCGCGGTTGACAACTTGACAGATCACGAGCGCTACGTCGCTGTCGCTGTCACTCTCTGCGCCTCCTCAATCTCCCGCCTCACAGCCTCCGCCAGCGCCCCCAGACTCTCAAACCGCCACCCACACAGCCCCTTCCCCTTCGCCCCCTCCTCCCCCTCCTCGGCCCTGCGCCCCTCCCTCCCCCCGAACCCTCCCGCTCCCCGCCCCCCCGTCCGCGCCGAGCCCATCACCGCCGCCCCGGTCCCGACGATCCACACCCGCGCGCGAGCCCCGCAGCGCGCGCGGGCGCGTGGTCGTGGAAGAGCGACTGCGCGACGGCGAGGACGCGCGCGGGCGGGGCGCCGTGCGCGTGCTGGAGGTGCGCGAGCGCGCGGGAGAAGGTGGTGGGCGAGGGCTTGTACGCGCCTAGGTCTTGCGCGGTGAGGAGGGCTGTGAAGGGGGTCGGGGGGTCGGGGATCGGTGGGCCTGGGGCTAGTGCCGGCGCTGATGCTGGAGCGGATGTAGACGTAGAGGCGGAGGTGGACGGGGATGGGGAGGTGCTGGCGCTGGGAGCGTCGAGCGCGGCGGGCGAGGGGGCGGGGGCGGGGTCGCCGCGGAGGGCGGGCAGCGTGTGTGCGAAGGAGGCGCGGTCGACGTTGGAGAGCGCGAGGAGCGTGAAGTGCTCCGCGAGGGTGCGCAGCGCACGCGGGGTGTCGGGGAAGACGGGCCAGGCGGCGATGCTCGCCGCAAAGCTTGCGGCGGCCGCCTGCTCCGCCGCTGCGCGGTCTTCGCGGGCCGCGCTCTGGCCATCGCCGTCGACGGTGCCCACGTCTAGGTCTGTGTCTTGGTCTGGGTCGAGGAGCGCCTCGAGGCGGCGGCGGAGCGCGAGGTGCGCGGCGGCGAGGAGGGCGCTGTATGGCATGGCGGGGTGCTGTGCCTGGAGGTCGGCCTCGACGGCGCCGAAGGCGCGGAGGACGTCCGCGCGGGCCCAGGGTGTGGGGAGGGGGAGCGGGGGCGTCGAGGCGGCGAGGGCGGCGTGGATGCCGGTTTCCCAGTCGACGAGGGTGCCGTAGACGTCGAAGATGAGGGCGGTGTGGTGCGTGAGCTTGTGCGCGGGGGCGGGGGCGGGGGACATGGTGGGTGCGTTGTGGGATGGGGATGGCGATGGATGGCGAGCTGTTGTGTTGTTGTGTGGATGGCGAGGAGATCGATGTGGTGGGCGTGGGCGTGACGTCATCGGACCGGGCGGGTCCCACGTGGGCGCTTCCGCCGCCTCGAGCCCGTCGCCCTCTCGACTCTCCACACCGTCTTTCCCTTTTCCGCTCCCTTCTCCTCCGCCTCTCCCGGCACCTCGCAGCGGCCGTGTACACTTACTCTCTCTCGCTCGCTCCCGGAGACGCAAAAATACAAGACTCACGACACGCCTCACGAACGCTTTTTTCACGAACCTCGACGACGACGACGCACCTCGGCTCGCACCACTCGACTACCAGACTACAGGACCGCCAGCTCTTAGATCCAGCCAGGCATGAAGTTTGCACGGTGCGTCGCGCAGGGCCGGCTCTCGTCCTTCCCCCGCTAATCCAAACTCGGAATATATCACTCAACTCGAATCGGATCGAATTTACGGCCGGCTGCCCTCGCTCTCGAACGGCGCGTGGCATGGGCGTGTGCGTGCCTCGTGGTCGCGCGCGCGAAGATATTTGGACGACGCGCAGGTGCGTTTGGTCGTTTCGTTTTATTTTATTTTATATGTCTGGTTCTCGGTCTGTGGTTGGAGGGCGCGCGGTGGCTCCTGTGTTTGGACGGTTCTGCTGCCCGGCGGCGCGCGCCCTTTCTCCCCCGCGTCCAATCCAATCTCTTTGAAGGCACCCGACCACAACACGCACAACACGAAACGCTGACCCCCTTCCCTCTGCTTTCTTTCTTCGGCGCTCCAGACCCCGGAATGGAAAAAAGCATACATGTGACGCGCCCTCCTCCTCCCTCCTGACCCGCGCACCGTCCCTCATCTCGCCTCGCCTCGTGCGCGTGCATCTCTTCCCCCCGTTTCTAGCGACTACCGCGGCCTCAAAAAACGCATCACTGCCGTCCGCCGCGCGCAGGAGGGCCAGCTCGCGCTCGAGGCGGCCACCGCCACCGCCGCCGCCGCCCAGGCGCGCGCTGCACCCCCCGCAGCCGACGATAAAACGAACATCAATTCTGGGGCGACGGACGCGGACGCGCGCTCGTCCATGTCCGCGTCCTCCGTGCGCCCGTCGCGCGTGCAGGGGGACGGCGCGGGGCGGTTTCGCGACGCACGGACGCCGTCGCCGCCTCTTGGGCTGTACGGGCTTGGGGAGCGCGAGGGCGACCGCGACCGCGACCGCGATCCGAGTCCGCTGCGCTCGTCGGGGGTGGCGAGCTCGGGGAGCGCGGATGGGAGGCCTGCGTTGGTGGGCGGCGGTAGGAGGCGGGGCGGGAGTGTGCGTTTTCTCCCCTTACTTCTCGGGGGTTTCTCCCGCGTGTCCAGTCCCCGATCTACAACGTGTGTTGACCGCGTATGCATCCCGACCTGCAGGTGACTTTTCCCGCCTCGCCTGTCCTCCACGTCGCCCCCTCGCCCGCGTCGACCCCGACCCCTGGCCCCACGTCGCCGATGTCACCCCTCTCGCCACCCTCACCCGCATTTACTGAGGCACCGACGAGCGGAACTGCAAGTGCGAATGCGACATCGGCAGCGCCGACAGGGCTCTTTGCGCACATGCGCCGGCGCTCGTCGACGATACGGAGTAGGCATCCCCCTCCCCCCTCTCGTCCTTTTCTCTAACGCGCCCCTCTCCCCACGGTCCAGCACGCACCGCGTCTCTGCACACCACCTTCACCGCCCCCGGCGCGCTGCCCCCGCCCTCCCTGTCGGCGCTCCTCGCGCCGATGCCGCCCGTGCAGCGCGCGTTCTTCGACGCGCTCGACCGCGAGCTCGAGAAGATCGAGGGGTTCTACCTCGCGCGCGAGGCGGAGGCGCGCGAGCGGTGCGCTGCGCTGCGCGGGCAGCTGGGCGAGCTGCAGGACCACCGGCGGGTGTTTCACGTGCGTGCGAGGGCCTTCCCTTTTCCTCTCTCGCTACCTTTCTCTCTCGCTACCTTTCTTTCTTTCTTTTCTCTCTCTCTCTCTTTTTTCTTTTTCTTGCTTTTCTCGGCGTCGTGCACGGCCCGCTTGACCTCACCCCCTCACGCTTGCTTTCTTTGGCTGCAGGAGGCGCACCCCGCCGACCAGCGCCCGTGGTCGATCGCCGCGCTCGCCGCGCACGCCGGCCGGCCGCACTCGCAGGCGCGGTGGCGCGCGTCGCGCAAGAACACGCCGGCGCAGTCCCGCGCGCAGTCCCGGTCGCGCACGGGCGACGCGGGCGACGGCGCGGGCGCGGGGACGTCGTCGTCGCGCGAGAAGACGCCCGAGCGCGAGGGGGACGCGGAGAAGGTGAGCGAGTTTTTGGGCGGGTTCGGGCTGTTTGGCGCGGGCGGGCTCGGGCTTGGGCACGCGAACGCGAACGCGAACGCAAACGGGAACGGGGTGGCGAAGGGGAAGGAGACGCGGCTGAATCCCGAGGATTACACGCACGCGAAGAAGCGCCTGAAGAAGGCCGTGCTGGAGTATTATCGCGGGCTGGAGGTGTTGAACAACTATAGGGTACGTGCGGCGGGCGTTTCTTTTGTTTATGGGTGGAAGCAGACCTGGTGTTAAGATCCTCAACTTGACGGGGTTCCGCAAGGCGTTGAAGAAGTTCGAAAAGACGACCAAGGTGGGTTGTCTGGTGCTCCTCGTCGGCGCGCCTGACGAATGCGCCCGTGTGTCTGTAGATCCCCGTTCAGCAAGCGTATATGAAGGAAAAGGTGCGCGCGCGTGCTTTTACGGTTGGGAGATGGAAATGCGGGGCTCATACGGAAGCGTGATATCTCGTAGGTCGACCACAGCGCGTTCGCGTCGGGCGAGATCGTGCAGGGTCTCGTGCGGGAGATGGAGGACCAGTTCGCGGCGCGGTTCAGTGCGTGGTCCTCACCCTTTTTTTATTCTTTCTCGTTCGTCATTGGTTGATTATCTATGGCTCCTGGTGCGACGTGTCGCTCGACAGCTCGGGGCGACAAGAAGAAGGCGCTTATCCGGCTCCGTGCGGCGTCGCAGCACAAGACGCACCATTTCAGCACGTTCAGGACAGGGATTGCCCTCGGGTTGGCCGTGCCTGCGCTCGTGGACGGGATATACCGCAGTGCGTGGACATTCGATGGCTTTTCTGCTTTTCTGCTGCGTTGGAGCTCAAGAGAGGCTCCGTTGTCGGCATTTGTTATCCTCTAGGTTTTCAGGATGACACGCGCGCGGCGATCCCGTGGCAGACGATGCTGTTCAACTATGCTGTGCTCTGCGTCCCCGCTTTCTTCTCGTTTCTCGTTGGGCTTAACGTGCTTGTGTGGAGCCGGTCGCGGATCAATTACGTGTTCATATTCGGTGAGAGAGTTCGCTGTTGGGTGTGTCGTGTCGATTTCTGAGGTGTGCGCCGGTGGCTAGAGTTCGATATTAGGACCCGCCTGGACCATCGCGAGTACTTCGAGGTGAGGCTCACCGCGTCTGCGCGCATGGCGCTCGCAACGTCCGCTCACTGAGCTTGTCTTTACTTGGAACGCGATGCAGATCCCGGCGATCGCGATCGCGACGCTCTGCTACGCGTTCTGGCTGACGTTCGCGCGCGTCGGCGCAGAGTCGGTCGCGCCGACGACGTGGCCGCTCGTGTGGCTCCTGTTCATGGCGGGCCTGTTGATCAACCCGCTCCCGATGATGTTCCGCGAGAGCAGGTGGTGGCTGCTCCGCAACTTTGCGAGGCTGCTCACCAGCGGCGTGCATCGCGTCGAGGTGAGCGCTTTGCGGGCCTGGCCTCTGCGTGTCGCGCTCGGCTGACCAACGTCATGTTGTATCGTACGGTAGTTTGCGGATTTCTGGATGGGGTGCGCAAGCGCGGTGCATGTGTGTGTATGCGACGGCGCGTTGACGGCTGACCTTTTTGCCCCGCAGAGACCAGTTTTGTTCGCTCGTGTTCACGCTCAGCAATTTGTACTTTTTTAGCTGCTCGTACATCGTCGGGTTCGACCGCGACCCGTGGCGGCGGTGCGCGATCCCGCACGGCTGGGGTATCCAGTTCGCCCTGGCCTCGCTCCCGCTCCTCGCGCGTTTGGTGCAGAGCGTGCGGCGGTGGGTCGATTCGAGGCTGGTCACCCACTTGATCAATGTGCGTCTTCCCCCTGGCGTCGTCTGTGTGCACTGCTTGTGCTCATGCAATGGCAACCCCGCTTGGGTTTGTCGCGGTCACTGCTGCAGGGAGGCAAATACGGCGCGGGGATCGTCTACTACCTCGTTTACTTCATCTGGCGGGAAAACGGTGATGTGCATCTATGTTGCCACGGATAGCAAGTTCTGATCTACGCATCGCTACCCCGTTTCGCGTGCCTAGGTGCCGGAAGAGGCCCCAGCTTTGCATTGTTCTGTTTGTTCGGCACGATTTATTCCACGTATGCTTCATCATGGGTGAGCGCTCGACGGTTTTGCACGCTGATTGGGAAGAATGGGCTTGCTGATCACGCGCGCGCGGTGGGGCAGGATTTCTTGATGGATTGGTCCGTCCTGAGGCCGCACGCGCGATACCCCCTGCTTCGCTCGGAGCTTGTCTATTCTAGCTATATACCCGTGAGCGGTCTTGCGTGCTCTTGCCAGCGGATAGAACGTTGCTCATCTTCTTTGTGTTCCCTCGTCGACAGCTGTATTACTTTGCTATCGTGAGTGCGTTCGCTGCGATCACTCGGGCGGGTGCTGAGCGATGAAACCGCGTCTCCGGTTCGATAGGTGTCCAATGTCCTCGTCCGCTTTATTTGGGTGATATATATCCCCTCGCACGGGAGAAACTTCAGCGTCCGCACGTTCGTCGCCGCGCTGCTCGAGGTGCTCCGCCGATGGCAGTGGAACTTCTGTGAGCGCCTCCCCCCACCTAGCCCAAGGTATTGGATTCTGATTCGCTGCGTTCCGCGCGCAGATCGGTTGGAGAACGAGCACCTCGGGAACATGGATCAGTATCGCGTCACGCGCGAGGTGCCGCTGCCGTACTCGTTCGACGATGTCGGCCACGAGTCGGACGGCGGGGACGAGGACGGCGACGTCAACGCGAAGCGGCCGAGGGAGTAGGCTCGGCGAGGGCGAGGGCGAGGGCGTGTTGTCGCACAGCTCGGATCGTCGGTCACGCTCTTTTCGCATTCGTGGTTCCGGCATTCATAGGCGCCACGAATCTGTTTTGCTTTTGCATTGCGTTGCTGTGGTCTAGACTAGACTTTTTACTTTGGTTGTTTGACATATAGACTAACCGTATTTGTTATTTTGCGGTGCTTTTATTGAATTTTCATTTCAGGATTGTTTCCCGCAAGAGCACATCGCCCGCTGAAACCCCAAAGGAAAGGTGAAGTACGGGTCGCAATGGGTGGACAAGCGCGCCACTTTGATGAATTGTCAAAATACAAGGAGGAACGCTTTGTGTTTGCTGGTGCACTCTGCCTACTGCGGAAGAGACAGCTTGCTCACAAGGACGTTCTGCTCTATTATCTTCGTCTTCCAGCATCTCTCCAGCTCGTCCAAGTCCCAGTTGGCGGCGACGAACCTATCAAGGCTGTCAGTACCGACTTGTCGACATCCTCAGAGCTTGTGTGTTACCTCCCAGTCAGCCAATCGGCCATCCCAGTCGTGAGGTGCAGCGTGCTTGCCGCGGCAAGGGCAACAGTATCGACAAGTGGAAGGGGTACCAAGGACTCTATGCCTATCCGCGTCGGAATTACGCCAGGATGGAACGCAAAAGCCTTGACACTAGGGTTCTCTGCCATTAGATAGGGCAGACAAGACAAGTCATAGTCAGTCTCATGTGGTCAAGCCATACGCAGAAGATTGGTATGAGCTGACGGACCAACAACGATGTATTCAACTAGTCGTACTAGCGCATGCTTGGAGATGCAGTAATCGCTGGCAAAAGGGATTCGAACGTTGGCAGCACACGACGTCACGATTACAGAATATCCGTTGGTTTTCTGCAGGTGAGGGATGGCAAAACTGGCCATCACACCATCAGACGGTGAACCCGTACATGGAGTCGTGCTTACTGGACAGCATTGTAAACTCCGCGGAGATTGACCTCAATGACATTCCACCAGCCATCAGGATCTCGTTGTGCGAAAGCTATAGGCGGACGTGAACGGGTGCCCTCACATTATAAACGTAGGAGAACTCACGCTCGTCCATAGGCCTTGCTTGCGCGGCATTCGCAACGAGAATATCAAGTCGCCCGAATTGGTCGACAGTGGCCTGGATGGCCTGTGCCATGTCCTGCGTACGGACGACATCCGCGGGGAATGTCAACACCTGCGCTTTCGGGACTTCCTGCAGAATAGAGGCCTTCACTAGATCCAGAGTCCTCCGTTCGCGCCCGACGAGGGCGAGAAATGCACCAGCACGAGCATACTGCAATGCCGTCTCTTCTCCAATGCCACGAGAGGCACCGGTGATGAAGACCACCTTGCCTTTGAATGTCTGCGCCTCGTAGTGGACCTTGGGGTCAATAGCAGGATAAACACTGAGGCCATCACGTTAGCAAAATATTCTTGTGAAGGAATAGACACCCACTCATGGTGGACCTCGATGTCAGGGATGTCCTCATCGGATCCGATAAATGCCATCGAGTCGAATTGGATATGCTGCGAGGTGCTTTGAGGGAGGGAAGCTGTGAGATGGGAAGATGCTGTATATCGGAGCCCTTTATACCTGACACGCTCCCACTATGAGATGCAAAGCTGAACCAGAGGGCAGGCCCTGCAGCTAAAGATACTTTCGTTTGACCGAAAGTGAAGTTTTACCGACGCAGCCGGCGAAAGTTCGCAAACTTACCCCATTCACCACCCAGAGACGCACAGAGACCTACCAGCGATGGCTGATTCCTCAAAACCAACACGGGTGCGAATCTGAGTCCAAAGTTTGGGGGCCACAGTGTGGTCAGGAGGCTAGGGCGCCGTATTCTGCTGATTAGGTCAAACCATCGACATGAAAGTAGCTAGGACGTGACGAGATTGAGCAGATTACCCTGCCATGAGTCGATGACTGCGGACTTATGATGAAAGACGCCTCACCTATTTCCACCTCTGGTCTGTCCACATACGGGGAACAATGTGCATGCTATAAGATACTACATCCAACTCTTCAATAGAATTTCCATTTGTCAAACCAGATGCCACACCCTTCCCAAAAACTTCAACCAGACGCCGCTATGCCAGCCCGCAAAGAGTCACGAGATCGTACGGGCTAACAATAGCTTCTGACATGATTGATGCATGCGCTATCTTGCTGGTTGTCTATACTCAAATTCTGCTGAGCATAGATATTACCATTCACGTAGGCGCCGAATTTTAGCAGCGGTGGCAGATTGGGGGTTGATAGAAATATTCCTGAATGTGAGAAAGGAGGGAAGACGATGAACGAGATGTAGTGGATCGGTATATTTGGGGCTGAAAACCAACCTGTTTTGAGCAGAAACACGCACATAAATGACTACTGTGGAATTGACAACTTACGAGCCCACTCTGCTCTTCAATTTTCATCTTCCAGTCCCTCTCCACCTCGCTCGAGGTCCGAGTAGACGAGACATACATTCAGTAAAGGCATTGTGTCCGTTGAAATCGTCGACAATCACCTCCTACTTAGCAAGTTAGCCCTGCCACCATCATCACCACTGGAAAGACCGTGATCATAGCCATATGAAATCGCAATTGGGCTGCATCCATCGTCTGGAAAGTGCCCGGATGGAGAGCGAAATCCTTGACGTTGATATCCTCAAAAGAACAAGAGGGGCGAGCACGAAGACGCAAGATATAGATGTAAGCGCTGTAAGCCTCCAGTGAGAGTGCATGATCCACCTCAGTCTCGTCGTGCGGAACGGAATTGCCATGACCGCTCATATTTGAGGCTGACAAGCAGTCTCGACTGAGCAGATAGATCCACTAAACATATCTGTCGCAAAGCATACGTTGCAACTCAAGATCACAACACTCGTTAAGCAGAGTCTACGAGACGCCTCCAGTCTTCAGCGAACCCGTAAGCTTACCATGGTCCAAACAATGACGTACCAGAGAATGGATCCGAACCGTGCGAATGATCACTCGCTATCCCTTCATAATAAGCCCTCGCACCAAATGGCACATCCACTTGGCGCACGCCACGAAGCAAGAAAGCCGCAGCTCGGGAATATGTATAAACGAGAAGATGTGATGATACAAGGTGAGAATACAACAGCGAAGACCGATGACAGAATCTAAACCTCCTGAGACTCCTTCTTGCCCTTTTGTGTTTTGCTGGGAAGAAGCTAGAGACAAACAAGTTAGAAGTCAAGTGAGTTTTCGCCATGAAGCAGCAACTCACCTCAGGGTTGATGAATGGTACAACACCACCCTGTGAGATCACAACGTCGCCCAGAAGCTTGTTAAGCCTGCGAAATCGAAATGATCAGCGTCGAAGCGTTAACCGAATCCAATGTCGACTTACTCCTCGTCATTCCGGATAGCGAGTTGGAGGTGACGTGGGACAATACGTTGTTTCTTGTTGTCGCGAGCGGCGTTGCCAGCAAGCTCAAGGATCTCAGCGGCGAGATATTCGAGAACAGCAGCCAGGTAGACTGTGATCTGTGTCAGTGGCAGGGCATGAAACCGATCAACACTGACGTACCTGGTGCACCAGCACCAACACGCTGCGCATAGTTCCCTCGCTTCAAAAGACGGTGGACACGACCGACGGGGAACTGGAGGCCAGCCTTTGCAGAGCGAGACTGAGACTTGCTGGAGCCCTCAGCGCCAGATGCCTTGCCAGACTTGGATTTGCCGCCAACTTTGCCAGACATTGTGATTGAAGAGAGGATGAAGGTAAGGAAAAGGCGTTGGAGATGGGTGCGAGCAGCAAGCGGTGCGAGGGAGAGGGAGAGTTGAGCGCCGAGGAGCCCAGGAGAGTGCTTATATACCGCACGAGCCACGAGAATAAGGTTCGACAATCAACAATGACGCGTCAATCTCGTGCGTCACGCGTTCTTGTTGATCCTGCCAAACACCCACAAAGTCACGTGTATCTATATATATAGGAGCATACTGCTGCCGCCCGAGCTCTAGCTATCTCTCTATCCTCGACCATCACCCTCTACCTCCCAGGCCTTCCAACCCACTCATACCATCCCAAATGGCACCCAAACCCGCCTCTACTGCCGGCAAGGCGCCCGCTTCATCCGCCACTGCGTCGAAGGCGCCAGCCAAGACTACTGAAGGATCCAAGGCTGCGAAGAAGACTTCTAAGACTGCCGCAGCTCCTGGGGAGGAGGGGAAGAAGAAGAGGCGCAAGGTCCGCAAGGAGACCTACTCGTCCTATATCTACAAGGGTATGTGATGCCTTCAAACTTGGATCTTTTGATGCTAATACCTCTCGAATGAAGTGTTGAAGCAGGTACACCCTGATACTGGTATCTCCAACAAGGCGATGGCCATCCTCAACTCGTGCGTTTATTCTATATTAATTTATTTTTCTGCATCGCTGATCAAGGACTCTAGGTTTGTGAACGACATCTTTGAGCGTATCGCTACCGAGGCATCCAGTATGTCTTCATTCTTCATACGATTTCCCATCCGGATCTCATCGCGATCTATTCCAGAACTTGCTGCGTACTCCAAGAAGTCTACTATCTCGTCACGCGAAATCCAAACTGCTGTACGGCTTATCCTTCCAGGAGAGCTGTCAAAGCATGCCATCTCTGAGGGCACAAAGTCTGTGACAAAGGTGCGTTCAAGACAGGTCTACGTCGTTTATTCATACTAAGCGTGTATTTCTTTATTAGTTTTCGAGTGCAGGCGCCAAGTAGGCGTGCGTTTTTGTGTTTCCACCTATTTCGTCTCTGTATTCTCTCGTGTATTGTATGGTGTGATTCCCCCCGGGATGTATGGGTTGTTGTCTTTTTGGCATAACAATCCCTTTTTTTATTATCTTGTTGCCTTCATCAATCCTTGATGACATCTTCAATGACACGTCAGCGTGAACTCATGAATGCCTTCGGCATTGTTGAATTGAATTATACGTCTTCCTCTCAAAACCCTTCGTCGCTATGAATTGTCGGTTGGAAAGTTGGAAGTCTATGATATTGCAAACTTTGCAAGGCGCCAACTTCCAAGAAAAAGGGAATGATCAGGAAATATATGGCCTGATGTTTGGAGAGGAGAATACAAGTAAGATGGACAGCAAATCGACCGACTGCGAAGGATGGGCGCTTGAGCGATCAAATCACCAAATGCAAAAGCAGTCAACCATATACGAAGAATATTCGCGAGATCAAGTGGATGGTTCGTGACCCTGGCAACCCTATTCATGCAGAACCATTCATGTAAAACACCTTGAAGAGGCAAGAAGTAAAAACAATGTTTAGGTATGTCTGGAATTCTCATGTTGATTGTATCATACACGCATGAAAGGGAACAACTTAAGTCTTGAAGTACTTACCGTCGTTGACAACAAATGATACAAGTCACGGACACGGCCATTTGACTCTCATTCAAGGTGTCTGCCGTCTGACATTTCGTTGACAGCGAAGTAGGATCTGGAAGCCGCAGCATGTTTAGCAGGACAGAGATGCATCCGCGACCATCGATGCGCGGGGGCAGGGGCAGTAGATTTCGCCAAGATCATCGAAGTGGGCGGACGGATTGGAAGCTGTTACGATGCGAAGGGGATGGGGGCAGGAGACGCCGCCGTGGCTCGGTAGGATTTATCCATATATGTACATTCGTTGTAATGGAAAGATGGTCGGTGAATCGACGGCCATTGACCCGGAATAATGAACCCGCATCCATTATGTCTCATGATACAACGCAAGCATGGAAGAGGGAGTCAACAAGTGCTAGAGAACATCGTGAGACACAAATAAATAGGAGGAAAAGCATATGCTGTCCGTCAGGTGGAAAGCTCGAAAAAAAACAGTGAGTGCCACACACTGACAAGGCCACAAGGCTTGTTAGTGATAAGCATTGGTGAGAAGCGAGGTCCCAGATATTGAGTTGACCGGAAAAGAAATCTTGCCTGAAAGAAGCGAAGCGGAAGGGTATGGGAGACCTCAAAGCAGACAGTCTGTAGGACTCTCGTTGGTTTGAAGAGTGCCCTACATGCTACCAGAATATGAGATGAGGCAAGAGGGGTATGGATCATCAAAAGAGCGCAGGATATTCTTGCTCTTTGCTTGCCAACGTACTTCAGTGACCGTCGACCAATGGCCTCATCTGTCCGTCTTTCCAACAGCTTCCTTCCCACAGTATCCTGACCACTGTGAAGATGGAGCTTGAGGACCGCATGAATAGGCATGGACCTATGATCGAAAGTTCGATGGATATAGGATTGAGTGAGAGGCCGGAAGCAGTGATGTTGTAGTCCCTCGGACAGCGATGAACCCAAGGCACGTATATTGGCAGCCGATGACCGGTGATGACTGAGGCGAAGTCCTGGGATCCAAGGGAGGAGGGGTGGGCATCGAGCGTCAAAGTTGGGAAAAAATGAGAGGGAAGATGACCGAGGCAGGCGAGGAGATCAGACGAGGAGGTCAATGGTTGGTGAGGCGTGTTTCTGACGCTGTTGACATTGAAATGCCACAGGGGACTGGACGTTTGTTCGAGGGGGTGGCAAGTAGGGTACTCATGATGAGCAGAAATTTAATAATAAAAAATAAGATAGAAAGGGCGAGAGGGGGGAGACGGCAGAGGACGAGCGGGGAAGGAGGTGTGCGGAGCCCAAAAAGTAAATCGGGGGACCGTGGCACGGAGACCTGTTCTGTTAGCAGCGTGACAAGGACGCCGCTCGCTTCTGCGGCGTTTCCGTCCACATCCACCGTCCACAAACCGCACCTCTCGACGAACTGTTCGCAAGCTCACTGCCTACGACGCTCGTCGTCAGAGTTACAGTTGTTGCGAACGCACTGGACGTGCATCGGCTACGCTGCCTCGATGTGCATCAGACAAGCATGGGCCGCCTTTGAAATCTAGCCGCTAAATTTGGCTGATTTTCTGTCTTGTGGTCTTGTGTCTTCAGGACAATTCTTTGCACCACTCACTCTTTGTTTGTTCGGCGAGGAACTTGACGAGGAGCGCACACATTATGAATACCTTGTCGGCGACATGGAGCACTCGTCCCCCTGTCAGGCAGAGCATTGCACCACCCCCACTTCTTGAAGGGTTTTGTATTCTTCTGCTTGCTTGTTGGCAGCGATACACGACTTTTGTCACTCACTTGGTCCAACGATATCTCGACGGGGTCGACGACGAACGTGCTTGGAGAATGGGGCTCAAAAATAGGACAATGGTCTCTTGAGGATGTCTTGTGTCAAACGTGCTTTCCTGGTGAGTTTTCTTTCCAAATTTTGTGGATTGGAGCTATGCTTGAGGCCAGTGATTCGGGCGATTTGCTTTGTTCGTCGTCGTTCACATTAGACTGAGTGCATGTCACGGTGTCACACAGGGTGTGACATCCATGCCAAGCACGCGGTCAAGTCGTTCCTCGACGCGTCGTCGAAAAAAGCGGAGGCAGATTGTAAATGCCCACAGAGCAAGGACCACGCCGTGGGCTGGATGAGGTGTCGAATCAGTTCGTGGATGGGAATTGGGGATGCTTTGAGGTCCGGTAACAGAAGGCTGGGATCAGCATGAGCATCCTTCCGAATCAGAATGCTGCCCTCTCGCACTGGCTTCACCAAGTCTGCTTGACAGGCAGCTGTTTGGACAGTGCGAAGGGGAAGTAGTCTTAAACGTGGGGACTAGGCTCTTCCGATCAGACAAAGCATGCACGGAATCGAGGCTCAACCACAGCTTGTGGTCGATGACTACTCAGAAGGACTAAGCACGCTAACAGAAGATCTCTGGATACAGGCTGATACAGGTCGACCCTCTTCCGTATATGAGCTTGCCCTGTCTCTCTAGAGAGACTTGCGAGCTCGCCTGTCGGGAGTCAGGTTGCCAGCTGCTGCTAGAATGCACAGGTGAGAAAGCATGTTGATGAGGAGTGCGCGAGTAGGCGTTGTGGCCTTGTAGACGCCTGGGTGCCATCTGGGCGGATTCAGTGGCATTGTTTACGGCTTCTTCATTCCCAATTACGAGTTCACCGCTCCTCTAATAAATAGAGTCCTCTTTTGCCGAGATGCTCCCCCTCAACCCTCCCACCACTACCTTCCCAAATCCATAAGGATAACTATGAATGGATTCCGTCGAATGTGCGGTATCTCGAGGAAGACGAGGAATATGATGTTTATCTCTTCTGGCCGTCACGCCGACGTCAAGAGTCCGCCTTCGCGACAAATGAGAGCAGCATCTATGGAGTGCGACTAGACATTGTGTCTTCCTCAGCGGAGCGTACTCATACCTGCGATATTTACCAGCCCGTGGCGCCGTCCTTTGGCTACGATGACTATTTTGATGGCTTGTCTTCCCTTCCTTCGGTGCGTCGAATAGCTACTTCGGGCCAACATCACATTGACGGAAAACCTCAGTCGCCGCTCTCGTTCACCGAACCGTCCGACTTTCGTTTCCCCAACGTCGCAGACAACAGGCAGCCCGATACCCAGCCCTATACCCAGCCCGATACCCAGCCCACGCCGAAGCCCACGACCAGGTATAGCAAGCTCGTCACAATGGGCCTGTTTTCTGTGAGTTTCCATTCCTACGCAGCTCCCCCTTGCCCCTGCCCCCTTGCGCCGCGCGCATGTTGCGTCGATCGAGTATCCCCTTCGCAGCTTGATACTGACGCGGGATAATTTGATCGGGGCTACGACAGCAGGTCAGCCATCGCGTCGATCGCGTCTGGGATAGGGTCCGCGTGATCTTTCAAAAGGCCAGATTGTAAGGCCGCTTTCGAGGTCGATTTGACGTGTCGCGAGCATTTGCATACCATCTATTACGGATTTCCCCGCGCGTCGCTCGCTGATTTACGCGTTTGTTATGCTTTTCGAGGGAGGGTTGGTAGATTTTTGGTCGTACTATACATATATCCATGGCATACCACATTTGGGGATACGGAAAACTAAAACTACGCAGATGTACAAAATCTCTGATTGAGCTACGTTCAGGGCATATCGGTCGTCTTTTCCGAAGACGCGAATTAGGTACTTGATGTCCAAAGTTGACCTTCGTCGATAAATCAGATTTGCAGAGTGTCCAGATATATCCGAATTTGACAGAACGATAGTATTACAAAATTAAATTCCGAGGAGAGATAATAAGCGACTGTGTGACGATGAATCCTTCCAACCAACAGATGACAACGGCAGTGTGGGGGTGCTGTACCTAAAGTGAAAGATAACATGGATACCGAGCAGCAAAGGTCCGTAGCCAGTCGCCGACACCCTGTGCACTCCCCTGTGCACGAAGTGATAGAGAGACGATGCAAGATGCTGACGCTCACGCATCCAAAGCGCGTTCCTTGCCCTTGCGTGACGGTGGCGGGTGAAAGTTGAGTGTGAGGTTCGGTGAACTGGCCATCGCTGTTGAGGAGAGCAATGGCGCGCGGAGGGGATGTACCGGGGCAGTTGGGGTACCTGGAAGGGATGTGTCGCGGCGCGGAGGTGTAGCCCCAGTCTGGGAGCGGGGGGAGGCGGGGTCACCGGAGGCAGCCTCGGTGAGCAGAAACTCGACCCAGAGCCTCGAGAATGACTATGCAAGACACGCCCGCATCTATCAGTTCGGCGCATGCATATGGTGTAGAGGAATAAACACGCACTTCTGTCTCGTCCGTCTTCTCAAGCTCTGGTGGACGACCCTTTTGAGGAGATCCACGAGAGAATAGAGCGCTGCCTGCCGATGGGAGTCCGGCGCCTCTTTGGAGACCTGCACGTTGGCGTTCAGCATCTGTCCAAGAGAGTATAGAGGCGAGGAGGCCGAGCATCTCGAAGCGCTTCGCGTCTTCGCGAGGTGTCGCGAGGAATTGAAGGAGAACATTCGTGACGAGACGTCGATCCACGTTCGTGTCGCTCGAGTTACGTCGTAGGCGGCGCAGCGCTTCGATCAAGTGTTCGTTAAGAATGACCCCTGCAGAGGAAGCACATTTCAACGGGATGATGAGACGAAGAAGCGGCAATAGAGACCTTCGTGGCGTAGTTTGCCAATGAGAAGGTTTTTTTCTTTGATTTCTTTTTCAAGCTGCAGTGTTCGCGAGCTGTTTACAGTCGACTCCTCCAGTTGAAGCTGAAGAACATTGTTGAGTCAATAAAACGAATGGGAGCTGGAATGTCGCTTACCTCCGCTTGAAGAGCCCTGTGTTTAAACTCGGCTAGGGATTGAGTGACCTCAATCAGCCTGGCCTCGTAGTCTTTGACTGCCTGTTGCAATTCGTGGTCTTTCGCTGACGAGATGAGTGCCAGTCAATGATCCCGCTTTCGACAGTGAAACAAGTGCACATCAAATTGCTCTCACCTGCCTGGAAGTCCTCCAACACAGACTGCAAATTCATGGCCTTCTGTCTCTCGGATTCCAGTTCATCAGCCTCTCTTTCCCTGGCCTCTCTCTCGAGCTCCAAATCGCGCCGGAGCACATCCGCAGCAGCCTTAGCCTCGTCCGACACCACGCGTTCTTGCAGCGTCTCCCGCTCCAATTCATCGCGCTCTATTCGACAACGCTCGAGTGCACTCTGCACTTCACGGAGTTCGCGCTCTCGTGTAAGAGATTCTTGCGTATTCTCGTGCAGCGCGCGAGTTCTCAAGGCCTCTAGATCTCGCGAAGCGCGTTCGGCTTCCTCGTTAGATGAGGTGAGTTCAATCTTGAGGGTTTCGACTGTTGCTTCGAGGTCCTCATTCTGAACAGTGAGTTGCTGAACGAGTTGTTCTCGTCGGTCCAGCTCTTCCTACAGTACAATTGAAAAAAAGACTAAATTGGGTAGAGGAACCTTAATAGACGTACTGCATCTTGCTTTAACTTATTTCCTAGCGTTGTCCGCATCGCCGTCAGTTTGGCTAGCAGATTGCGATATTGAGTGGCGAGGTTTTCCTTCTCCTGCCTCGTTCGCTCGAGCTCCTGCTGCAACCGTTCCACAGGGTCCAGCTTTTCGTCTTCTGAGTGGCCCGCACTGTCATGGGCTCCGTTGATGCCATTCGTCGAAGGGGGCGAGGATGGTTGCTCCCCGGGCGTTCACTGTCATTTGATGAACGCACACCAGCTACGGACTGACCTGGACTGACCACGCGTTCTGGAGAGGCGACATCATCAAGCGAGGCACGTTGGCTGCCAGTCCCCATGATCAAGCTCGTGCTCGTACTCGAGGCGAACGACACAAAGGTATTGAGAGATTGAGGGCGTGAGTGCCAGCAACTACGACTTGGTTAACACTCTCCGAGGGGCGAGTATTACGTAACTTAATCTAATCTCTCGAGGGTACTCGAGCACTGCAGTCGGCATAGTATAGCTCTGTCCTCTGTTCTTTCAGACAGACGCACTCTGCATCTGAATGATTCAGCGAACGAGAGAAGACAATGGTGGCTACGAGCGGCTTTTAATAATGGCCACCTGAAGGACCACTGTAGATGCCACGTGGTTGGCTAAACGATTGCCAATTATCTTGCTCTTTGCTCTCATGGCCTGGGGTCGTATCTGGGCGTAAACTCGTCCGGCCTTGGTTCTCCTCTATTGTCTCTCATCTTTGCATCCATCCACGTCCCACTGACGAACAGGACAGCGATCAACCGAGCGCAGTCCAGCCCATCATGCCTTCCTCTCGACCCATACCGTTGATCACCACTCACATGTACGAGTCCTCTGCCAGTACACCTCCCTATTTTCTCGAGCTGTTGCAACTCCCGACGGAACTCGTATGTCATACCCTATCGTTCCTCAACATGTACGATTTGATAGCGTGCAAGATGGTGATTATCTCTCCACCATCGTCGTGGGCATGCTTTAAATATCTATAGGCATGTAAATCTCTCCATAAACTCGTCTCCAGCTCTCCTCGCTTGCAATACACGATCGATCTCGCAGAGCACCAGATGGTGCCAGCTCTCTCCCCGTCATCTATGTCTATCGCTGCCCAGCGCCGCATGCTTAACAACCGCCAAGAGCGCTGGAAAACCTTAAGATGGAAGGGAAAACACAATATACCCATCTCCGTCGCTGGACCGATATACGAGCTAGTTGACGGGATTTACGCCAGTGGACATGGAAGAGTCGATGATCGTCGCGTGGCTGGCTCAATAACCTTTCACAGGCTTCCTACCGTGAACAGCGACAATGGCGACGAGGCTAATGTGAGCTCGTGGACGTTGTCCGGATTCGACATGGATATCATCGATTTTAGTATGGATCCCAGTCAGGATCTACTTGTTCTCATCGCTCCTTCTCCTAATGGGTACGTCTCGCAGCTTTCATCCTGACAGATGGCCTTCGAAGAGATGCGCTGCTCGCATGATCTGTGCTGTGACTTTGTTGCACCTATATGATTGCTCAACACATATATTTACGAGTGGTATCTACATTGCACCTTGTTGGTCATTGTCTGCGGAAGGCGAATCGATTCCGTTCGACCGATTACATCCAAGTGTTTGTCGTGTGCTCCCACCTTTTTGCTGACTTGTACCCACAAGGTCGAAGTACACATATCAGGTTCACCTCCGTACTCTATCTACCAACGAACCTCACCCCAAGGCTGGCTCCCCAGTTCTCGATTGTCGACGTGCCAGCGGAACTCAACCGGGAGACATGTGGTGCTCCTTCCGGATCCTCATCCTTGACAACCTTCTTGCGGTCCTCATCAAAGACGTGTTCCACACCTCGGCGGCGTTCGTCGCGATTTGGAACTGGCAGGCTAGATCGAAAGCCAAGGTACGTTTCCTAAGCCCTCTGGCCCTTGATATACGCAGAAATTGACTGCGCATGTCACCGTAGTGCCAGATGGCACTGACGATGGGCGTGGATGACTTCTGTTTCCTGTCCCGCACGGAGTTTATGGTCGTCATACCGAGGGGCTTCTTCGATGTCTACTCATTCACAGATCCAGCCGTCAAGAAGGGCTTTCCTACCTTTCTACGCCGGTTCGGACTGCCACTATTGAAAGAAGGGTTCCATTACTGGTATATATCTGCTACAGCGAACCCAACGCCTGGCGTTCACTTTGGTAAATCGTCGTCATCGCCCTCCGCATCGACCCCACTGCCGTTCTATCCACGCCCAGACGACGGCCTCATCGCATGCTCGCTCGGGACCTTGAATCCATCCGCCCACGGCGCGGTCGGCTGCTTCGTGTTCTTCATGCGCATCCGCACGCTGCTCGACTCCGCGCTCGTCTCGCGCGTTACGGCGCTCGTGCCCTGGGAGAGCTGGGGCCCGCCGGCGACGCGCTGGTTCGGAGACATGCTCAGCAGCGACTGGCAGCACGCGGTGCACGGGTTCCGGACGGTCGAGCGGGTGCTCGACGATAGGGTCGTCAATAATGGCTTTTTGGACTTTGAGCCGGCCGCGACGACCGAGATCGTGGAAGTCAGCGCAGAGGAGGAGGTCGACGAGCTTCAGGACGAGGGGTGGACGGGGGGAAATCGGTCGGAAATGAGGAAGATCAAGGTGAAGGACTTCAATCCGTATGCCATCGCGAGGGAGGCGACGCGTCGCGGAGATGAGGATGCGGAAGGGGGGAATAATACTAAGGCGGAGGAGAGGAAGAGTCGGCCGAGAGTGAGGCTCGTGACGGGCCCGGCGATCGTTCGGGCGGGCGTGACGTTCCAGCAGGACGTAGTGTCCCGTCTCCCATACCGCGAAATCGTGACAGAAGAACCAATGGAGGTATCTGATGTCATGTTAGATGACAACAGAATCTTGTGTTTGAGGGTGAGTCCCCACAAGTTTCTTCTCCCAAAATGTCACTGACGCTTTTATCTGTGCTTTTATCTGTGCTTTTCAGAGAAATCCCAGCGGGCAGCTCCATTCCTTGGACGTTCTAACATTTTGAAGGTTGTTCCAGCTGGGCGAATCAATTATTGCTATCTACATGTATTGTGTGTACGAACTCTTCCCTCGACACGATCGATGTATCTGTTACTCACACAAGAAATGACCGCCAAAGTTTGACTACAGGACAGGGACAGGGCCATCGCCCGCCATAGAGCTAGGTTGGGATGTGTTAAATCATGTAAATGTTGTACGTGGTGCTCCCCTGTAGGAACATTTTGCTTCTGTTCGCCTTTCCATTGTCGTCGCCGCTGTCAACCCCGCCGGGGCTCGCCGCTGTCGGGTCACGAACTGACCACTTAGTATTGCACTATCATCGACTACACCCGTGTTGTAATCTTGCATGCCGTCAAAGCTAAGCAATTTGTACCTAGTAGACATCTAACGGCAAATTCGTTCCACTTCTCTAAATGATGGATGAACAGAACACCTAAGATTGATCTGCAATGTTAGGCTACGGTGGTCAAAACAGAAGTACAAGGCCAGTAGATGTCGGCATCGATATAAGACACATTGCGGAGGGGGTTGACAGCACAGCGGGGCTGTGTGAAGAACAAAATGGAGAACCGAGGGAGGTGGATAGGTGAGGTGGATAGATTAATATATGCGAATGAAGATGCTGAGATGCTAGAAGACACCGTAGTCCGTGATGCAGATGAAAGATCTAGGGATGAAAGAAAAATAACATTTGACAGGTGGGTTGAAACCGTAGATAGCCAAGAAAAGCATAGATGAAGGCCAAAATGACAATGGACGATCCGAACCTGCAGCGACGCCGGGCCACTGAGGGCACAAGCCGATATCGATGGATGCGTATACATACGATGGAACAAGAAGAAAAAACCCCGATCGAAAATTTCCAGGAGCGGAGACGGAATCCTGGGTATACATGGTCTACGCACGGAGGAGCCAGCCAACACTGAGACCGGTCATCGTACGCATGCTCTCGGGGTAGCATTTGTTGCTTTCCGTGAGGATCACAGCGAGTCGTTGACATACTTCCATAGGGTATGTTAGCTGCTCAGCTTGAGGGAACCCGGGGTACTGATTCAGTAGACTGCGACAAGAAAATCAGAATATATATTCAGAGGGATGGAAAGCAACGTACGTGGGCAGATCGGTGCGCGGGGTGGATGGGCCGAGAATCTTGAATAGCACCTTCGCTGCCTGTATGACGCCCTGTTTAGGTATCGAGTACGCTGTCGGGGCGTTGTACGACAGACGCATAGATGGTTTGAATAACCAAATCTTCGTTGAAAGAAGGTGGGATTAGAGAAGGTGGATTGTGCTGCCAACGACAAGGGTGTACATACCAGCAGTCGCGGTCGCTCTTCTTCTTCGTCAAGTATGAAGAATCGATAGGTCGCGTGCGCTTGCGCGAGCTCGTTCATATCCTCAACGATGAACGCCGAGAGCGGTATGCGTGACGGCCTGAGACCGTGATCGTCAGCACAAGTATCTTCAACGCGATGGAAATGCAGAAGACTCACTCAGCCGAGGGACTGACGGGCCGGATGGCATATTTAAAGAGTCTATAGACCGTATTCCGCGTACCGTCATCGCTCGCATACTCTTGACTACGACCACTGAACGAGCCGCATATACACCTGACTGTGGTCCACTCATCGCCACGCTTCAGAAAATAAACAAATCAGCGACGGCCCGGTATTGAGTAACAGTAATGGGGAAAAAGTATAGTAGAAAAATGAATGAGTGAGAAAAATGAAAGAAGATGTCTCCTTGCGCGTAGCTCCCGCAGACCTGAACCTCAGCAACACGAGAGTTGTTAGACAAGCAACCATGCAAAAAGCAGTTTCTCTAGGACCGTGTGTATCAGCCGGAAGCATTGCTTGCCTACGCCCACAACAGCCAACCGCATCACTCAGAGCAACACCTAAAACCATCGAGGGCTTCGAGTGCACCCCAAGCGCGAGTCAACTGTGCAGGCGAGAGGCCGTCGGTAGGAAGCCGACGCCGGCCTTCTTTTTGTCCAGCACGATCATGACGATGATGCGTGAAGCAAAGCAAACAGAAGAAAGACAAACATCGCAAATGAGTACGTACTGTTGATTTATTGGCCTTCCACAGGTTATTTTTCATAATCGCGCTCTCCTCGAACAAGATGTAGCTGCCGCCTACGAGGGCCTGACCCATCTGAGGCCAAAAGCCCTTCGCATGTCTCGAAACCTGAGCAGAGAGTTTCTGGTCCGAATGGCACATCCACGACTCCACGAGCTCACCCCAGTGCTCTGACGGTAGATCGTCGTACTTATTGATGCGCGCGGCCTGTACGAGCGGTAGAGAACACGAGGCGCAGATAAATGTCGTGGGCGATGCCGAGAGGAGTTGCGTCGCGTCCATGAGGGGGAGAGGATCGGAGGCGGGCAGCGGGGAGACATTTGGGAGCTTGATCTCATAGTGGAGACTCTGGACCTTGACAGCCTGAGGCCCGGGGGATGGGATGCGGGGAGTAGGAGGGGTGGGGAGACGATAGAACCGCTGCGCAAGACCAGACGAGGCTCAGAAGATTCCGTGACTTCTGCTTCGAGGTTCGCTCCGGCAGTCGTGCCGGAGACTGTCAAGAAGGCAAGGACGTGCCGAAGGCTTTCATGATGCTCAGCCACATAGTGTACATCGAGATCTGTGCACAAGCATCAGCGGGTTTGGTCATTTCCGCAAGAGAAACTGATTATACCGTGTGTGATCGATTTCCGGCCACTCGACGAGTCAGGTCTGCTCGACCTCGTCGACCTAATCGCCTTTGCTTCGGATCCGGCCCGAGAGCTCGACGGCAACAACCAATTTAGCGCAGGTGCTGACATGCTCCTACTCCGTAGGCCCTTCTTTGGCGACCTACGCCTCATCGGTGAGGGAGGTGGCGATGCCGTCTCCGGCACTGCCTCGCGCACAAACTCGGGGAGCGAGAGAAGCGCGTTAGGGTCTGCAGGTCGCTGAAGCGTCGGGGGCATCGACTCGCGAATGAACTCAGGGAGCGTGAGCAGCGCCTCAGGGTCCTTGTGCTTCTGAGGTTGGAAGGTCGCGTCCTGGGAATGTAGACGCCGGACATCGGAGTGTTCGGCCAGTTTTTCGACGAATTCCTGGCGCTGATGCAGATGTCAGAAGTGGCTTTGAGAGAGAAAAAGCGGTGCGCGCAGCATTCATACCTTTAGCAAGTTTCGCTGGCGCGTTTTTTCGAGCTGTGCCTGCATACCGCCTGCTAGGACGACCGTCTGGTCCGCAAGCTTCCGGTCCGACGCCTTACCGAGCATCTCTACAAGTCTCTCTAGTTCCTTGACGTTCCGCTCCTCGCTCTTCTCCGAAGATGGTCCTGCGAGCCTCGCCCTCTCCAACTCCTCCAGCTTTGAGGTTTTTAGTTCGACTCGTTGATCATGAAGCTGAGGAGCGACCAGATACAGACGATCAATAGCCATCGTGACAGCATCAAGATCGAGGCGCATCTTTTCACTCAGACCACTGGTGCTGATCGAAGTAGAGGCGGTGCTTTTCCCTGCTTTGACATCTGACAAGTCGGGCGCTGATTCGAAATCGTATCCCGGGGGCCCATCGAACTCGTAGTCAGCGCGATCGTACTCTGGCAGTAGATGGTCGTCGGGCATAGATCGAGCTGGCCTTTCGTTTCGTTGCCGGCATAGTCGGAGGACGGTCTCAAGGTTCTCGTCAACGCGCATCCAGAGCAGGGACTTTTCTACCGCCAACACAGGTGGGGTGTCTTCTGCCTCGGAATCGGTCGAGGAGAGCCGCTGGAGCTGAAAGTCGCTTAGCTGTCGCGTGAGCATGCCGAAGGTATCACCTGGTGGGTGGGTATCTGTTTGGAGGTATGTTTCGACATGCGTCGGGGTGGAGGAGGGAGAAAAGCCGATGACAGATAACCGCTTTAGATGTGAAAGCAGTGATACGAGAGTCAGGGCGAGTGATGCGTCCCCGACATTTAGACAGGGCGCGAGCGCTTCCACACGCATGCGCAGTTCATGGAGCAACTCGGTCTCATCATCTGAGAGTCGCGCCTCGACCATTTGACCGCCACTCTCGCGAGTCCGCAAATTCGACAGCAAGGTCTCCAGTGCGGCTTTGGACTGGATGCTGTCGAGCGAGACCGGTTGTGACGAGTCGAGATGTGCGGGTACGGAATGGCGCCGGTCGGGGACGATGCAGCGCCATTGATTTGGGGTGGAGAGGAGGTCGTTCAGGGTCATGAGACACGACTTTTGCACATATGCTATCGATGGCATAACATCCTGAACGATTCAATCGTCAGTTCTTGAACCACCGGCTTCGAGAAAGCAAAACAGACATGGCTAGTACCGACACCGACTGCCTGAGAGCGTGACGATTCCCCAGCGGGGTAGACATCGTCACCAAAAGGGTTAGTCTCCTGGGAGACATATGTCTCGGGAGCGGGCTGGTGTACCTGATCTTGCGCGAATAGTCGTGCCCGTTCATCTGCAGAAGGAAATGGCGAGGGAACCGTAGACGCAAGGAGCGCTGTCTGTTGGTCGTACGAGGTCCTTTTCGCCCTTGTGAGGGTGGCCATGGAGGAGAGCGGGAGTGCGACGGGCAGAACGTCGATGGAGGAGCACCGAGCCTTATAAGCGTCGCCTTGAAACGAGAGGACTGCCCGCACACGTCCGGACTCGGACACCGCCACCTCAGCCACCTCCCACGTGGCCTGCCTGTGTAAGCTGTCCTCTGCCTCAGTTCTTCCCTCAGCTCTACTACTAGTCCTCGTCGCTGTGCCTTGTGTGACTCCGACGCCACGACTTCCGTCATGGGAATGAGCGTTTCAGTAGGGGAGGTGAGTGCATTGTCGTCCCCATTGGAACTTTGTCCGTTCGGGAGCCGATGACGCCGAAATGCTCCCATCTAGGTTGATAGGATCTAGGCTGTTGTATTGCGCCGATGTCTCCTAGAAGTTCCTCTATTTACTCGAATGCTCAAGACGGTGTTAGTATAGCATACGCCTATAGAAGTTGTTTTCGCGGAATGTATGCGCGGCGCATTTAATTTCACTTCATCGCAAAACCAGCGACGTCGGGGCCGCGACTGGGCGCGGGCGTTTCAGGTTTGTATGATCCAGTTTCTAACTGCAGCTTCCAGGATCTCTCGTTCGACTTGTTCGAGAAATCATTGATCAGAACAAGCAGTCTTGCTGCTCGATCGTTCTGTCTGAATCCGAAAGGCCGCTGCGCGCATTGTCGCCCATCCGCGGATTCCTGACATTCCATATCGTCTTTTTTCGGCGTCTTTATCATCATCGCCGATGCTGCCAATGCTTTCGCCCATACTATGTGTCGCACGCCTCCTTCGCGGAGTTAATTCCATCTCCTGGCTCTTCATACGAGTACGTCGGGCATGCCTCGGCTTGCCTGTTTCCACAGCTATTCAATGTATTCAATCAATGCAAGCGGCTCGGGCTGGTGTATCATCCTCTCTGCTTTCCAAGCTGTCTCGGAAAGAAGCTCTTTGATCCAATGTAGCAGCCTTGGCGGCCCGATATTCTTGGTCAGTAACGATGTCATGGTGGAGGGAGAGGGGTTAAAAAGGCGTTGACGAGACGGGTAGTCGATATCTTTCCTCATTTCCCCTCAATCGTCAACAGCAATTTCTCTGCATAACATGTCCCAGAAACTTATTCTCGTCATAGGCGCCACCGGTGCTCAAGGCCTGGCTGTCATAGACAGTATCCTTGCTCAGTCTGTAGACGGCGCGCCTTCTCCCTACGCTGTCAGAGCGCTTTCGCGCGATACTGATAGCAAGCGTGCCAATGAGCTGCGCGCCAAGGGCGTAGAGGTCGTCAAAGGTATTGTTTTAATCTACTCGTTTACCCTTCGTTCACTTCAATCTCAACGCCTCTCTTTCGCAGGAGATACGAGTGATCTGTCGTCAGTCGCCGCGGCTCTTGAAGGCGTGTATGGCGTCTACGTGAACACGGACAGCCAGAGCCTTGGAGAGCAGCTGGAAACCTACACCGGTATCAGGATATTCGAACTAGCCAAGACCGTGAAGACGATCAGGCAATTCGTCTATAGTTCCTTGGATTATATCTGGAGAGTACGTGCTATTCGGCTCCTTCAACGAGGCCAGATTCTCACCAGGCTCCTTATAGGACACGGGCTATAACCCGCTCTATCAGGTGTCTCATTTCAATGGCAAGGCACGGGTCGTCGAGTTCATGAAGGCTCAGCCCTCGGTTGTCAGCAATACAGAGCTATCTTGGACCGCAATCCTGACAGGCCCGTACATGGAAATGTTGAAAATGGTACGACCCTGCCTCGTCATACTCAATAATATCCAGTGTCTCACTATCTGCGCACAGTATATGTTCGGCCCCGTCAAGCGCTCAGATGGGACCTTCGTCTTTGCGGCCCCTATAGGGGATGGACACATGCCCATGATCGCGCTCGCTGACATCGGCTTCTTCGCGCGCTACGCCTTCGACAACCGCGGGCTGACTTCCGGCCAGGAGCTCAAGGTCGCCAGCGAGATGGTCGGGTGGGAACACGTCGTGTCCACCTTCACGAAAGTCACTGGCCAAAAGGCGGTCTTCAAACGCCTGTCCATCGAGGATTGGGCCGAGACTTTCGACGAGGCTACTCTGCGAGAACCCTTCGGCGGCGGTCCGCTGACGTTCAGGGAGAACTTCTCTTCGTGGTGGCGTTTGTACAGAGACGACATGATCAAGAAGGACATGCAGTGGATTCGGGAGAGGAACCCGAACGGATACACGTTGGAGAAGTGGATGAGAGAGACTCGGTATGACGGTAGCTGGAGTGAGGAGGCGGTGCTGAAAAGGGATGTGGACAAGAAAGGCGGGGTACTCAACACGAAGAAGCTCGCTTCTGCGTAGATCACGGCTAGCAATACATTCCATGCACGAGCCACTTGTTTTCTGTGAGGACGTTGCTTGTACTTAGCCAGAACACTTCAGTACTTCAGTGTCAACTCGAATTTCAACCTGTATTTTTGGAGATTTTTGGCCCATCCGGGTGCGTCCGGAACATTGGACTCCTTTCGGGGTCCCCTTTCGTCGAGTTCCCTCGAGCCGGAAGCAAACTCCCTTTGGGTGTATGCAAGTCTAATATCTCTCCCACGCAGCTCGATCGACCGCCCGCTTCCTTCCAAGCCCTCAAGTCCTTTATCGATAGACGAGTTTGCAGAATGAGGTCCCTTTTCTCCTCCCGCTATCGCGTGTCCGTTGATACGTTTCACACGACGCACGAGATCGGCCATGCGACCCGCCGCCCAGTCGGCTCTTGAGTAATTAGCAGACCCGCACCAAGCCCTGCTCCGAGCTCAGCACGACGGCCAAGTCGACACGCTTTATCCTCCTTCTCCATCTGCATCTATTCTCCCCCTGGTTTATGCGCCATATCACGATTCATAACGATCCAACTTGTACGCGTCATCCTCTTCCGTACCTGGGGGTAGATCTAATCCTTCATGGCAGGTGTACCGGTATTCATTGAACGAACGAACAAACGATCGTCACGGACTGAGCGATTCGTGTTATGGTTCGCGGTGAGTCCCGTACCACCTTTTGGTCGATGCAGGTGTTGATCAACGTTTTCGAAGGCCCGATCTCAGTGACACCCACATATCCTAATGATTTGACATCTTCCCTGCCGGTCGAGCCGACTACACCAGCTCGAATGGAGTCCCCTGCGGTCGCGGCGATGGGGAACACGAGGAGAAGACAGACGCTTATGACATTGCTCGATGCCTTGAATGAGCTGAGTAAAGATGACGCACTCACAGAACACGGTGAGAAGGAATCACCCGCGATAGACAATTCGAGAGATTTCTCATATTGCCTTTCATAGACATGGATCAGCAACCCAGCTTTGAGGATGACCGTGACGTCCGTGAGTCTTCATATTAGCTGCTCTTGTAAGCAACTACTCACACGATCATGATCATGCCACAGCGACCGTCGACGAACATAACCAGAAAGTCGGAGCAGAGTCTTTCAACAGGTTTCAAAGGTACAACGTAGCATATATCCCTGTCCCTTATACTTATAAATTCATACTAACCTCCGCCTTGCAGACGTTTGGACAGTTTGGACAAAGAGGTAAGTTACGTCAGTCACATTTAAGCGCTTCTGACGGTCATCGCGATCAGCTGCGGAATTTCTCCAACGCGGCGCGCCAGCTAGGCAGCTCTGTTGGCATCCTGTCGTCTGCTTACGGCCTCCGGTATCGGCTGACCCAAATCTCCTATCTCTTCCGCGAGAATGCGGCCGACCTCTTCCCTCGCAAGGTCTCGCGGCAGAAAGACACCGTCGTCAGTAACCAGACGATCTCGCTCAGAAAGCGGACTAGAAAGTCAAAGCCTCCGCCGCACGTCCGCAGGCCGATGATCTTTGGCGAACTCGATCCGGAGGATTTCCCGAAACAGATTGGGGACCTCGCTCACGATGTAGTGACTTTCCTGCATTGCTTGAACGAATTCCCTGAGTTTACAGACGAAGCTGTCAACGCCTCGATCATCTCATTTGAGGGTGACCTCAAGGTGACTCTTACATCAGTCCACTTCTAAATTGGTATTGAGACATAAATCACAGTACTGGGCATCTTGCCTGAAGGTATATGAAGGTCGAGCAAAAAATCCACAAGAGCGTATGTTTTGCTAACTGATTTTCGACTCAAGGCCAGTTTCGCTATCCTGCTGTCCAACGATATCTGCATGACCTCTCCGTAGAGATGGGAGACCATCTAGATTCTATCACGACATCATTATCTATGTTCATCGAAATCGGTCAGAAGCACTTGCTTTTCCATATACGCTTCCCCGATGGCTAACTGATGCTCACAGGTGTCCCCACAATTCGCTTCGCACAAAAGCACGGAGCTAGTAATCTCCTTAATCTATCCACTGTAGCTACATTTTCTCAGCTGTCACTGCAACAACCTTGCAGTTTTCTTATGCCACGGTTGGCAATGTCTTGGACGACAGCGTCAATGCGTTCTGGTTCACTTCCATGGTATTCAGTATTGCTGCAGCAGTCAATAGCTTGCTCGGACTGACATGGAAACAAGCGATGTAGTGAGTGGGTCGATAATGACGACATTCCAACGAATCGCTGAACTTCGCTGTCTGCTTCGTAGCCGCTCCCCTGGCCATCGTGTCCCCTGGTGGGTCTTGATCTGGATTAAGCGCTCCCCATTGGTCTTCCTTGTACTCTCAGTTGCCTGTTTCTCTGTCGGGCTCGTGCTTTTCGCGTACTCGTCAAGCCAGGCACGTGTCCGCTCGTCTCTCATAAGTTCTCGATCTCATCGCGATGCAGGCTGCTTGGGTTTGTACGATTACGACAGTCTTCACGGCCTTCAGTAGCTTCGGTCTGGCTGCAGTGTCGGCATGGTTCGCGTCCGAACGATGGATCTTCAGCCGCCACAAGGGCACAAAATGGCTGCAAGACTCTCTCGATGATGTATGGGACGCCATGACATCCATCCCTCCCCTCCCTTGGCTCTCAGAAATTGTGCCCGCTTTCTTCCGCTTAATCTCGTCTGCTCTCAGCATCGCTTTCTCCCGCACGCGAAAAGCTGCGCTCGGCGCGAGCTCGACGCTCACGAACCTTTTCTCCGGTCCCTCCGAGGCATCGGACACGCTAGAGGAGGACGAAAACTCACTTCCGAGCGGCAGCGTGGCCAGCCCCGAGCCGCTCTTCACCGCCTTTCGAAACCGGCGAGGGTCAGAAGGCACGCAAGTCACCTCCGCAGGCCACGGCGAACTCAAGTCGCCCGCGAGCCCGAGCACGATAGACTTCTCGATACCGGAGAAAGGGGGCCCGGTGAGCGCGCCGGCGTCGCCGGGGCGAGGGCGGTTCGCCAATGCCGTGCGCTCGGTGATGATGATGCGCGCGGCGTCTGGCGGGCTGGCGTCGCCCCACCGGAAGCGCACGATGTCGTCGTCGCTGATATTGCCGGACAGGAGGAAGGAGACGATGCATGCGCCGCTCAAGAGGTCGCGTGTGGCGGCGTTGGTCCCGCAGCTGCAGAAGTTGGCGACGACGCAGGATTTGCCGGCGCATCAGGCGCTTGTGCGGCACCTGCAGTTCTCGCCTGATGGTAAATTCTTGGCCACCTCAAGGTGGGTGCGCTGATACTCATAGTTGGAGATGGTATCGGTTACTGATAGACGAACAGCTGGGACAGGACTTCCGTCATATTCCACGTCGGGGTAAATCACATGTAAGAATATCCCTTGGGCTTTATAGCTGACATCGCCCGCGAAGGACCCGTTCACTGCCCATCGAACTCTCGCCCACCCATCTGGCTTTGTGGGACAGGTTGCGTGGTCCGTGACTATCTCGTTCATACCTTGTCTAGACGGTGGACTGATGATGCTCAGGTCACCGAGTGGAAACATTCTCTTGACCAAGTTGAACCGGGCTATCAAAGTATGGACAGCGGTGGGTCGACATGATTGTCTATCTTCACCCTTCACCTTATGGTTTGACCGTCTCCGTTTCATCTTCTAGGCCGGTGTGTGCACCAAAACCATCGATCGACATCGCGTAGTTCAGTCTGTTTGCTGGCTCCCCGGTGGAGAAGGTAATACGATCTTCTCTGTCATGCCTATGAAAGTTCTCACGTATACGCTGGTAGCTTTCATGTCTGTTGAGGGCGGCGACGTCACAAAATTAGTGAGCATTTAGTTCTATATTTCTTCTATCTTATCTCAAAAAGCAACGCCCATCAGGATCTTACAGGAAAGGTAAGCTATTGTAAAAAAAGCTATCCAGCTTAGATGTTCAATTGGTCTTGACAGGTGTTAGACACGTATCACTTTGAGCGCTTGGCTATTCACGATGTGTCAGTGACTCCTGACGCTCAGCGGTTGCTTGGTGTTGGTACTTTACAGTCGTCTGGTGACGGCTTGCAACCCAGCAAATGCAGAGCGGAAAAACAGATCATCGGTGCGTGTGTCTGGTGAACACCGATGGATTGGATGGCATGATTGCTTTCATTTTATTACAGCTTACAACCTGGACAAGAAAGAGATCGAAAAGTGCGTCTGTTCCAATGCTCATACCTCCCTTAATCTTAACATGGGCATAACAGCCAAGTGCCTGTCCTCCACGAGATCCGGGACATCACTTTGGCACGAAACGGTCAGGTCGCGCTAGTCAGCTACGAGAACAAGGTACGCCTTCTAGGCAGAGTCGAGTATGGAACGTTTGGATCTGACGGCTGTCTTAGGCTCCTCCGCAGTTGTGGAAACTAGAAATGGTCAAGGACAGAACTAGAAATGATGCAACGACGACACGACTTTCTTTACGACATACTTACATGCCGAAGTTCCCAGTAGACTTTGCTGGACCAAGTTACTTTGGTGGGAAAAACGACCAATTAGTGCTATGCGCCGGCAAAGGTGCGTTGGCATCATTGTCTTTGCACCAAGACGTCCTCGTTGATATCATACCAGCGGGAGACATTCATATATGGGACCGCGAGTCTGGCGCATTACTGCATCACGTTCGTGCCCAAGCACTGGGAGGCGATTTGACATGCATAGCGTGGAATCCTGCCTCTGATCCCTTCATGTTCGCAACCGGTAGCCACGACGGTGGTGTGAGGATCTGGACATCGCCGCCAAGCTCTGCCAATGATATGCTGATTGCGCCCCCAAGTTCACGGGGCACTCCTGGGACAACGACACCGCGTACGGATACTTCGCTGCCAACCTTCCAACTGGATGTGGATTACAGGACGGACAGCCCGATCACCCAACAGGAATTTGACCTGCCGGAAGGAGGTAGGCATAGCGAGTCGGCGGAGGACTCGGCGTCGCCTTCAAGGAGAACGATTGCATTCACAGCTCCCCAGGCCTTGGGTAATATGTATCCTTCATGATCCTTATACTGTTTTTTACGCGTAGAATTATGTGACATCTAAATGTACCACACTTCTTGACATCCTCTGCGAGGATACAATCATATTGGCAATCATGTTGCAGATTTCTGAGTCGGCCTCGGGTTTTCGCCCAAGAATCGCGACGTTCGATGAGCTGCGGCACTTGGCTAAAGTTTGACTCGACCGATCGCTATCCGATTTACGCTCTGCCATTGAAGCCGACGTACAGTCTGTCCAGGTTGCGGACAACTGTCTTCGTGTCCACTGTCTATCCAAACGACTATTTTGCCCACCACGAACTGCTAATATGTCTTCCTCTTCTGCCCTCAAGTCTGTGTATGTTGCCGTTGTTGGCGTCGGCCTTGTCGGCGGTGAATTCATCCAGCAGCTCCTTTCCTTCCCCTCGCCGAACCATTTCCGCATCGTCTCGCTCTCGTCATCCAAAACCTCCATCTTTCATCATGAAGGTCTCGAATTCCCAAATGCAGACTGGAAGACGCAGCTGCAGACGTCGAGCACCGACCCGAGCTTGCCCAGGTTGCTGCAGGACCTCGCACGTCTCGTCAGACCGGGGGCGGACGTAGTGTTGGTGGATAATACGTCCTCGGACGACATCGCCGCGTTTTATCCGGAAGTCTTGAAGGCTGGGATCAATATCATCACTCCGAACAAGAAGGCGTATTCTGCGGGGTTGACGTTGTACGAGAAAATTCTGGCGGCAAGCTTGGAGAGTGGGGCACGGTTCTTGAACGAGGCGACTGTTGGTGCTGGGCTGCCCATCATCTCGACTTTGGGGGACCTGGTGGCTACTGGAGACAAGGTGCGCATAAATATGGGCATCATTGCTCACAAGTATTGAACTCCGAGCAAGGTCACAAAAATCGAAGGTGTCTTTTCGGGAACGATGAGCTACATCTTCAATGAATTCTCCACTGGAAAAGCAGGAGGCCCCAGCTTCTCGTCAGTGGTCAGCGTCGCCCGCGAGAAGGGTTACACGGTAGCGTTCTTCCTCGTGAAAGCTTTTCGCTTCACTCACTCACAACGCCTACAGGAACCGCATCCTGCAGATGACTTGAACGGCGCGGATGTGGCACGCAAGCTCACTATCCTGTCCCGTATCATCCCTTCTCTGCGGTCTGCTCTCCCAGATGGATATAAGTCTGTCAAAACCACTTCACTTGTTCCCACTGAGCTGGAGGGCGTCAAGACCGGCGATGAGTTCGTCTCCCGACTCCCGGCGTTCGATGATCACTACGACCAGATGCGCACGGAGGCCGCACGGGAGAACAAGGTGCTTCGTTTCGTCGGCGTCATCGACGTCGAATCCGGTCTTATCAAAGCAGACTTAGAAAAGTATGCAGATATCTGATATTCTTGCCGCGAGTGACCTAATGTTTCATAGGTATCCTGATACCCATCCATTCGCCACCTCGCTAGGAGGTTCCGACAACATCATTATGTTCCATACCGAACGCTATGGTGCCAGGCCGTTGATTGTCCAGGGCGCGGGCGCGGGTGCAGCCGTTACAGCGATGGGGGTCATGAGCGATTTGTTGAAACTTGTGTGATCGGTATAGAGAACAGCTGTAGCCTTAGTTCTGGGGAAGTTGTAAACAATGAGGTGCGTCAAACCATTGCCTTCACATCCGCATTCGATGACAGACTGAGTTTCTATATGTAGAACCTGTAATTTGCACCACTTACCTTCACCTTGCCGGTGTCTATGCCTGTAATGACGATGAAATAGTGCACCACGGTTTCAGGCCAATCCTATTCTAAAGATTCTAAGCACCAAACGTGGGCAAGGTACTCCCCCATAGGAACATTTTGCCTCTGTCGGCCTTCCCCTGGTCATGCAAATGTTGCCGCCATTGGCGACCCCGCTTTTGCCCTGCTGCTGTTGGGTCATGGAATGACCACCCAGCATTGTCCCGTCATTATCTATCCCTGTATCTTGATCTTACATCCCGTATTTCTGCATCGTAGCTCTCTGGCACCAGAACAGGAGAGCGCGATTGAGTATTTCGTTGTCATACTCTGCAGGTGAGCCAAGCTTTCTAACAAGCACAGCACAATTGAGCGGTGATCCGTATATCATATATGATTCCCGATCAGTTCAGGGATACCGCTGATGAGCACCGCACAGCTGGCAATGACAACAAAAGAGATTATTTGATCATTGTCACAGCCTGCTGGAGACCTCATCACTTGCTCGCAAGTGCTGCGGTACTAATTTGGCACGCTTCGAAGAGCACAGGATATTACGGCGCTCGATCATTAGCATGCGTGACCCCAGGGCGTCCCATGTTCCCCTGTTTCGGATGGTCGGATGGATTCGAGTCATCTTATAACAGGAGCTGCGAGGGATATTGACTGCTGATCTGTCCCCCTCTTCCTTTCCCATGCAGCTCACACTCACTCGAGGAGAATCGCCCACGAATAGTGTCTACCGGGACCAAGATGGGATGCCCATCTATCGGGTGGAAACACCGCTCAAAACAGTGGGCATGACCAGCATGATCACGCGCTTCGCGTCCGACTCCAGTAGTTCGCACGGCGAATCCATAATCCCCGCTCGCAGTGACACCGAATCAGAAACGGACGTTCATCTTATGCGATTGGAGGAGGAGGAAGTTGCGCAGATTCTCTGGCGTACGTTCTCGGGGACTTCATTCAAATTTGGCGAACGCGCCGTCTTGGCGGGGACATACCTCCCCCGAATGGGTTCTTTTGGATGGTAACGACGTTATCATCTGGACGATAAGTTCCATCCCACCTCAACTCTGATATTTGGATCACACAGGAAACGCAGGCATCGAACCTTCACTGCCTCGGACGGCCGTTCATATAAGTGGAGGTTGGGAAATAACACCTCTTCCGTGAGCCATGACTTCACCCAACAACGAACCCTGGGGACTAAGCAAACTTGGCAGTTGATGCTCAATGATGAAAGGAAGATTGCAGTTGCTCGTTTCCATCGACGCTCATATAGCCTCTTTGGGAAGGGCCACAAGGCATATCTCGAAATTTATCCGCAAGGCGAAGCTATAGTCGATGAAATCCTCACCACATTCGTATACGTCGAGACGCGGAGAAAGCAGGAAAACGGAGAGCTGATCGCGATGTGATCAGTCAGAGTTGACAAGGAGCTGTATTGGTACTTGCTGTTTAAGAATATGCTCAGTCTGTAAATTACTACTCAGTGCGTCTCTTTCCTTGTCGTCTCCCGTCGTGCTCTTCGTTGCCCTCTAATGCGTTCTCGGCCATCTGCAGGTCACGCGGGAGAGCACGAGGCTCGCATGTGCGTGTGTTTCCTTTCTCTCTCGGTGTCATGCTGATCTGATACATGGGCCTCGTGTGCACATCCTGCAGTTTGTATAGTGTATCTGAAAAGCTAAGAAAGTGAGTAGTCGACAGACGGACGAGTCTGACTATGACTCAGTGAGGTCCATCAAATGGGAATATAATGCGTATCGAGATATGGGTGTTTGAGTCCATGGATAGTAAATACAGTGGACGCAAGTGCTGTAGTGAACAAGATTCTGCGCAAGATGGTTTCTGAACACGGTTAACATTCATCTAGAATGAAATGATGAGGCGATGTCTGACTGGCATCTGGCATCTCAGATCGTATGCCTTGCCCACGGCTCGGTGTTCAGTATGTGTAGACAATTGGCACAGGCGGAAGTCATTGTCGTGCAGAACTCGGGTACGCATGCGATTATCACACGACAATCCGCGTATGACGAAGAGCAGACTATGCTGCACTTATGCCTTTGCCTGGTATATATCCACGCTCTTGACCTCCCAATCTACATAGGCAATGCCCTCAATGCCACGCAACAGGTCATACACACGTCAACGAACTCACAGGCTTGCTCCAATGCTGCCCCATTGGCCCTTACGAAATCCTCACACGTAGACACGCCAGTGCGTTGCGCGCAACTTTGCGCCTGCCCCGGGGCCCCCGCCGTAGCCCATACAGCATTTCCCAAATCACCGCTAGAACAGAATTATAGTATCAAACCCTTGCATCTAACCAGTGAGATAGAAAAAGAATACCAGAGCGTGGTGTCGAACACGACAGATTGGTCTTGGAAGAACTGTGATGGATTGCACGTACTTGCGGGCCATTTGGCCATCGGCAGCCCCCAATTCTCCGGCACAGGGTTGCCGCCTGAGATATCTGACGGTATTGCATTCCTCGGGAAGAAATAAATGGAGATGCCGTCGTCATCCCATTGCACTGCACGACTATCATGAATCTGTGACTACGTTGGAGGCTTGAAGACTGCTCACTAGCATGAACCCCACCCCCGATGGAGTTGAAGGCAGCGCCGAACGAACTGCTCTGCGAGGCAAGAAACCCGCAGCCCTCATTGTTCGTTTCCAATGCGGCGCAGTTGGTCCCGCCAACGATGCTGCCTGTGATGCCGAGGACGCTGCTGTTGGACGTCGGGAGGGTACAGCTATGGTCAGTGTGGACCGTCGCTTGGTTGTTCGTATAATCGTTCACGCCTTCCACGATATCGATTTCGCCGGTGACGGGCCATGTAGGTCCTAGGCGAAATGACATCTAGAGTTCAGCTTACCAAGGCGGCGATCGTCTAGTGAGCTTACCATTTGTCCAGAATGCTCTAGGCACAAGCAATGGCCAAGTCTTGGTGAGGCAAGAGACCTACGATGTAAACAGACAGACAACAGACACTCACGGCCAAGTACCACATCCAGTGGGCATATGGACGGAGTCCAATATAACCAGCCCACCGTTGAAAGAGAATTGTGATTGTATACGTATAGACATGCGGTTTCCTGTCACCTGTGGAGTTGTTTCTACTCGCATGATAGCGTTTCCAGCGCTGTTGATTGACGAGAGGTTGTTCGATAACTAGAGGGGTAAGATAACAGCTCAGCATCTTCATGTCTTGCTTGAGCCTTGGCCTCGGCCAGCAAGACGACAAGCTTGTGGGAGTACGCACTGCAGCTGCTTCTGTGACATATTGAACGATCCCGTGCGTGGATCCAGAGTCATCGCCTGAGAAGAAACCCCACCCATCGAAAAAGTTGCTGCCCGACTGAACAAAACTGGCATCAGAGCGAGCTCAACACATGCACACTTAAACACAATGTAATTTGCTTCTGGGTCCTCCTCGTTACACTCACATAAGACTGAGCCAGTGACCACTTTGAAGATGATGAAGGCAACGCAGCCGAAGCAGTCGCACTGGCGGTAGAGGTGCCACTGCCACCAGCGGGGGTCGTCGCCGTTCCGTTTCCTCCAGTGGTGAGCCCAGGGCTCCTAAGCTCGCAGATCGCCTGTCCCACAGCACCGCCGGCGCGAGGACGGAGGTTAACTAGCCGTACAGGACCGACTTTAGGCTTAGATGACACAGACGTCGCCCTTCCCAGCTCCGAGAGCGCGATGCGGAAATCGCGTGCGAGCTCGCTCGCGCGGCGCACAGCGGCGACGTCATGCAGGTGGCCCGCCGCGCGTCTGAGAATTCCGTCATGGCCCGACCGCTGTCTCGCATCGACAGACAGAACGAGAAATTGACAGAAAGCGAGAAGGGCCAGAATGTGGATAGGGATGCGCATGATGCGGTGAGTCCTGGTGAGTCGTGTAGGTCATAAACTTGGGAGCGAACAAGTCGTGGTCAAGTCGTGAGGAGGAAGATCGAGAGAGGCTCCAGGCGCAGTCAGCAACGACGTCAATGCAGCTAGCTCGTCGTCGTCGAAAGCACGCAAAGCTTAGGGCCACCGTCAGAGCTTGATAACGAGGCTGTCTTCAACGGAAACATGACAAAGGCGCTGCAGCGTGAGATACAAACCAGGAATTTCGCATAGCGGCTCGGAAACTGCTCGGAAGTCGTCATGAAGCTTCTCCCGCTCTATCAGGCCCTAGCTCATGAATTTCAAGCGCTTGCAGGCGCTTGCCTGCAGTTCCACATACAGCTGTAGGTGGACATAGCCTGCATCCATGAGCTTTGGGTTCATTTGCAGAACAGTTCCAAGGCCCATGAATAGCACACCTCCACAAATGGATCTCTATAAATCTATGCGTCTCGCAGCCAGTGGTCCAGCGGCCAACGGTGAATGTATGATCTATTTAGACCAGTTCGCCTGCAATCCTTGGGTTAATGTAGGTCCGCCGCGTGCCTTTGAAGAGTGCAAAGAATGGTGATATCGCCCTGGATCCTCCTGGATTGATAGCGATTGATTTGACGATCGACCGGGGCCAAATATGTGCGACTGCGACCTTGCAATATCTTCTCACTTATGCCAATCCAGCAAATGTGAACTCGGACAGAAATGCAACAAAATCGACCAACAGGAATTCAGAAAAAGACATATCAAAATTTAATTGTTCCACGCCTAACACATGTATGTATATACGTATCATGCCAACCTTTTCGAAGCCCCAAACAATTCAAACACGAAATCAACACGGTCAGATGCGAATCGAAATACACGGGAATTGAACGTCTCCTGAACTCTCTCAGCTCCAACAGCAACGTTCAAGGCCCCCCCCCCCCACAAACCGACGCCATCGACAACACATACCCCTCCGGTCCCCTTAGCGCTCCAAACTCCACCTCTCACTCAGCAAGAAGCAAAAAGTATAGGATCGATAGGATAGGATCAGGCGGGGTGTGGCCGGAATACAGAATTACCGTAGGGATGAACAAGATGGGATAGGATATACGTCGCGATGTCGTCCTTATGAAGGAGTCGTGCGCAACGCATTTTTGGGTGGATGCAGGGATTGCGGAATTGAGGGTAGGCGATCGAGGAGAGTAAGGCGTTGAATCATTGCGAGACTGAACGAGCTTCTAAAACACTTGGATGGAAACAAAAAGTGAGGAACGAGAAACCGAGAAACCGGGGCGGAAAAAAAGAGTGTTTGTGCACTGTGCGCGATCGAGCGGTGCAGGCGTGGGGTTGTCGAGGTGTGTACAAAGAGAACTAGAAGATATGGTGGATAAGAGAGCAACGCCGGCGGTATGCATGTATGTACAGTGCGCGACGTGCCCTCCAGGGGACAATGGCAAATGTTGGGAAAGAACTTCGGAGCACTCGTGCTAGACTAGGGGAGTTGTGCTGTTTGTATGTCGGGGCTGGGATGAGGGGTGGGGTATGCGTGTACGCGAGAAGATAAACACAATTGAACACTGTCGGTTCAAAGCGCCATTCGGCGTCAGCGATCGAGATCAGTTTTGGCTGAGCAACAAAGAGAAAGTATACAAGATACTCACAGCACCACCACAAACTTACACCCTGCCAAAAAGAAAGGAACACTGCAGAGAAAATATCGCCAAAAAGATGACACGCCTAGAACGGAAAATATAATATACCGAGAGCGCGGCATGAGACGGATGGGAAAAGAAACGGCGTCCGGCTCTCATCCCTCGTAAGAAAAGTAACGAGAACGCTAGTACACACGTGAATAAGAGTCAAATAAGTTGCCAACAAACTGAATACCCGAGGTAAAGCCAGAAGAAGGAAGAAAAACACAGAAGCAGGAGGCGATGACGTGAGGCGTGCGTATGCAGATGCAATACGTGTGGACGTGTGCGACATTGCGACCAGCTATGGAGTGGAAAGGGAAAAATAAACGGAGAAGTGGAATGGATATCTTAGCGATACTTGATACACTGGGAACATCCATAACAGGACGTTAAAAATGATAGAAGGAGTGAAAAATAAGTAATCTCGGCACGCCTGAAAAGACGAATGGGGTGGCGCGCGAGACGAGGGATAGTTTACTGGAGCGGGAGAGTTCGTTGAGGGCAAGGGGGTTGAGCGTAATACTAGTTCCAAAAGATCCAAGAACACAGGGCGAGGCCAAGCCAAACGATGTGCAATACGAGATAGTCGCGCTGGACAGGTGGGAAGGGGTACACACCAGCCTCTGCGCAGGGCAACGAAGGCAGTGATGCCATCCCCGATAGATGTATAAATAAGCAGTTGAGGAGGAAGAGGTGGACAACCGGACGGAGATGGAGGCGAGGTAATATATATCGATGCGACAGCGACGAGACCACATTGAAGATTCAATGATTCCTGCGTTGTGATAGCTAGTCGTTGCGTCCGGTGCCGCTCTTTTGTTACAATCCTCGCGGGCGCCGGTCTAGATAGTCATGTGATGGCGCCCGGGGGCAAGTGATGTGAGAGCATGCGAGTGTGTCGATATAATGAAACAGTGGGAGGCGAAAGAGAGAGAGAGAAACGGGTCGAGAGACGACCGGAGACAAAAACATGGGGGAAAGTCGCAACCCTGAAGATGGTGGGGAAAGCGGAGTGAAGGGTAGAGGGCATTGCGAGGTGGATGCGAGTGTTCCAATCGACGACCGTGGTATGAATATCGGTGCCGACCCCAATGAGGGCGAGGGTGTCCTGAGCGTGAACCATGACGGGGGTATTGACCAGAGGAAGGTGAAGAGAAGACGAAGGGGCCCAGATGAACCACGAGGAGAGTTGTAGACTGCGAAAATGAGGCAGCGACGACGATGGCCAAAAACGACGAAATAATGATATCGAAAAACGTCCAAAGCCACGGCGCAGTTGCGCCCAGGCCGATATGTACTGTGAAAAGGCATTAATCGTCGAGGCCACAGGCAGTCGTTTTGCGAAAATGATCATCTAAAAGCAGTTCATAAGACCCGAATGAGATCTGCGCGCGGGTCAATACTTTGAATACGTACAATATATCGAAAACTCACCTCTGCACATAAAGGAGGTAATAAGTTTAAAACTTCAGACCAAACGCAGGGGGAGGTAAGTCGTCAGGGCTCGGGGAGTTCTGGAAGTTTGAGCTCGCAAAGAACCCAGGGCGTTCGTCCTTCTTTGTCGACTTGCCCGAGCCATTGGGCGTCAAGCCAGCAGAGGAGATGCGCTTCCTCGGCAACAAACCGACCAACGCCTTGAGCTCTTCCGCCGCGTCCGAGGAGCTGTCATCGTCCATGGACATGTTGAAGACGCCTTCGCTAGGAGAGCGTTGGTGCAACCTCTTGCGATCAGGCGTAGGCGTCGAGGGGCTCCGCTGAGAGAAGGGGTAACCGCCCAGAGTTGATGTCAACGGGGCGGTGCGGGGAGCGTCGTCGAAGACGAGGCTCTGCTGCCATGTGGTGGCCATGTAGCCCTTCTCGCGGACAGGTGTGGAAGGTGCATCATCCTCTGCATCAGTGAGGTCATCACAGACCGGGAAAGCGTCCCATGCCACGTTGGAAGCAGCACTCCGTTTGAGGATAGGGCGGGAGGGCATCGACGACAGGACAGGATCCGAACGAGACAAATTCATAGCGCCGGTGGTGTGGGTGCGTAATTGATTCTTGCCACGCGGGACTGGCAGGGCTCTGGACGAGGGCGGAGTCGGGGTGCCGGGAACTTCCGAATGCGGCAGACGTCGGCGAGCGAGTTTACCCGAAGGCCTGGGCGCCAACTTCGGCGCTCGGACCACTTGAGGTTTCGGCGCCGAATCCGAGCCTGCGGTGCGAGATGCTTCGGAGTCACTATCTGAGCTGACAACGAAGGGGTCGAAGGAGTTGGTGTTGGGGTTGCGAGAGCGAGAAAGAACCGACGACGAGCGGGTGTTAGCGTTGGACTTGGAAGAAAGAACCTCAGACTGCGAGTGCATTTGAGAGGGCAGGGGAGGGGACCCTTGATGGTGGGGATGCCGGCGCACGTGATTGCGAATAGAAGAGTGAGAAGCGCTCCTAAGAAGCGTAAAAACGCATACAAAGTCGCTAGGTTAGACAATGCCCGCTAGTGCGTCAATAGACAGCCAAAAAAAATGTTGCTGCACCTCTGAGATGTCTTCTCTTTCACAGGTTTGATGTTCTGGCGGCCGCGGCGTTCAGGTGCGGAGGGGGGAAGGTGGGAGCCGTCCGCTTTGAACGTAGTGCTCTCCTTTCGGGGGAGAGCCCTCTTGGGACCCTCGATGGGCTGCGCCTGGGCATGGATGGGCGCGGGGGAACGGGTGGTCGAGTTGCCAAGCTCGACCTTTGGTGCAGGGCGCTGGATGCGCTGTTGTTGCTGTCGATGGTGGGGGCGTGGGAGGACGGGCTGCGAGGGCTTAGAAAGGGAGAGAAGGCCGGGCGTGCGAGTCGACTGGACGACGACGGCAGGGGGGGCGGACGGGTGTCTGCGGTGGGATGTCGGGGACGAGAGGAGGTGTATGGGTTTCTGCACCATTATCATGGCGAATTAGGAGGGGGACAGAGGGGGTGTGGGGGAGCAAAAATTATGGTTGTTGAGGGGTCGACACGGCGGCAAGCGACGAGCGGGAGGGGAGCGAGGGAGTAGCAGCAGGGGAGCGACTTGGACAGTAAAATGGATGAGGGGGAAACGGGCAACGTGGGGCGACTGATTTTGTATGACCGGGCGGCAGTGCTCGGTGGCTGACGTTGGAACTCCGCCGTGCAGCCTGGTACTCCGCCTAAACAGGAAAGATCGTGATTGCGCCCTACCGCTTGGGGAGAGCGTCGCTGGGAAGCCGGACCAAATGACCTTACACGAGGCCTCGAAGATACGATCCGCCCAAAACTCAATCCCAAGCGCCCCATCCAGCACCCAGCCTTGACGTGCCCGTCTCCACACTCGTACAAGCTGCCCCTTATCTGCGGCTTCCCGGTTCGAAGTGACGAGAACATTCCCACACAACACTATGACAATGCCGACGTAGCCCGCGGCGACCCTTTGAGACAGTGCGCACAATTGTCGTCCGCGACGTCGTGCGCAGACCAATGGTCTCAACACATCACTTCCTTCATTCTAGCATAATAGTGCACGCTGCTAGCGCTCGGCTACGTTCACCGTATTGTTCTTGTGAAGTGGTCTGTGCGCCCTTCACATGCGATGCATGCCTGGGCCTGGTTCTTCCGAAAAGAAGCGCCAGCGACTACTTGCAGCAGACTACACCAGCAGCACGAATCAGACTTCTAAGGGGAATCCCCGCTTCCGCTCTTGTCCAGAAACACCCAGAACTCACAGCTTCCGGGCGCAAACCAGCAGGAATAGATGTGTTATGACGCACATGCTGATATCCAGCACAGGGGCACAACCAGGCTCCCCTAGGCCCCTAGTTGGTCCGAGGCCAAATTTCCCCACTGCCTCTATCAAACTTCCGATCACCTCATGGCTTACCACAAGGACCAAGTGCATTGGCATGCCCATCTTACAGCTCAGCGTCGTTCGACGTGAGATGTAGAGAAACGTAGCATGTTGTTCACGAAGGCCTTGTACTGTAAACGGTAAGAAGCAGAAGGATACGAACACGTTAAACACAACCATTCCCCGTCGGCTCTAGGCTCACGCGAGGAGCATCTTGCGCGGATCCTCGATGTACTCCTTCACTTTCACTGCGCACGTCAAATGCCAATCATGCCCAACGCCGCAAATCGCGTTTCAATCAAGAGAAAGCGTGGCCAAGAAATGCGGGGAAAGGGGGCGTTGCGGGCAGGACGATAAGCCCGATCAATATTGGCCTAGGAACGAACAAAAAACCAAACACGTACCGAGGAAAGTGACGGCTTCCCGACCATCCAACAGCCGATGATCATACGTAAGCGCGACAACCATGATGGGCCGCACGACGATCTGGCCGTTCACCACGACGGGACGCTCCTTGATCGCGTGCATGCCTATGGGGACGAGAACCGCAACGATCACCGTAAGCGAGTGCGTGGAATACGGTAGTTGTGCACAGGTGGAAGAAAATAGGGTGTTCGCATTGTTGACAGAACCAAACGATCAGGGGTGTTGTACGTACCGAGGACAGCAGCTTGCGGCAAGTTGATGATGGGAGTCCCATATAGAGATCCGAATACACCGCCATTGGATCTGAGAGCAGGTCTCAGGTGAGTACCCTACAGATCAATGCACAAGAAACAAATACGCACATGGTGAACGACCCTCCAGCCATGTCCTCCAGCGTGAGCTTGCCATCCCTCGCCTATTCACACCACATCCGCACGAACAATGCGCAGCGTACATCACAGTCAATCAGCCGATCGCTCGATCGCACACACACAAAACGTCTGGAAGACATACCTTCTTGCCTAGGGAGGCGATCTCCCGCTCAATGTCGACGAACGACATCCCTTCCGCATTTCTCAGGACAGGGGTGACCAGGCCCTTTGGTGTAGCGACGGCGACACTCAGGTCAACATAGTCACGATACACGATCTCGTCGCCCTGCAGCCGCGCCGATCACACATAGCCGATAGCCGGACCATTCACGATTCACACAACAAAACCATCAGGAGACCACGCCTAGACAAGGCGATAAGCGCACGCACCTCGATCGACGCGTTCGCGGCAGGAATTTCCTTGAGCGCAAGACACGATGCATGTGCGAATGCACTCATGAATCCTAGCTTCACGCCGTGTGCGTCGAGTACTTCGTCCTTGTACTTCTTCCGCATCTCCATCAGCGATGACATGTCGATCTCGTTGAACGTTGTGAGGGACGCGGCGGCGTTCTGCGACTCCTTCAACCGCTCCGCGATGCGCTGCCGCATGCGGCTCATCTTGACCTAGCGTGGCGCAAAGACTTGAGGTGAACAAAGGCAGAGTCAAAGGCACACAAGACGTACTCGGGTCTCGTTGCGGCTACCTGCGACTTGCGGAGGAGGAGCTTTCTGCTCTTTCGAAGGTTTTGAGGTCTCCTTCAGCTCCTTCTTGCTGTCCTTCTTCTGTCCCTCTGTCGGCACACCACCTTGCACGCCACCGGACGGGGGTGGGGGAGGCGGCGTCTGCTTGTTCAACTGCTGGTCAGCAGGCTCTGCGGCGTCTTTCGTCTCCTCCGGGAGATCTTTGGGGGACTCAGACGATGAAGGAGAGGGTGTGGGGTCTGTCGGCGCTAGCAAAGGTAAACATAATCATTGCCAAATGAAAGAAAGGCCAAGATGAAAGAGCACGAACGTACCATCGCCAGCGGCGCCAGGCTCAAAACGGAAGAGATCTTGACCGACGCTAACCGTGTCCTCTTCGTTCGCGAGAAACTCCGTGATCTTGCCGGCCGCGGGAGCGTTCACGGAGACGTCGATCTAACGAAACCGGGGGGAAATGGGTTCCATTGGTTCACGCACACTTAGAATTTGGAGCAAACTCTGTCTGCACACCTTGTCCGTCTCAATGGTCGCAACCTCCTCATCCGCCTCAACGGATTCGCCAACTTTCTTTAGCCACGACTTGAGCGTGCCCTCTGAGATGGACTCGGCCATCTGGGGCACTTTCACAGTCTCGGCTACAGATAGTCGGTAAATTCATTTGAACGTGCGGTGCGAGCAAGGCGTGCATGCGCATCGTTGATTGCGAGCAGACAGGAATAGGCGAGAGAAGAAAGTGTCAACCACGCAGCGGATAATTTCATTGAATGACGTACCCTGCAAAAGATTCGTGGTGTGGAATTTTGCGCGTCTCGTGTGCGGAGCAGCGATATCCCTGAGCAAAATAAAAATGCAGCACGGGCATTGTGGGCGAGCACGCAGTCAGTGCATCGTGATGATGCGAGCACGCTGGCAGGACGCACCAGCCTCGCGACAGCGCGATAGGGCTCACGGTTGCACTCCTCGAGAGCACAGCGCGCCCCCGGGCGAGTGCGATTACGCGTTTTGACAGCATTGCAGCCAAAGGCGATGGAGGGTAAAGAGAGGGAGTGGAGTGGAGAAGGTCGGAGGAGAGTGTTTGATGACGATGTCTGTTGCAGACTGTCTTCGGGTGGGCTCCGGCCCTTCTGTTTGTCGCGATTTGGACATGACGGGGGCAGTGACGGCGCACACTCGGACAGCGGCCTTTCTTTCCTCCAATCACTGCTTTGCCCGGGTTCTCTTTCTGTCTCGCCTTGCCGCATGCTTTGTACGACAGCCGTCCAGGTTTCAGAGTCTCTGCCAATTTTCGGGCGACGAGAACGACGAGGGTCGACTCGAACCAATCATAGCCTGGCACTTTGGCATGTGCTCCTCGTATCACGTGTGAAAAACGCGATCGCGTCGGGGACGTGTCGGACATCCACGACAGCGCGATTTCTCGTCAGCAATGCCATTCCCATCACCAGATTGGTTACTTGCGGGCAGCTTGGAGTGTCATATTGGCGCGCGACGATGAAGGTGGGCAGAAGAACAATAGGGCTACAAATGTCCAATATACAGCGAATAATGGTTAGTGTGTACAGTATGCCGATTCAATCGTTGGGGGGTGATACCTCCATCTTCACGGAAAGGTCAAAATGAACTCCTTCATTGGCGCCTCCCAGCTGCACTGCGACAGCGCCCCCTCGTCGTCCGTCGCCCGCCCACCACAGGACTTTTCTAACAGCATAGCCGCCTGGGCCATGATATTCTTGAACCCCTCTTTCACGTTCTCCTCCCGTTTTCGCACATATGGCAAGTTCCTCAGCATGATCTCCGCGTCCTCCCCCGCCTCCGCATCGACACCCTTCTCGGCACTGGCCTTCGTCTGCGTGTCCACCTTCGCGCCCGCCGTCCACGGCGCAACGGGATGCCCGAATCGATACCACCGTACCATCCGCCGCATCGTCGCCGCCTTCATCACCGCGCTTTCGGCCTTTTCGTAGCTCTGGGATCCGGGCGCCGACAGGTCCGCCAAAAGCGCGCGCGTCTGGTTGTATGCGATGTACCGCAGCTTCGGGTAGAAGTGCACGAGCGAACCGGGCGTGCCGCAGACGACGGGGCAGTCGGGGTTCGGGCATCCAGGCGGGTCGACGCCGTTGCGCTGACACTTGCCGTGGAAGTACGAAGGGAATATGGCGGTCTCCATGGCTGCGTACGACCTGCTCTTGTAGGTGTCGAGAATGGGCCTGAGGTAAGACATGGTCTGGGCGGTGCTTGGGTGCTGTGGGAGCAGCTTCTGTGATATTTGTTGCGACTGAAGATGGGGAGAAGGAATGAGCAGTTAAAGTGATACAGAAGCGTGCTATTCTCACAACACTCTCAAAGACGGTCTGGATGTGCTCAGTGTAGTTACCGAGGAACGCATTCGTGATCTGGACGATGCAGTCGCCTTCACATGCGCTGACGGCGACCGGCGCTGCAAAGAGAAGGAGAGAGAAGAAAGACGTATACATCAAGATCCCTATAAACCAGATAGAGTAAAATGCACAGCGGCGGGAAAGGTTTCACAGGATGGGAGATGGAGAACAATTTCGGCCGCGTGCAGTACGCGGGTACGCGACTCAGTTGCCAAACAAACAACACCAGACGTTCCAGCGGCACGTGAGTCCCAAGACCGGTAGAAATCAAGTCGACGGGATCGTCCATCCTTCGGGCCTTCAGGGTGACAAGCATAGATGTTGTCAGAGGGCAAAGGATATAAATTTCATGATCTTACCCGGCAAAGTGTGAAATAGGATCTTACTGAGAGGGCTCGGAGCGCATTCATACAGAACCCTGAAGTACTGCCCGAAGCCAATTTGAGGGACGACATGCTTCGGCGCGTGGAGAGCAAGCGAGAGGGTTCATCTTGAAGGCACTGAGACATTAATGAAATACCATGCCAGCTCGTTCATTTGCTTTGATACAGCACAATACAAAGAAAGCGATCTGGAAACGCCGTATTCAGAACATTAAACAGGAAAATAGATTATGAACTTCGAATTCTGCAATTAAGAATTGTCGAGTATACCAGTGACGAAGATAGCGACTACGTACTAGAATAATGTCAGAACTTGAAGCCGCCAGCCAGACCCATGACGTTATTAGGGTCATACCTCTGCTTGATAGCATGTAGCCTCTCAACGTGGGAGCCGTACATGGCCTGAAGCGGCGTGTCGCTGGCACGATGTTCGGATACAATGATGCCCCCGTGAGATTCTGCCCCTCCGCAATGGCAACCCTAGCCAGGCGGTCACCGCCAGCCTGCAAGCCAGCCAAGATGCTCTTGTCGGCACTAGCATCGTCCCACAAAGCCCAGCTGTTGATCGGTGCATGGAATGAAGAGCGGTCCGCAGGCCAAGCAGACTCTAGACCGTGTGATAGGTAGTTAGGAAGGTTTTGCCAAATCATGAACATGACCAGAGTTGCGGAGAGGGGTTCCAGAGCCTGTCCCACAAACTAGCTCGAGTGATGAGCGCCGAAGTAAGTGTTGCGCTCCATGATCAGATGTAACCAGTTCTTACATACAGCAGTCTCGTTTGCGATGGAATCCAAAAAGGACTTTGAGAAGCTTTGAACTTCGGTATCGTCAAAGCGAAGCTGCAGACGAATCAGGATCACCCACGGGACATGTCAAAGAAACAGATAGGCATACCGGGTACCCGATGCGGGAGGACTCCCAAAGTTTAACATTTGTATAAAGTCGAGTGTGGCAGGAGTGCCTTGCAGCTTTGGGATAGCTAAAATCTCATCGAAGATGCCGGCTGGTGGACTCGGACCGTCGTAGAAGACAGTAATCTCAAAGCTCAACTGATGTAGGTCGGTACAACGTCTCGATGAACAATATCGAGAACAGCACTCACGGTCGAGTCCAGATACCTATACTGTGTAACAATGGTAGCCTTCGGATCGGTAGTTCTTGAGAAAAAATTCGCGACGGCAGTATTGAGAGCGTTCTGCGATTCTCCCGGGATGAGTAGCTCGCCGGCCTGGAGGAGGACGAGTAAGAAGTGGATTAAATGAATTGAAAGGGAGAAATTCTGAGGCCTCCTCACCCATATTTTGCCGAGTTCGTACGTTCGGAACGTGAACTTGGTCACGATTCCCTGTCAAAGAACAGAATACTCCATTGGTCAATGTTCTTTGAGTCTGTGTGACACTCACAAAATTATTGTAGCCACCCTTCATAAGGTTGTCAGCAAGTAGGATTGATGGACAGACAAAAACGCACCTTGAGGGCAAAGAAAAGATCTTCACTTGCCTCCGTCACTGTCGTGACAGTTCCGTTCGGTAACACGAGCTGTATGCGACCACACTATCGATAGTCTCCCCATATTGATTTGACCACCAATTCACTCCTGAAATATGAGGATAAAAAATCAGAGGTAATGGACAGTCAGGCGAGTATCGTACCGCCCCCTAAAGTTTGACCTGCAACGCCAACGCCGGCCGCTCTCGCTCCGCACACGGTACGGTTGATTGCATTCAAGATTGTGTAGACAGTTTCCCAACGGACCCCCGCGCCAATGTCGGCTGTCAATGTCTCTTCACTATAAACGATTTCGGAGAATCTCGTCATAGCGATTTGGACGCCAGTTGTTGAAGAGAAGCCAAGATTCGAGGAATGGCCACCACCTTTCACCTGAGAGGCGTCATTCTACCAGTGCCCAACCCCTTATCTCACCAATCCAATGTACTTACTGCAAATGGTACTCTAGTTTGCCCCAATAGTCGTAACTGAATATCACGAGATAGATGGGCACAACAACCAAGTTGTAAAAAAGGAGAACTCACAATAACTGCCACATCGGAAACACTGCCTGGTTCAACGGAACATGTTGCGTTCTGGCTACTCGACACCATAAAATGCTCTATATCATTAGTATAATTGGTCGACCCTGGAGTCGTTGGCATCAGCAGGCTGCGCGATACGTTCTCGTCTCAAACTTACCAGGATAAAATACACTTGATTCGGGGGAAATAGCATCGGCTATGGCATGGCAAGTGCCTACAATTGAAGGCGGGTTCGAGTGAGCTTTGACGAAGCTATTTAAAACGACCACGATCAGCCAAGATGAGCAGAGGATGTTCCCAGGCGACATAGTATTCTAAAAAAACCCACCTTGATCTCCCTGCTTTTAAGATACTCCGTCAGAGTGCAGACGCCGTCCAGCATCATCAAGCTGGTCACAATGCCTCGCACATCACAATGCTCCATTTAGTACCGTGCTTACTACCGTACTGTCTCCAAGTCGACTGTACCCTGGAGCTTTCTAAAGGCGGACTTAGCCGGCATATCAGCCCTGACTGAGGCGTTATAATGTGCGAGGCTTTGGTTGTGTGCCTTGGAACTGACAAACTGGTCAATGTCGAGGCACTGAAGATGTGAAGGAATGATTTGGCTTACCGCGTCGTAAGTGCCACACGTATGAAGCTGCATTCGTCAACTCTCCCATGAACATATTCCATGAACGTCATGCTTACCTCGTCAGCTGCCAAGATTTGGCATCTATTGAAGTAATCGAGTAGCATGATGGTTACTGGTGTTCCAAACTTTTCGACCACCTAGCGCACGGCGCACGCCTTCGCGGGAGAAGAGAGCAACTGACACAATACAGAAGAGACTGGGAATCAGTGCATTGACTGATAGATATAATCCCAGCCATGGAGCCCATAGAACAGGGACATGCATTGATGCATCGTGTTGCGCGAAAGGTAGATATGTGCTATTATAAGACCAGTCAGTGATAGCGGCGTCAGCGCAGTGTCAAGGCCAATAATACATAGATGCTACTGATCACGAAGTTCCCACTTACACGAGATTCAGGCAAGCCTTGTGCTTGAGAGCTTGAGATTGGACGACTGCTTTTCAAGGACAGGTGGAACGAACATATATATCACTCTTTCGAGCGCTCCAGGACGTAGTTCCCGGAGAACTTCTGGGTGCGGTCGGGCAGTACGGAGGAAATTTGGATATGGTTTTACCCAGAAAGTGACAAATATGGCATGATCTGAGACCGAATATCTGACTGATCTTTGAGGCCGACTCTCAGTCAATTCACGCTACTCGACTTGTTTACAGTAATGCGGCGCCTCGTCAATTTTAGCTCTGGCAGATCGCCATGTGAGCCCTGCTGGCCTGATGTGGTGGGCCTTCTATCCCCAAACAGCTCTCGGTGTTCTGTAAACACACTACGACTAGGATGACCCCTCCAGCCATCTTGATTGTCCGCCCAGCTCTCTCTTTTACATTTCTCAAGCTAATTCTCGTTACAATTTCTAGGTTGGCGGCGGACCATCAGGTCTCATAGCAGCTCTCACACTACGAAAGAACGGCATACCAATCCGTATCATCGACCGCAGAGATGCGTTTCCTGAAGCGATCCGGGGGACATCTATCCAGGTGCATATAGCCCATGCAGAAACTGACCATATATAATGCTTACATTGCGAATCACCAGCCTCGAACGCTGGAGGTACTAGAGTCGCTTGGGGTGCTAGAGGATGTCATGTCTATCTCGACGCCGCCCTACTTGATGGCTGTGCATGGCGTCGGAAAGGAGATCTTGCAGGAGATCAAGTGGGCTGACGAGGTGGATGAGAATCCCGGGATACCATACGTTAGTGGTTTTCTCTATTTAACCTGGCAGTGCTTGATTCGTCGATGCAACAAGGTGGGTCCGATCAACTTGCACCAATCTATGTTCGAGGATGTTTTGCGAAAGAATCTCGAGAAATTGGGCACTAAGGTGGAATTGGGCGTGGAATTGGTTGGATTCGAGCAAAGCAAAGACAAGGTCATCGCGCGTATCAAGAGTGATGAGGGAGAAATTGCGCAGGAATTCCAATACATTGTCGGCGCCGACGGCGCCAGAGGTATGTTTTCAGATGACTGATGCACCCATCAAAAATTAACGTTCGACTCCGAATTAGGATCGATGCGTAGATTGCTGGGCCTTTCATTCTTAGGGGAGACTAAGGAGAGCGACAAGATGTTTGTCGCTAACGTCGAATGCACAGACATTGACCGCACGGTAACTACTTTGATCGGAAGCATCGACGGAATCTCACTTTTCTTCATAGCACTGGCATCGGTGGGGCGAGTTCGGCGTGAAAATGTGCGCAGGTTCTTTGCTCAATGGTCACATAGTACAATTGACTGAGCGGATCGTAGCTTCTTCATGAAGCCGGTGCCTCCCGCACCTACATTCCATATCCAGGCTATGGGTGTCGAGCTCCCGAACCCCGCTCCTCAGGATGATCAAGGCATCCAAGCGATGTTCAACGACATCAGCAAGTCGACTGATATACAGCTTCGGAACACGTCATGGGTATCAGAATGGAGGTAAACTCTTGCCTGTTCATCCATCTGTTTGAGCTGAAAAACGATTGCACGTCATGACAGAGCTAATATTCGGATGGCCAACAAGTTCAGCGTAGGGCGTGTCTTCTTGGTTGGTGGTATGGTGCACTGTCCTAACATGCAGTTAAAATCGTACTCACGACTTCAACAGATAGCGCACACTGTCATTCTCCAGCGGGTGGCCAAGGTACCAACACTGGCGTCATGGATGCGGTAAAGCACCCTCTCCCACTATCAGGCATAACATTATTCCCATTCTCATTTCACCTCGTACACCTAGTTTAACGTGTCGTGGAAATTAGCCCTTGTCCAGAAACACCTCGCCTCCCCCAGCCTTCTCGATACATACGAAGCCGAGCGGATGCCGGTCGTAGCCGAGATGCTCCATCTGACGAATGAGCTACATCATCTGGCATTTAGCCGCATGCCACCCTCAACGCTTGAGGCGGGTAGGAGCGAGGGCAGACCAGGCGATCCGATGTGGAGGCCCAAGCAGGGTCTACTGCTCGGAGTCAATTATCGGTGGAGCCCAATTGTATTGGAAGGAAGAGAGTTTGAGGGAGAAGAGACATTGGTAGAGAAGAGCCCATATGGGGTTGCGGGAGATATGATTCGGGCTGGCGACCGTGCACCGGACGCGACGATATTCAAGTTAAAGCCGGCAGAGGAAGAAACAAGGTTGTTCAAGGTCATTGGGGGTGGCAATTTGCACACCATCCTCGTCTTCGCTGGGCGCCAGCCGAGAGATTTGGATGCTGAAGTCCAGGATATGATCAAGTATCGTCAGGCCGGAATCGCCTCGATCAACCTGCTCGCCCCGTCCGCTTCGACACCTCAAGACATTCGGGGCGTAGGTCACTATGTAGACGCTAGGGGAAATGCGTACGCGGGATATGAGGTGAGCGAGGACCAGACCACGTATGTGGTGATTAGGCCGGATGGAATGATTGGGGCGTATGCGACGAGCGTGGCGCAAGTGCATCGTTTTTTCTCTCTGATCATGTCTGAAGGTGTTTCGATGTGAGTGTCTGGCTTTCTTTTGGAATCTGTGTCAAGGATACGTTCCCATTCACATTTGTCCTTTATTTCGTAGTAATTGAACGATTCCGCTGCCTTCGTTTGTTGTAGGATAGTTTCCAGGTGTGTCCAAGTATATGAGTTTGGACCCACAGCCCTGATCGAATCTTTGGCTGGGCAGTGAATATATAAGTCCCACGAGCCCTGAAAGAACTGTACATGCCTGCAAATGCCTAGTGCTCACGTTACAACCATCACTGCTTTCATCACTGCTTGATTTCTGACGACCACAAGGTAAATTATCCTACACAGATGGAACTGTGTAGGATAGAAGACAGGCGACAAGTGCTACACACCGTTTTAGACCAATCTGTATACGGCGAGTTGACACCATCATCATAGAGTTCGAAACTCTTGCAGTCTCCTGAGGTAGATGTTCCTTTCCATTCGCGACTACGCTCTTTCCCGTAGCAAGTTGCGGATAGTAACGAACTGCATTCATTCCGTGTGTGCAAAAATGATGGACTATGCGGGCGCCATCGAGCTCCACTTGTCTCCTTTGAGATGCGAACCCATGCCATTGTGAGTTGATCTCATCCATTCTTGAATCTCAGCGCATCCATGAATTCACCGATATATATATAGAGAGTGATGGTGTATCTGGTCACAGATCCTAGACGGACTGGCACAGTTCAGATTTTTGGTGCTGCATCAACTGGCTATCTCTGAGCCTATTACTGACTACATCTAACCTTATGTGAGTGAACAGCGCGGCGTCAAGTGGAGACCATCCTTTATCTGGACCTCCAACTGTCGTAACGAGCGCCCCGGAATGTCCGCGGTACATATACGCACGCCGTTTACCTCCCTTGCTTTCATCGCCCTTCCCGCCCCTTCGCCGTACATCACATTTGTATATACTTCCGTCTCTTCCACAGCTCTTGATTTCGTCCCCGCACATCGCGCAGGACTCATGGCAGGGTCAGATGCAGCGGTCGATGTCCATGACACGTTTGGCATGCTAGTGATTGGCACGATTCTGGGGAGCATGTACGTCATATATCTCACGTGGATAAGAACGATAAAACTGAATTCAAAATCCCTCTATATTGGGTTTGCTTGTTCAAGATTTTATGGGATCACCTTGCTTCAAACTGGTCTGTCCAACATGATACTTACAGCCTCCTTATACGATCAGTGGTCTCATCTCAGGCTGCTATGTAGGTATCTTTTTAGGAAAACGCAGCCAGGAGCGCATCCGCACTTCAGTCTTGGTACGTCATTTCGCTCAATTACTCGCTCTATCGGATACGTCGATTCTGTTCCCAATCATTTCAAAACATCCGGCGAGTACTTTTGAGAGGATTAGCTTCATGAATGGATGCAGTACCAAGATCAGTTCGACTGACGTATTGAGGTTTAATTAGGTTATCGTCTTGTGGTGAGTGCCGATACTTCAATTACTATATGTACCGGCTCATGCTGGGACTCCAGTATCATGGACACTATGACTTGGTTCCTCGAGATGTACACCACCTGGTTTTACTTCGTCGTCAACTACGACAACCCTGCTGCGCTCGCGGAGCCATATTGGTGCGTCTTCTCGCTGTGTCGCGCTTCGATTGCCTTTGACTTAGGATTTGAAATTTGATCACGACTGCAGGGCATTGAAGGCGCGTCTGTTTCCAGAACCCACCAACTGTCCTCTCACAAATTGATATCCAATCGTTTCGTCCCTCGCAGCTCGAACCTGGCTTCACGGTGCGCCTTCCCTCCTCTCTCTCGCCCCGCCTTGTTTTCATATGGTGTTCTTCACATATGTTTGTGCTGGGTATAGTATACTGTCGCATTTATCGCACAACTGTAAGTTCACGGTCATTTCCTATCCATGATTTCGCTTATAGAGACAGGGTCCAAAAGGTTTTTTATTGAGAAAATCTACCTCTGTAGTTTCTTTCCTTTCAAAATTCTGCAATTGGCTGATTTTTGCTACGCAGTGACAAATCGCAGTATGATAGTTGGCATCACTATGGTCAGTCTAGCTATACTCAATCATCTGCACTTTACCAATGCGGCATTATTATTGACGTATAGGTTGTCCTGGCGTTTACTGCATGGGGTAAGTGAGAAGTGCTCCAGCCTCCTTCGTCTGTTCGCTATGGCCATGAACTGATGGATCGCCCTTCGCGTGCTGGCATGAACGACGGTAGCACTGGGATTGAGTGAGCGTTTTGTACTGTATAGCTCATTCATGTCAGTATTTCTGATCGTTGTACACGCCTCGATGCAGCGATGACCGGTATAGTGTACATTCGCTCGCTCACGTCGTGCACTCCAAAAGATAGGAAGAACTGATGCACTATGCGACTTCTTGCGGATGCCTTTTTTAGGTTCAAAATCAATAGTATCACCTCCATTACCATCAACGTGAGTGCTTTTCGATTCTCGCATCGGTGTAAGCTATATGCCCATCTGTTTCACAAGAACGTGAATATTGCACAAAAGACACTCTCGACGCTGATCGAGGTCGTGATCGCGGGCATCATGTGCTACATGTTCAAGACACGCCAGACAGGCATGCACAGGTGCGTCCATGGGCGCGCGTATATGACTCAAATGCCGACATGTTGGACGACAGGACAGACAGCATGCTTTACAGGTTGATAGTGTTCGCTGCGTCGCGCGGGCTTATCATGAGGTACGCCAAGCACTTTACCTACCTACCAATTAACCGATATTTTTCGACTGATGTGTCGAAAGCATTGTCCAGGTTTTGTATACAATCGTGGTGAGCTGTCTATTGCGATTTCCTGCATAGTTGCATCCGTGTAGTCTTGACGGGGAGACATTCGACAGTTCTTTGTATATAATGACAAGCTCTACTGGGTCGTGTTTCACTTTATGCTCGGAAAACGTGCGTCGATTCGTCGAGCTTCCCCGCCCACTATGCGCTCACTCCCCTCATATTCCAACGCGCAGTGTGCTCCAACTCAGTCCTCGCCTCGTATGTGTGCCGCCTTCTTACTCTGATTGATGGAATGACTGACCGGAGCGCTGCACCGCAGGCTCAATATCCGTGATATCATGCGTGGGAATGATTCGTCAAATTACTCGGGAAGCAACAGCATCGCACTGAGCGCCCCACGGTCGGGCGTTGGTTTCAGAAAGGTCATTGCCCGCCTCGTACTATGCCGTGATGCACTTATTCGTACTGACACAAATCTTGCGGCCAGCCTGGACCCATGCATGCCGTGCTCCCGAGAGACACGCGGACGATTGATGACCAGTTCACAAGCTACAATGTCGATTCAAGGCGCAAGACATGCAGCCGGTGGTGCGTCGCTCGAACTTTCGCTATTTATTCCCGTTGTGACGCTGACTTGAACAGGATCTGGGCAGCGAAGCTAGTGGTATCAAGGTTGAGACGACTGTTTACCAACACAGCGCGTGAAAATATTTGCATGTGTTGGTCTAGAAATGTAAGATCCATCCAGCGTGTTATGTTGGAGTACTTAGAGTACCTTCGCTACGATTCCTACGAGCTACATGATTGTACAATATGCTTGATTTCTTGGGTTTGTGTCTGTATGAATGCGAATTTGTTCATTCATGTGTCTTCATGATCAGCAATTCTGTGTGGAAGGAGCGCATGTAGACGCTGATCGGGAGGCTAAAGGTATTCCGAATTACGGATAGTATTTCGACCAATATCATAGTACAGTATTGCTTCATTATGTTGATCGTGGAAAAACAACTGCGTTCGATGAACTTCCTGGATAAATGAATAAAAACAAGGCGAAGGTCGTGATGATAATCTGCACATATCTGCACATACACTTCAGTCATAGTCCAACCCTAAATAACGACAGTCAGAGATTCTAGACCTAGACAATTTATGCACGAGGAAAGACCTACCTCCACCTTCATCGCCTCCGCCTCCACCCCCGAGATCATCCATATCATCTCCCTCCCCATTGTCGAAGTAGTTCTCTGCATAGTCATTGTCGTACTCCTCGTCGACGTCATAATCTTCTTCGGCTGCCTGCGAGCCGACGTCTGAACGATCCTCATCAGACTTCTCCGGGTCGTCGAGGTCATCCCCGAGGTCATCAAGGTTGACGCGTTTCGAAGACGACTTCTTCTCCATGGCTAAAATGAAACTCATCACGACCTGAGCTGATTATATCGAAAAGATTAGGTGTCACCTTTTCGTCTTTTCTTTGGATTGAAGTATCCCTCAAACACGTCTTGGGGAAAGAAAGGCTGATGGAGCTCTTTACGCTTCAGCGTGGGTCTCGTACCAGTGGATGGACGATATTTATCAGAATATCGTTCCAGTTCTGCGGACATTCATCAGCGCTGGGCGGCGCGCGAGAACGGAGAGATTTATTCACCTGTTGATTTTGTATGTTCAGTAATATAGTACGGAGACGTTTTAAGGCGGATCGCAAACCCAATTTGCCGCTCACATATGGCTTTTTCCGCGTCCGAGTATTCAGTGAGCACGGGGAGCACTTCCACAGCCTACGGAGTCATACAGTGTGTTTAAGCGTGTATTTTCTCATCTCTAGGGACATGATACACGTACAGGGTACAATGCACTCTGCTCTCGAGACATGGATTGGATATCCGCAAAGGTTAACCCCATCGGTGGGAGGTTTCCACGCCAAATCCTCCCCTTCCACCCCCTCCAAATCCACCACGACTCCACCGCGGCCACCGCGACCGCCCCTCGACATGATGATGGGCTGGTTGATGCAAGAGGGAGAAAAGGCAACGAGAGGAGCGGAAACGGTGTCCTGTGTACAAGGTTGACGGCAACTTCCAACTCCGACGAGACCAAATAAAAGAACACGACGCGAGCGATGCTTGTTTTCCACCCCCTCCTTGGTTCCCTCCTCATCAACCCACCTCACCCGTACTCTTTCGACGCACGCTCTTCGATTTTAGCCGCAATGGACAAGTCACTCGACGAGGTTTGTGTCTCTTTCAGTCACCATTTGCCATGCCCTTAAATAATATCATCATTATTTACCACCAACGCGTAGATCATCTCCACTCGCCCCAAGGCCATCCGTCGCACCGCTATCCGCAAAACTGCACGTCAACAGCTGCTCGGTTCCGCTGGCACACCCCTGCCGCTCGCACCCGTATTGTCCCTAACGCAGCCGCTGCCAACGGCACAAAGCCTGTTAGCACCGCCACCCAACCTGCGGACAAAATCATCGTCTCCAACCTTCCACAAGACGTAAACGAAGTTCAAATCAAGGTGAGTTTCAACATCCTTTCTGTGTAGACTTTCACTCATACAATCATGTCACGTTGTAGGAACTCTTCCAGACCACCGTCGGCCCCCTGCGCGAGGTCACTCTTCACTACGATAGCGCCGGCCGTTCCAAAGGCGTTGCCTCCGTACATTTCTCGAGAAAGGGAGACGGCAGCAAGGCATACCAGCAATACAACAATCGCCTCATCGATGGAAGTTAGTATCGGCTACATTCACTTTCAATCTTCCTCCTTCTAGCCTATCCGTCAACCGGACGCGCACACCTTTTCCTCTTCGATGTGCAGTCCCTGACGGCTCGTTGCTTCCTACCGCGCCGATCGTTCATCGTTCGTCAATGGGCTCGACCCGTTCGTAATCCCTCAATCGTGATACCGTTGGAGCGTGTGCGACATTTCCATCGTGTTCCACCCCTATCCATTTCGCGCGCTGTTCCGCCGCGAAGTCGGATGGATATCCTGTCGTCGCACCTTCGTACACGACACACAGCCTCACAGGTCTGATCACCCTCGTGAGCTGCTGAGGTCTGCTGAAGAGACAGAGGCGAAACCTTGCAGGGGCTCCCTGCCACTAGGCCGGTCGAGCCGAGCATGGTTTTGAAGTGGGGAATGTAGTGGTAGCGAAGGGAGGGTCCTGGAGGAGGTTACGTTCGGGACGTCCCTGAGTGACGGCTTCTGCGATGCCACGTTCGCTTTGGATAGACCGTGGACGGCGACGCATCGGCATCACCGATCTCGAGAAAGGGGGCTTCAACAAGGTTGTCCGTACGATCGCGGCTTTGGTTTGGAAGCAACGCTGGACCTGTTCTTCGACAGATTGGCTCGTTCTCATTTCGTCGTCTTTTCTGCTCTTGCCTCGCCCATACTCTGAACGCCCGACTGACCAATGCTCTCTGCTTTCTCCTTGTCGTCTCCGCCCTTCGCCATTTCCGCTAGAACGCCCGATGAAGATAGAGGTCGTCGTCGACCCATCCAAACTTCCTCCCGCTCCGTCTCGCATCCCGTGTGGCTCCACCACCTGCGGCTGCGCCTGTCGCTGCCTCTGCCCCCGCTAGGTCCGTGTCGGTGGCCGCTATGTGGTCGCAATTCGATGGCTCATATTCCTCCTTGTAGACACGGTGTCGCTGGTAGGGGTGGCGCGCGAGGCGGAGCCCGTCGTGGAGGTCGCAGGAACGAACGACCTCCGAAAAGTGTCGCTGATCTCGATGCTGAGATGGAGGTTTGTAGACCTTAGCTCTCTTCATATCTCCGCATACTCATGGAGGCATATAGGACTACACCGCCAGCAATGGCACTACGGCCCCCGCTGTGACAGCGGCTTGAAGTGTTTCTCTGCGGACTCTGCTACTTTGGGTTATGTAAATTTGTATTATTCTAGTCTTGCACACCATTCTTCCTTGCCTCGTTTCTGCTATTGCTCGTCGATACAGTTTTCCTATGTTGGTACTCTTCTCATGATCAATCGTATACTGCACTCGAGGCTAGTGTGGTCATTTGCCAAAGCCCTGCAAGAATATCAAATTTTTATTAGTTGCAGACACTGAGATTTTGGTATGAACAATAGTTATTCGGAAGGCACACAGGGCGTGCGGTTGGAAACCCCGAAGCAAAGCTCCGACAAGTCTTGTTTTACATGTTGGAAATTATAACATTCATGGTCTCCTGTCAACAGTGCGCACTACCCTCACAACCTCTTCACCATCTCAACATCATGCTCACGCTGATCAAGACATTGAATCCAATCCCACTAGGGTAGTCGAACCACAGAGATGTGGGGTACCTCACCACACCTTCCTTACCTGACAGGTCAAAATTGATGATCCTCACTTGCTCCTTCCCCTCAGTGTTGAGAACCATCACATTTGACCTCCTTATGTCCCCATGCACCAACCCTTCCTTTGCGAGGATCTCGATCGTCTTTGTGAATGCGCTCCGCACACCATCCGGAATCGCCGACTCGACATACTTATCTGCCAATGTTTCTCCCTGCAAATATTCCATCACTACCATGCCCGTTTGACCGTACTGGTGCCCCGGACGTCTCTTCGTGAGGTCGGAAAAATCAATCAGGCGCGGTGCTAGTCCCTCCGACGCCAACAACTCATGCGCCTCGACCCCATACCTTTGCACAAACTTCACACAATGGGGTCTCCCTCGGTCCCATTCACCTTGATCCTGGCCAAGAACGTGAGGCACCCGTCATGCTGCTGGAGGCGTTCCTTGTAGACGAACTGGACCTCTTTGCCCTCAGACAGATAGGATGTGATCTCCGGAAAGAAGCGTGTGTAATCGTGCTTGACCAGAGGCGTCGTCCGGTACCACTCGCAAAGGGAGTTCACCGCATCTGCGAGACTCATAAACAGACGCGCCAACTTCGTGACGCGCAATTCTTCTTCAAAGGCATCTTCTTGTCCGATGTGTAGCCAGCCCGTCAGATGTTGAACCATCATCTTGTCCGATAGCACTGCCCCCATCACACACAAGTAAGGCCCATACAGCGCCACCAGGATTGTCGGGCAACAACACGCCTCACGGATCTCCGCGCGCTACACATACCGTGTCATCAAAAATCTCTATGATCTGCCAGAGGAGCATGCTTACCGAAGGATCCGTCCAATATTGCAGGAACGATAATCCTGCCTGAGTGTACAGGTCGGCGCCTATCTCCGACTCCTCTATCAACAACGGCACCACCGTACCTTTGGGCGACTCATCACGCGACACCAACACACAATGATGGGGCGAGCTGCTCAAGTTGACTTGGATCAACTCGCGCCCCATCAGGTCCGACAGTAGCCTTCGCGTCATGGCTGATGCGTATTCCTTGAACTCGGAAGCGGATTGCATGAATTCAAACGTCGCTCTGAACATCTCGTCGGTGACTTCCTTGTTCACATCCGTGGCGTCCGCGCGGAACTTGGAAAAGACAGGGTGGTAGAGCTTGATCGGTGGCCCTTTCCTATTCAACCAGCCGTCCATAACCCGACCCTTAGTAGTCGCAGCTCCGATGACCCGCTCGAATCCTAACCAACACCCGCTCGTCAGTAACATCTTCGCGAACCGCTCGATCGGACGTACTGTGCCAAAGCCTTGCAACGTGGTCCGCGGGTTCCACATCCGTGGACGCCTGGGGATGAGACGGTTGTTCACGTTCTAAGTTCGGCCCCACCGTGACGAGGAAGTCTAACAACGAATCATCCTCTTCCGCCTTTAGGTCAAATTTGACATTTGCTGCCTTTTGACACACACGACTTGATATGCACATTGCTTTCAACCTCTCGCGGAGGTCGGGCTTGACTTCCCGCACGTGGATTACCCCTTCAACCTGATGTACCCCAAAATCAGCAGGTCCCTAACATTGAAGGCCACGTTACTAACAGGGTAGAATATCAATTCTTCAGGATCAAACTCAAGTTTCCATCTACGATGGATATCGTCTTTCACCAAAGTAGCCAAGTCGGAGAATATCGTTCCGTTCTTTGCACCCAATGCGGCATCTGATATAGAGAGCGATTGAACCTCGGATATATCGTTTGTGGGGTGAAGCAGAAGGTAGTGAATGGACCGAGTTTCGAGTGACATGTCGATAGTCAGGAGCAACCGAGATGAACCCTTCAGATGAGTTCTCGTGGGGCGATGAATCCCTCGGCCAAGTGCGGGCGTGAGATGATGAGCAGCGGCGTGCAGGAACCCCACGCAGTAGTCTCCCAAAGGCGATTCTCCTTCAACCTCCAACGTAGTCTTTGAAAATCTGTATCTGATCACTGCAGACCTCTGGATTTGAACACTTCAGTTCTGCCGTGGCCGTTGAACAACATCGCGCTCATCGGACCGCATACAGACACCCGACGCGCGCCCCAGTGCCTATCCTGCTCCATCTTCACCCACCAGGCGGCGCTGGCGCTGCAGCTGCGAGCCGCAGAAATACAGGCAGGCGCACGGTGCTCCCCTGACCGCTGTCCTCAGTGATGCGCGTCTGGAACGACAAACCACTCTCATTCCTGCTCATTCCCTGCACCCTTCCCTCCCAAGTTGCTTGCATTTGAGTCTTGACGTCTCCGATCTTGATCTCGGACGTGTTGCGGCGTCTCAGAGACAAAGAAGGCGGGGGAGCTGGTGCCGGAGCAAGTGTGGGTGCCGTGGCGTGCTGGCGTGCTTGTGGCGGAATGCTGGAGATGAGGAGTGGGTGGTATTGGATGCAGGCGCGTACTTATGATAATGAGCGTTCGCATGGACCCAAAGGACCGCCGCGGGGTGACGACTGAGCGCTGAGCCAGAACGCCTGCTTGTGCACACCGCAGACGCGCCCGTTATGTTGTCCGCGAGACATAAACTGCGCCGTCCACCCAGTAGCACATAGTCGCCCTTGTCCACGGCATTGCATCTCATACACAGGCATCGCTGCTGCTCGGCTCCGTCGCCGCCGTCGCGGTCGGCCAATGTCTCTTCCTACCCAGGTGAGCATTCTCCGACGCACCCAAGCTCGTGCTCACGCTCAGTGCCCAGGTGCGCGCTCCAGATGTTCCAGGACACCCCGTACGACCTCATCACCCCCTTGGCCTTCTCCGGTCTCCGCTTGCAACGCCTTCGCTGACAACTTCCCCCTGCAGTGCTCACCCTTCCAAGTCTCCTACGAATCGCAGTCCAAGTCCGTCCCGCTCTTCTCTTTATATTCTCCTGTTCTCTCCTTCGTCATATATATACGCTTCATGTCTCCGCAAACAGGCTCCGCGTCCACAAAACAACTGTCTTTTGTAGAGGGTCAGCTACGGAGACCAATATACGTCTGCGAGCCGAACTCACGAGGGTCGATGTTGAGCAGTTTCCCACAAATTTTGAAAGCGAGCGTGTAGGAGCGTGTGCGCCTCCCTGCACAGGTATGTGCTTTTGCCTAATTGACTCATCACTGCTCGCGCGACATCTTCTGGGCCCCGAATCAACGAATTCCCCTAGAAAGCGTGAGACTGCTCGCTGTTCCTGTCGGTAAACAGAGGAACTTACAGCATCGACAAGCGCAGACAGGGTTATCCTCGATGAGGCCTATGAGGTTGGATTCGATTTTGGCAGGTTTTGGCCATCAAAATACACATCGTCGGTTGGTATTTCCCATGTCAGAGGGATACACCTTTTGAGAGCGTATTAGTAGAAAACCCCCGTCGCCGTAATGCGTCACTAACCTGTAGTGTACCCGCGCAAGGACAACTACTGTCAGGCCGTCCGCTTTCACGCCTCGCGGAAGCTCTTCCATAGACAGAATGCCCAATTTCCATCCAACGTCGGCTGTGTTTGGCGGTAATGTGATTGTCACGACTCACGAAGAATGCCGCGAGCCTCCCTTGTGTAGCGAGTCGAGAGACAAGCGGGCCGTTGGATTTGAATGTCACTAGTACATGGTAGACAGTGGATCTGAAGAGTCAGCGCTCAGCATCCTAGACGCCGACCATCAGAAAGTCGCGTACAAAAGGAGATGAAAAGCACACCGAGAACGAGCGGTGTCCGAAGTTTATAGCCCAATTTGACCCTGTGCATGCATGTCGATGAGATTTCGAGATCCCGGTCTGCTGTTGGGTGGCGGGCAGCTCGGAGTCGCGATCAACGCCGCTCTCTACTAGCTTGTACCATATCTTCCTCCTCAACCTTCACTATCACTCTGGGCTCTCCATGGTTGATGTCACCACTGAGCAACCGTTGCTTTTTTCAGAGCGACCAGAGTGGTCGGACGTGGTACCTATAGAGCAATACGACGGTGTATCGCCTTTAGCCCCGATCTTCTATAGCGAGGAATGTAAGTCGTGCCTAAAATATGTTGGATCGCAACGTGTCTGCGTATGTATTGATCGATACAACAACATCCTGCGTTGGGCAGACAAAGACGCGACGAACTATTTCCGGGGTATTGTCAAGACCGGGGAGATGAGTCCTCGCGTCCTCGAATTGACGGAGAGGATCATCAGGCTCAACCCCGCACATTATTCTGCATGGTACATCCCCTCCTATATCAATGGCGGGATGCCCTCGATGATTGATCTCTGTATGTGCACTCCTATTCCACACCATAGGCAATACCGCTACCAGACCCTCCTCGCCACATCCTCCTCCCTCGCCGCCGAGCTCGCGCTCACCAACGCGCTTACCAAGTCCTTCCTGAAGACATACCAGGTATGGCACCACCGGCGGTTGCTCGTCACACTGCTCAACGAGCCCGCGCCCGAGCTACCGTTCGTCGAGAACGCGCTCACCGTCGACGCGAAGAACTACCACACGTGGAGCTACCGGCAGTGGGTCCTCGCGCACTTCGATCGCGCGGAGATGTGGGAGGGCGAGATCGCGTTCGTGGAGCGCATGCTAGACAAGGACGTGCGGAATAACTCGGCGTGGCACCATCGGTTTTTCGTCCTGTTCGAGAGGGGCGGAGTGAAAACGGAAGAGGCTGTCAGGCGGGAGTTGGTGTGAGTACCCGGCGGCTCTTTCGCCCTTCTCCGCTGATGCTCTCTCCGTCGCCTGTTGACTGTTCCGGCGATCTAGGTTCGCGAAGGAAAAAATAGCCTTAGCGCCGAACAACGCGTCTGCGTGGAACTACCTCCGAGGCGTGCTCGACCATACTAAAACCCCATATGCGACACAGGCTTCCTTCGCCAAGCTCTACACCGTGTCTCCAGACGAGGAAGATGACGACGACGACGACAAGCGTGAATCCGAGGAAAAAGGTAGCGAGCACGACGTGCTCGACCTAGAAAACCCGGCCCCATCGAAAGGCGCGAAGCTGCCGTGCGTGGCTGCTCTCGAGTTCATGGCGGATGTGTACGAAGCCGAGGGCAAAGATGGGCTCAGCAGGGCCGTCGAGGTGAGTCTAACGGTTGAGCATTGGTTGCCTGATCCTCAGTTGGCCTTTTGGCTTCGTGACAGGTTTGGAGCTCCCTCGCAAGCGAGCACGATACGATCCGGAAAAAGTTCGTCCACATATTATCTTCTACTGACTTCACTGTAATGCTGAAGTTTTTGCGCCCATTAGATATTGGGAGTACCGTATCAAAGAGGCGACCACAAATTTCTAACAAAGTTGAAGATACCCTGTGTTGGCCGCTGTGGGGCAAGGGGCGCGTGTAGGATGTACTGAAGTTGACCTGGAAGTCGCCAAACATCAGATCTGTTCTTCTTGATAATGTAGACTTGATATGTATAGTAGTCTGATCTCTTCATTGCTTATAGGATATCTTGACAGTGCTCGGAATCGAAACCGAGATCCATTCACTGTAGTTTCGGGCATCCAAATTTACTCATCCAACACAACGTTTTGAACAATGTGCACGATGAAACGTGGGAAAAGCAACGCTATTGAATTAGCACTATGAGACGAGAATACGTGGTATAAAACGGTATCAGCCGAAGCATCAATCAAAAGCTCCATCAACCAACGAGCGAGAGCTGGTGACGTGGATTATCGCCGGGTATAATGCTCTCCTACCACTTCGCTTCCGCGGCGCGCGGAGAAAAGGCGGCACGTCAGTTGAAGACCTTTGATATCCTCTTAAACTTCTTCGATATGTTCTTCTTCCATGACGAACCACTGGGCGAGGATGAGGCGACGACGACGGGTTCGACCTTCTCGCCCTCAGCGAGCGCTGGCGTGTCGATGAAGGACAGGTCGTTGAACTCGCCGGGATACCGCTCTCCAGGGGCCGTCTTGTGAATTTCCTCTGCAAGAGCACGGAGCTGCTTGACCTCGTCTTTTGTGAGAGTAACCTTCGCGGCGCCCAAGTTGTCTTCAAGGTACTATGAGGGAAAAAACATGATTAACACAAGAATGACGTCATCAATGGGCTGAGGGTGTGCACACCTTGACTTTCTTGGTACCAGGAATGACGAAGACGTTGTCACCCTGAGCTAGCAGCCATGCGAGCACGACCTGACCAGACGAGGCTTTGTGCTTCTTGCCAATCTCTGCAAACTCGTCGGCCAACTTGACGATCTTCGGGAAGTTGTCCGCGTTGAAACGGGGGATGTACTTGGCGTAGTGACCTTCTGGCACGTCTTCCGCCTTGCGCTGTACACAGATAAAGAGCGACTGAGCACCGCAACACGCCTAGGACATGCGATGAAGACATACGAAAGACCCAGTGAGGAGACCACGACCGAGTGGGGAGTAGGCCACGATGGCGATGCCAAGTTCTTTTGCGGTAGCGAAAAGGTTCAACTTCTCAAACTCGATGTCAAGGCAAAGAGGTGAGTATTCAACTTGAAGCGCAGCAATGGGGTGGATGGCATGCGCGCGACGGAGAGCGGAAGCAGAAATCTCAGAGACGCCGATAGCCTTGACTTTGCCCTCCCTTTGGTAGCAATGAGAATGCGCAAGTGTCCCAGTGACGAAGGGAATAGTCAACTTACTTCACGAGCTCTGCCATGGCAGCAATCGTCTTCTCAATCGGGACCTTCGGGTCACCGCTGTCCACAATTTCATTAGTACTTCGATCTAGTGAAGGTTTTGACAGATAAAGACGAACCGATGAAGGTAGTACAAGTCAACGTAATCAGTCTGCAGCTTCTTGAGAGAATCCTCGAAAGCAACCTTCACGTAGTCAGGGTCGCCGTTGGGGAAGCGGGTCTTGTCCGCGAGACCAAATTTAGTGGCGAGGAAGATTTCCTTGCGCTTGCCCGTCTTCGCAAACCACTTCCCAATCAGCTCTTCATTATCTTCGTAAGCATCAGACGTATCCCAGAACTTGCAACCACGCGCGTATACGGCGTCAAGGAGCTTGAATTCTTTGAGCCTAAGATGAAAGAACAAGGGGATTGAATTGACGGACCTCCAAACGATCTTCGATAGAGCCCGTGTCTCCGTAGCCAACGGAAAGGCCCATGGCACCGAAGCCAATGGAGTTGACCTGCTTACCGCCGAGCTTGCGAGTGGGGAGAGACATTTCGGTGTTGGTGCGGATGAATGGGTCGAGGGAAGACTGGACACACAACGTTCGTGCTGCAGCCTTATATATGACCTGGACCAGGCTAATTTGTCATCTGCGGCCATCCTTCGGACACGGGCCAGACGTTGGGAGGCTGGATGCACAACATGTTCCGATCACAAGGAGGAGTCGAGGCGGAAGCGCTGAGGCGCTGACGAAGACTCGACTGAGCCTCACCATTCGGAGCGCATTTTTCTGATCTGAGCGACGGCTGTCAGATGATGCGTCGTGTTTCAGAGGAGCGTTCAGACAAACGAAAGAGACAAGCACGAAAGATAGGATGATGGGGAGAGGGTAATCGCACGGAGCGAAGCCATAGCAAAGGCGCAGGAGTATGTAAGCATCCGCCGCACGAGGAAGGTCTGTCGAGCGTGATGGCACCCACGATCCACGGATATGTTGGCGCCTTCTCGATTACCTCACGAACACTCATCATGTTGTAACCAAACTTGTTTGCTATGCTGTTCCAAGACGTGGTTGCAACGAGGCGTCGTTCAATGCGACGCAGGATATGAATTGAGCAGGTGGATACAACGAGATTGCCATCGCTCGAAATAGTGAAGATGCAAGCAAGCTCGCAGTCTCGACGGCAACGAGAACTCGCAGATCAATCCGGGAAACAGCGCCGAAGAGAGGTAAAGAACAACTTTAACATGTAGGTGGCAAGCCTATGATGGTACCCTGTACAACCGCATCGATGCGTCGGATCAAGCACGGATCAAGTGAAGTCTATGCGTTTAAGAATAAGGCTCGAATCTATCAGCCATATATGATCGGTTTCACCTATATATATATATCCACATCGAGACAGCGCCATGAAGACAACGGCCTCCACAACTCGTCTCGAAATGTAGGATTGAACTAGCCGATCAATTCATCTTGAGCACTTGAGCGGGGCGAGTGACTTTCTGGTACCTATAACTATCTGACCATCTTTCGGGAGTCAAGCAGTTCAAATTGAGCGTGCATAGCAGCTATCCTTCAACAGCTCAGGATAACCGACACGTCGCACTAGCTGTCATCGAGTAGTAGACAACCCGCTACAACCCGTTGCGCATCACGGCTACTACCATATCATGTCGGCCATTTTCTCCTTCGAAAGGTTACTTAGTTCATCGGCGATACTGGTTATAAGATCATGCTTTTGAAGCTCACCTATGACGCCGACGGCGGTGCAGCACTTGCGGCTCAGTGGTCAAGCCTGGCCAATTCCATCCCAGTCAACTCTGCGCAAAGATCGACATTGATGCTGCGAAACGCCTCTTGATGAAGGTTGGCGAGAGAGCGGACTATCGATACGAGAGTAGAGAACACACAAGAGAGACTTTCGTGTTCAAGCAATGGCGCCGTACAAGTGAAATATCGAGAGACCACGGCAGAGGTTGATGGAGAATCGCCAACGCTGCTGCCTTTGGGAGACTAGCATGATTTCGTCTGATTCGATCCATTGCCTGCATTCTATCAGGCAGGCTGTCCTTACATCAGGCCTTCGCTCGAGTAATGCGTGGGTGGATCAGGATGGCTCAGGAGATGAATTCGTGCAAGCCTTCGACCTGATGTAGCTTCACCTCGTGATATACCGAGAGTACAGTCTACGTATTAGACCAAGATGGTCTGATACAAGAGCAGTGTAGCCAGAGTGTGCAATAGCTTGAAGGCGAGGTCAAAACTGCTCCTGTATCGTCGAGAAATCGACAGCCATGTTGCATTGACCGGGGACGATCAACCGAGTAGTCCAGCACCTTCAAACGGATCATAGATTTTGAACATCGAGAGCCAGAGGTAAACACGTCGCCAGGTGAGGAAACTGGGGAGATCTTACAGTATTGAAAACACTGCGAGTTTTGCGCACGATGGAGATGCTCAATTGTTTTTGGGTGATAGAATGAGGATTGAGAATACATCAGAACTCACCAGCATAAGTCGGCTGATGCGCTCGGTACGTTTCAGCGAGCCTGCGTGGGTCAGTTTGTTGAAGACAGCGAGCGAATATCAGTAATTTTTCAGACACGCTCATCACCAAATGGTTCTAGGGTAGGTTGGGAACGGTGGGCTAGTAGCCTTGTGCTTACCAGGCGGAACGAGCTCTCGATGACCATGGCTCATTTTTGTCGGAGCATAACAGAGCAGCGGTATTTAAATTTTGGCTGTGTCCGAGCCTAATGAATATGGCGCTAGATGGCGCTTTGCTCTCTTCCCCCTCGTGACTCTCCCCTGTATGTATCCTTCAGCATCTTTCTCAATATCCGTACTTACCTTGTCGTTCTTCCTCTCACCCAGCCAGCTATACATTCACCAGTCAGCCCTTTATTTGCTTGCTATGTCCTCGTAATCACTTCTTATTATTTGCTTTCTCATTTCAGTGACTTTCCAAGACAAACAAGAGTTCCTCAGCAAGTGCATTATCATCGCTGAGCGAAACGCTGGATCTCTCCCTCCCTCCATCCCCGGGGTTGCAGATATTGATCTCACAAAGGACCTTGCAGATCCTCTTCATTCGCCCACAAGCTCTAACTTGTATTATGCAACCCACTCTGACTACTATGGTTTGCCCTCCAACCCCATCTCCATCTACCACACAGGGGACCCTTGGCGAAGACCCACTGGCCCCGAGGCCTAGCGCGTGCCGAAGGAGGCTAGACCCATCTGCAACCACCCGATCGCTCGCGTGTGGCGTGAGCTAGGTCAACAGGCCTACGAGTACTTCGATTCCGTTGGCCTCAGGTGGACAAGCATCGACCCTGTCCGCTTCGCTGAGGTCGGAAAATAAGCCGGTCCCTTTTCCTTTGGGTGGTGTGATGCCCGGGACTCTCTCCCGCAAGGACGTCGAGCACGCGGCCGTGCACTGCAAGCAGATTCTCGCAAAGTCTCAGATCACTGGCGTTGAGATAGCATTCCGCGAATCGGTCTTCACCCGGTTCGCCGGTCCGCAGCTCCTCAAACACGTCTCCTCCGTTGACCTAACCGCAGACGCACGCAGCCCATTCACTCCCGCACTCGGTCTCCATATCGCTCTCAAAGCCTACCCTCACTTCGAAGGCACTGGTGGTCTCTACCTCCGCGAAGGCTGTGAACGCAATCGGGTCTTCCTCCTTACGCCCGCCATGTTGTTCTCCCGCCGAGTGAATACAGTAATGAGCTCTACGCCCGCGAGACTAACAGCTCGCCTTGTCGCGAGGTCATCCTCCTCGGCAACAAAGCCTACCACAGCGCACTTGAGTCCATCATGGTCCAAATTGGGCACATGGCTATCATGGTCGACTACTATAAAGACGAGCTTGAGGGTTTGGGGGAAGCCGTTGAAGGCGAGGACGCTACGGTAACTGATGAGCGGGACAATTTCAAAACAACTTGGCGAAGGCGGAGAAGTCGATAGAGGCACTAAGCGAGCTTCACGGTAAGATCACGGGTTCTGGAGCGGGGAGAACCAGCGCATACTGGGAAACGTCTTCTACTCCCTCCAATTTCCGTCGGTACCAGCGATAGATGCTTCACGGAGGACTGGGCTCTTGTTGAGCTGCACGACGAGAAGATCGACTGGACTGAGTTCAAGGGCAACGTTATACATCTCGGTACATTTCGATCTATCTCACTAAGGTCGTCTAGTCTGACTATCATGTCCAGGAAACAAAATGACGCCCGCCGAATGTGTCTTGAAGATGCACCCTCACGCCAAGACCCGCACCTCCTTCAAATGTCCGCGTGGCGGCCTCCTGCAACTTCGAGATGTCGTCAAAGAAGACGAGCTGCGCCACCCGACTATGCTTGACGCGAACGGCGAAAAGTGTCTCATCGTTGTCAAGAAAGGCAACACCACCGGTGTTACCATTGGTCGCGCCTCCAGCATCGAATCCTTCGTTCGGGAATACAGCGATCACAACATTCGCTCAACGTCCATGGAGGTGGCGATCTACTCGTACAGTCACAAGGACGGTGCTTTTTCCGCCCCCGGGGATTCTGGGTCTATCATCGCTGATGCCAATAGTCGCATCCTTGGCATCCTTACGGGTGGTACTGGCCAGACAGACTCTACCGATGTTACCTATGCGTCGCCATACAACTGGGTTGAGGAGCGTATCAAGAAGGCCTTCCCCGACTCTTACCTTTATCCGATCACGGCCTAGGTTCGACATCGATACACGACGACATCGGCGACGCCGGCGACGCGATCCCGTTCCTTTTTTTCTTGCTCCTGCCTATGCGACTTCTCCTTTTGTCATGCTATTCTCTTTCCATCACGCTCCTTTATCTGGGGCTGACCGCCGAGGAGGTAGTGTTAGACTTTGAAACAATGGACTTTGAGACTTGTAGCCTGTAGACTTGTGAACTTGTAGCTGTTACAAATTGTAGACTTTGGGATTACATTGCAAGTTTTTACATACCAGAATGGCTGACCGGTGAGATATCAATATTCGCAGACGAGAACACCCCGCTTTCCTCGCCTCTTCTTTCAAACAATCCACATCTGAGCTGATGAGATGTCCAATTAACCCATATCCATGATCTATCTGAGGGACCTGAAATTTTCACGGAATTCAGTGACTGCGAAGACGAGGCTCAGCTGTCTTTCGATGTGACTCGATATTTCAAAGGTTTCTTCTTTATACGACGCGACGAATACCATATTACAATAAAAACTACGATATACAATTTACACAGCCGCACAGCGACGGTAAAAGAGCAAGAGCAGCAGGCCTTGCTTCGCCGCCGTCAAGGCCTCTCCGGGCATATGTTACTAACGATGATCTTGGTTCGGAGAAGAGGAGGATTCTCAGTGATGAGGCGCCAGGGACAGCTTGAGGGGAAGGACGCCACCCTGGCCATCCACGACAGGCTGCAGGGTCGGCGAAATCCTCTGCTCGATCCGCGCGTCCGTCTTTCCAAATTCGATCGAGCGGACAAGGGTCGCGAGCATCACTTTGAGCTCGAGGATCGCTGCACAGATGAGGAGCGTCTTCAGTGCGGACAGATCGAATGGGATCAGAGCGAGGGGGAGCGCACCGAGTCTGTAGCCGATGCACATCCGGGGGCCATCGCAGAACGCGACGAGCCCGCTCCAGCCGTGCGGGAGGTCCTTGGGCGCGGGCACGCCGCCGGGCGTGATCCACCTCTCCGGACGGAACTCATGCGCATCGGCACCCCAGACAGCGGGGTTCGTCTGCATGGCCGTGAACGGGATGTGAAAGATCTGCCCGGCCTTGACTTGCAGAGAGGTGAGCGTCCGGCCGTCCGAGGTGCGGATCGGGGTGCTCAGGGGAATGACGTCGTCTTCGAGTACGACGCGTTCGGTGTGCGGGGAAGCGGGATGCAGACGGAGTCTGATGGTGTTCGTCAGCGCACTGTGTTGAATGTTAGAAGACAGTGCGGCACGACGTACCCTTCTTTCACTACGGCGTCCAGATATTCCAATTTCTGGATGTTGTCGTAGTTGAGGTCGTATTGCAGGGCTTGGACTTCCTCACGGAGTCTCTTCTGCATTTCAGGGTTCCGTGCGAGCTGGAGCAAGGTGAAATTGGTCGTGCCGGCGGTTGTCTCGTGACCGACCATGCTGTCCGTAAGGGTGAGCCAATGCTGTAAGAAACGAAGTCGTCCTCGACTTACATGAAAGTGTTAACCTGGTATACCAGAAGTCTGCATCAGCATGTCTTATTACATTCCAAGATGGCGGGAGAAACACGAACATTGTCCACAATCTGACTCGGGGTCAAGCCATCCTCGACTTTCTTCTCCTGCTTCTGGGCAGTGAGCAACAGGCTCAGGATGTCCCTCCCGTACGTTCCTTCCCGAGCGGCGCGGCCCAAGATACGGTTCGCGAGCTTGGTCACAATCATCTTGGTCGTTCCCTGGGCCTGCAGCGTCGAGATCGGCAGCTTGACGATCCACGGGAAGGTGCGGACGAGGAGGGGTGCGACAAAGCCGCCGAAGGTGAGGCCCATGTTGACGTGATGGTGCCAAGACGCGGCGATCTCGAGCGACTCAGTGCTGTGCCCTGCGTCGAAATCATGACCAAAAGCGACGCGGCCGATGATATCCAGACTACCAGCGTAGATCGAATCAGAACACAACGTAGGTTTGGGGGGAACAGCGATACTCACGTGCATGCCGAGGTCTTTTCAACCATGTTGACCGTCATGTTGCCATTGTTTGATAAGAGCTGGTTGATGAGCGTGTTTTCCATCTATATTTTCTCGATCAATCAATCAACCGATTCGGGAGATGAGCGGTGTCTCTGACCTTTTCTGCACACTCCCAGACATCATCTGACATGCCCTTGATGTTCTCCTGCCTATTGCCACACGATCGTGATCAGCAAGGGCCATCACCGTCTGGAAACGACCGAGATAACTCACGAAAACGCGGGAGCGATTATACGGCGCTGCTTTTTGTGATCATCGCCCTCGGCCCAGACAAGACCCTTGCCTAGAAGGTTGGCAACCGGAGGTCTGAAGACCGGTGATTTCACTGCAACGAACAGGACGCAAACGGAGACGTTAGCAACATCGCGCGGCCAGCTTCAGCAGAAGTTCCAGAACGCCGTTCATCGTCTCTATTCGTGAAGCATCGCTGCTCGAGAGTAGACCGCATTTGGTTGTATCGCCACCTCATTCGACCGAGAGAATCAAAAGGGATCGGGGCGGATCGGAGATGGTGTGACAGATCAGAAGGGTCGTTCGTAAGACAGAGGCTCTTCGACAGTTTTCGACACGGCGACGCTCGGCGACGCTGCTCATCGAATGTTCGATGCACACAAAATGCCATCCGGAAAAAACAGGGTCCAGGCACTGCAGCAGAGCACTCACCATATTTGTCTGAATACTGGAATATATGCTGGACTGCAGCATGGTCCGCGGCGACGATCTGCGATGCGTGACACAAGTGATCAAACGTCAGTGACAATTTCATATCTATCCCGACCTGCAGATCCAAGGCACCCCCATCGAGGGGGTGGGAACCCGCCAGTCTGGTGTCCGGGGGTGGGCGCCTAAGTACTAGCGACTTACTACGTCGTCGTGGAACAGAGCCGCCTTGATTTTGTAGAGTGGACCGAGCACAATCATCCACTTGGTGTACATCTCGTTCGACTCGTAGTCGAAGACGCGCTTTTCGTGGCCCCATAACCACGTTGCTTCCCCTGTGGGCTGTAGTGCAAGGTTGTATGGATTGTCCGGGTGAGTCTCTACTCGCTTCCGGTGTATACAAAGGGGGGGGAAGGGGACATTGTGATACTGACTGGGCAGGAAGGACATAGACGTCCTGTTTGACTCGTTGGATGTATCGAGTCAGTGCATAGAGCAGAACGACGCTTGCTGGTAAAAGGAGTGTAGAAGACATTGCGATGTCTGGACGGGGATAGATGGTATGAACAGTAACAGTGATGGGAGCGAGTTGGAGTCGAAGGGCGAATTGATCAGTAAAGTCAGCTCGGAGTTCCGAGCCTTTGTACTTGCGAGGAATGCCTCACGCCAGGACGACCTCTAATCAGAAGTCTCTTTCGAGCACGACAACGTCTAAGCTGGTTCGGCCCAGACTTTCGCATAGTTAGCTTGGTTCGTCATCTTCCGCAAAAATCATATGCCCTGAAGCGATGGCAAGCAGTGACAAAATTAAGTGCACCATGGCACGATTGGACAGTCGGACCCCACAGAGCAAAACTGCCCGCGTCAGGGGTGAGATATCGAAGACCTCGATGAAAATCGGGTCCCAGTCGGGTTCAACATTCGTCCATGCGCTAGCGAGGCAAGCCTTAGGACCGGTCTTTAAGCTTCGTTCGGTTCGGTCGGGGAATTGTCCCCAGCCATCGCTGTGAGTTGGCAGAGCTTAGCGTCCATTTACGAGATCATCGGCCTCTGAAAGAAACTCAGGTTGCACTTCTTGAAAATTGGCGCGCTTGAGGCTGCTGCTTCGCGCGTTCTTTCCCGCATCTATTTACGATACCATCTCGTACTTGGTCCCTTTCTGCCGTATTTGTCAAAAAAATTAAAGTCAACTGACAGCGCCACGCATGGTGTAAGGTGGATGTTGAGCTTCCTGAAGTGGGGTAAATGGCACTTTGAGGGACCGTGGTTGCTAGGTACGGGCAGCAGTAAGAGTGAATGGGAGATATTGGTCGAAGTTCTACTGCGCCAATTGCCACGATGGAAGGTCAAGCACACCGGCGCTTTCGGAGTATGCTTACATTGAAATTAGATTTGCTTCGAGTCTGATGCGAAAAGAACACGAACATGTGGCCGTTTACGACCGGTTGAGGGTCTAGCGTAGCCATCGCTGGTCAGTGGTTGGTTGGGTCCGGCGCCAAGGCATTCTATGGCTCAGAGGCCACTGCGGATAAAGGTACGCGATTATGCAACCGGAGGACGATAAGTTGCCTGAAGATGCGGCGGTCGTCGAAGGATGCAAGCTCAGAGCCGGAGCGGAAGAAACGAACCAGTGGGAGAGTTGGGACGGAAGCAGAAATGAAAGTGGCAAGAAGGGCATCGCCGAATCGAGAAGCTCTGGAGCTGCCCTTGTAATTTTTGAAAGTCCGCGAGCATATTCCACATCGGGGCAGATTGGAGGCTTAGCTGTCGATGACATACACAGACGCTGGACAGGTTCTGCAGTAGAGAAGTTCGTGACTATGTACCCGAGTTTTATCTCACATGGACTCCGCCCTTCGATGCTCCGTCCCAGACTCGCCCCTCCTTATAATTCGTCTCCTTAGCCCGAGTCGGTCACCCGGTCTCCCCCCCCTCCCTCCTTCCTCCCGAGCCCACCGCGGTCCCTCCCGCTTTTGTATACCCTCATACCCCCTCTTGTTTATCTATCACCATGGTTGAATGGCAATCACTGCTGAGCTTCTCCACGACGCCGGTATGTATCTGCTGTTGATATGTCTAATTGTCGCTGACCGTCGAGAATTTGACAGATGCCTTCTCGAAGTTCATGCACTGCCTTCTAGGGCTCTATATGCACGTCATTTCACGTATAGGGCTTGCTATGATCCTTATCATCATACGCGCATATAGTTGGGAATTTTGCACGTCGCTCGACTTTGATGGATGTTCATCTCTGGAAAGAAGAAGTTCAGATGGCCATTGGTCGGTCTCTCTTGTTTGTTCTTTCTCGAAATTCTCTCACGTGGCCCTCAGTTCTTCTACTTGCGGGTCGATACAGTCTGTTAGCAGCGCGATAGGAATGTACGCCGGGTGACTATATGCGCGCTCAGCATTCTTCTTCGCGCTGTTTTTGTTGACATAAATCATTGACAGTGCTGTCGCCTTGAACGTTACATCGTGGGTTGATGCACATTGAATGAAATATGCGGTTCTAACGGCTGACCTTTATCCCTTACAGGCCTGTTAACTGTCAGGGGCTTTATACATTCAATCAAGTCAGTACAGTTTTTTTATGTTGCTTTCAACATGCTCATCAAACGCTCTAGCTGTTGGGTAACATGGCTATCGGGCTCGCTAGTATCAACCTTTCCCTCCGCACGTAAGTTCTCTTTAATTCCCATTTTCTCCATGCCGTCTATGGCCCAACCACCGCTGCAGTATGGCAATCTGGCAACAACGATGGTTTATTGTCCTTCCTCTGGTGGCCATCATCATGGGTCATTGGTCTCTTCTGCTTCACGGAGTCCTGTTGAAAGCCTCTTGGATTGATGGCCAAGGCTGCGTCATTACATCGACCAACAGCAAGATCCTCGAGGCGTCTTTCATTTATGGAATGGTCCTCGATCTAATTGTCATGTCACTGTCTGCTTGGAAGCTCGCGTTTCCCAAAGGTGGTCGTAGCAAGCTTGTGCAGTTGATTTTTGGTGATGGATTGGTCTATTTCCTGATCGCGTGAGTGATGCACATGCACATATGCACTGTGAGAGTGGGCTGCTGACTTGAACTTATCTAAAGCGTCCTAGCCAACATGACTGCGACTGTAAGCAGATGCACTCATTTATGCCGTAGCTCTCCTGCTAACACTTATAGACTAGATTTTTATGGCATTGAATCTGAACGCCATCATGTCGATCATTGCGAATGTCCCTGCAGCCGTGGCCTCCACCGTACGTGCTTGACTCATTGTCTCCGGGTCTACGCTTATTTTCACCTTCGTTGGTAGATTGTTGCCTGCCGTGTCGTTCGACGTCTGACTAACTTCACGAGCCAAGGCCCGGAGATGTTTACGTATGTTCTCTCAATTGCCGTTCGCATCACGACGAACTTATTGTTGACACTCCATTCTAGATCATCAACGGTTCAAGCGTCGACTCTTGGCTTCCGCACTGCACGCTCGGTCCCACCCATGTGTCCGTTACGAAGCAACAGAACGAGGGCGTGCATGTACAGGTGCGTTTGTTATCCTCGAAGATTTTTTTCGCCATCTGATATACCAATTGATCTACGGTCATGTACAACGCAGATGGACACGTTTTCCGTAGCAGACAATTTGGACTACGACGCCACAGGGCGCGTGAAGAACTCGAGCGATGGATTCGACCCGGAGGCGCAAGTCATCAGCGACGAGTTTAAGCGGCCATCATACTAGACTGCTCGAGTCACCCTCGTCCCATGTCACCGGTGGGGTGCATGTCACATGGACGTCATGTCGTGCTAGACGTCGAAGGTCGTCCACCGCCCGCATTCTCTCCGCCTGCTCTTCGCTGCTGCTGTCATGTCGTGTATCCCCCCCGATCTGTGTTCGCTCTGTCCTGGCTCTGCCTGCCTTGCTTTCAACTGCATCTTGTCCCTTTCTCGGCTTATAAATTTACCCCCTGTCGCATTCTTTCACCTGTCCCATATCCCTCCCTCAATACCCCCTCCTTCATCCGCTCCCCAGCCTGACTTCGGCATTACCTTTTCAATGTGCAACCACCATACGAAACACTCAAAACATATGCGCATCCTCGTACGTACCAAAATTTACAGCGAACGATCCAGAACCGTTCAGCTGTTTGTATTTTATTGATATCGGAAGTTTTTGGGTTATATGGTTGCGCTTGTCCCCTCGTCAAATCAAGGGTAGGAATGGTGACCCCTTGAACCACTCTCGCTCGTCAGATATTGAATGAGTCGCTCGGGTTACTGAAGGCGAACCTCCTTGTCTACGACTTCTGCCATGGCCTGTGTTGCATGGTTTGCGCCATCCTGATCGGGGATCGTAAGGAGCAACGGGTAAGACGGGATTTCGAGAAGACTTGTGCGTAGGCAGGAGGTTCATCGTTTGCTTCGACGAATTGCACTTCGGTGAGTGAGCGCCATGACTTCATCTGGCCAGTCTAGATATGAATTGATAGCGAGACACGAGGCTTCATTTCACTCTATCGCTCGTTCTTGTGTTCTGCGCATATATACCTCTACTACAGTGCACGATCGTGCACACCGTGCGCACGCGGATCCTTGAAAGAAGGTGAGTCCCTTTCTGGGACCTTACGATCGATGCCCGAGGATGTTTGGACACAGAGCAGGGGAGTATATATCAACCAGGTTTGCGAGGGGACTTCCGAACCTTGTGCTATCGGCGAGTCCGAGGGGATTCGTCCAAAAAGAAACTGTGCTGTAAATAGACACGTGGCCGTCGCAATCAATTCAATTCTGCTATTCTGTTCTGCTAAATTCTGCTCTGTTCGCGTCGAGGCGTGTCGAGCCCAGGTTGCGTGTACCTGAACCGGACGGCACATGGCGCACAGTCCGACGAGCTGAATCATGCATGATACGCTGCGGTGTAAGGGTGCTGCGAGCGCGGGGTTATTTCGAGGGTGCGGGTGCAGAGAAACAGGTAAGCGATGATGCATGTTGTGTGGCCCTCCAAGCCCCTTGCAAGATGCACGTGGCTCTAGTCCACAAGCTCCCACCAACGAGAGATCTGTGATTTCCATGGTAGCGTGACTTACGAAGGCAGGCGAAGGCTTGCGCAGGATTATTAGGCTCGCGCATGTGTGAGGTACAGTACGGCATCACCCGAGCGTCGAGGATGACGATCGGGCTGGGCGGGCATGATTGATCGCTGTCTATCACGAGTGTGCATATCTCGGACGTATGTACAAGATGAGTTCCATCAGGGGAGCAGGTTAATTCATCTTGTCCATTGAGGCTGCGGCTAGTCGAATTCGCGTCCGCAGGCATCGGAGCGCTACTTGCGTATGCGATGGACGTATAGTGCGGGCGATGACATCAAGGTTGGGTAACAATTGTATTTGGGGGCCGCAAGACGAGGGTTGACGAGGGTTGCTGAGTGGATGCCAAGGTACGTCAGGGTGTGTAAGCTATGGCGCTCGAGGTAGAACGATGAATATAGAACAGGGGGGTAGGGGGGGCGTCGAAGCCCTCCTGTGATGGTGCTGGCGGCGCTCGAGTCTGTAAATGTGTTCCCGTTTTCCGAGCGGGTGTTGCACGGGTGTGGGCGTGAGAGCACTGCAAGTGGACAGGCGGTTTGCGCGGCCGCGCTAGAATCGCCGTGTCACAGCCGTGATGAGGAACACGAGGAACACGAAGAACACGCTGATAGCGGCAACGCGTGTGAGTACTGTAGGTTTACGACTTCGCGAATGGTAGCCAGTAGTAACCTTATAAGGGCGGGCAACTCGTTTATTTGCTGGATAGGGAAGACTTCGGGCACCCACAATGCTGCTTGTCTCCGGACTCGAGGGTCGCACATCTACAAAACGTAGGCGCGCGGAGTGCGCGTTAATGCGCATGCCTCGGCAGTTCGTACGTTGATCTCGCTTCTTGGAAAATCAGTTCCGTTCTGTTCATCAATGTAAAGAGGAATGACAGGACGGGAACCTTCGTGCGGGACGGCAGTGACATGCGATGAAATGTGGACAGACACGCACCAGAATGGCATGATTTCCAGAACCCACGGTGGTCAACGCAGGAGCGGAAAGGGGAAGATGATGTATGGAAGGGGGATATACTTAGTGAGAATTCATGACAGTGCATGAGAAGGCATGACAATGCATTGCGAAGGTGGTTTGTGATTTCTTGCTGGCGCCTCGCACACTTCTTGATAAGTTACTTGGTGGGGAGAAGTCGCCCCGGTCGTCTTCATGGGTTTTGGGAGTGGGAGCTTGAGATCACGCGGAAAACGAATCCCTAAATCGAACAGTGAGCGGAACGTCAGCTTATATCGACTGATAAACTCTGATGGAGCACCGGAAGGAGATGGTAAGTAGGGCATTTGAATGCGTACCGTTCGTATTCCGGGTGGGTAAACGAGCGCTAGTGATGCACCAGATGTTGGATAGTTTTTTGAATCGGCGACGGCGCAGCTCCATCTAACCATGTTGCGTAGTGCGCACAAAATGCGAAAGCAGCGCAAGTGACTGCGTGTCGTTCCAAGTCATGATATCGCCGGATGCATCTTCCTCGACATCGATCAGTCTAGGTCGGGAAGATGGCAATTGCAAACGGTCAGCGATGTCAGGCAAACCCTATGACCGATGCCTGACGGCAGTAGTGGCTGAAAGTGAGTTTGCGGTCGGTGTTGAATTACGCATGGTAGTTATGTCCCGCTATGAGACGAGGGTGAGAAGTGTGAACATTGGAGTGTAACAGCTGAGTGTATTCCTCGTTAGAGACCGCAGTGCGATCGTGGGCGGTTGCAAAGTATTCAGAACGATGAGCAACACACTACACAGAGAGGAGCCGCGTTGGTTTTTCATTCAAGGTGAGTTCAGCCGGAAAAGCGAGTGACAAGTGTTGTAGCAGAATCGCACCAATGGTTCTTCGAGGTGGTAAGGCCATGAGGGAGAGAACCGTTCGAGGACAGAAAGACGCAAATGCCCTCTATTTACGTAATTGCCTTTTTCCACCTTCACACCACCAGCATCCACTCGTAACAGTCTGGCACAGACTTGCTTTACCACGCGTCCTCATCGACGATGGATGCATGTGCATCATCCATTCGAACAAGGCCGTCCATAGAACTGAGGTATGCCCCGAGAATGTCCGAGCACGGCCACTATATACGGCGCAGCTGACCTGTGATCGCAGTACAGTGCCGTGCGAATGGATATGACCGACTCACCTAACTCCGTTTCGTGGGATGGCCTGACAAGAAACGACTTCTTTGAATACGAGTCATCCTTGACCTTCTAGGGCTATCTTATCCGGGCAGACTCCTATCATTGTCTTGAGTGCGTGGTCCTACTGGATTCGAGAGATTAGCAGAAGGCGTTTACATCTTCACAGAATCAATCTGATCATGTCCCATGAATGGAATCTTCCTGACGGGATCCGCTCCAATACATTGCGAGTCAACGACCTCACCGTGCACCTACTCGAGGCAGGCGATCCACAGAACCCACTTCTTGTCCTCCTTCACGGCTTCCCAGAGCTCTCCTATTCATGGCGCAAGGTCATGCTCCCTCTCGCAATAGCAGGTTATCATGTAATTGCTCCAGATCGGCGGGGCTTTGGGCGCACTACCATGCTCGACCGTCTTGACTCCTCGACGTCAATCGAATACGACGAGGACATCCAGCCATTCCGATCATTCAATCTAGCCACCGATATCGTTGCCCTCGTTTTTGTATTGGGATTTACTAAGGTTCATGCTGTTATCGGACACGATGCTGGGTCTCCCGTCGCGGCGTATTGCGCATTGATCCGTCCCGACATGTTCCAGCGTGTCGTTATGATGAGCTCTCCCTTCACTGGACCTCCGCCATTCCCAGTCGGCGGTAGCACATCCGCGACCCCTAGCATTGCATCGCTATTCGTTCATATGGTCGAAGCACTGGCACAGTTGGATCCCCCACGAAAACACTATGTTGCATATTACTCTTCCCCCGAAGCCAATCGCGACATGACCTCGAGCGATCTCAAACAGTTCTTCCGGGCATATTATTACATGAAGAGCGCAGACTGGGTGCCGAACGACCCCCATCCACTTCCAGCATTGTCGGCAGAGTCGTTCGCGCTTTTGCCAGAATATTATGTCATGCGTCTGGAGCGCACGATGCCAGACTCTGTTCTTCCCAACCTTCCGACGCCTGACGAGGTCCAGGCTAACCGATGGCTGACAGACTTTGAGATCGATGTCTATGTCGCTGAGTATGGGCGAACAGGGTTTCAAGGCGGGCTGAATTCATATCGGTGTGGGATCGATGTGAGCGGACGGTCGACGAGCGATCTGCTGATCCTCTCGGGAAAGAAGGTGGATGTTCCGGCCATGTTCATCGCGGGAAAGAAGGATTGGGGTACATACCAATTCTCGGGCGCGGTGGAACAGATGAAGAATGTCTGCGTGAAGATGGGGGACAGAGTAAGATTAGTTGATGGTGCGGGACATTGGGTCCAGCAAGAGAAACCAGACGACGTTGTCAAGCTTCTTCTTGACTTCTTTGACGAAACGAAGTAGGTCAGTGATCTTCGTAGGTTCACTGCTTACCTCCGTCTTCTCCAACTTATTTCTCAAGCTGCTTGCTACTTATGGCTTTGTATGACCCCTGTGTACCCTTACTGGCTGTCTGAGGAAATTGATTCAAGTGTTTTTCCGAAGTTCCGTTGAATCCGTTCCACGGAGGAACGATGTTATCTCACGCTTGAGGGTCGCCTTCAGTTTTCAGGGGCCACAATACACACATCTGCCATGTTATGCTCATTCCGAGTCTCTTGGCTTCTCTCGCTTCTATGATTTCTGTCATTCCAAACAGTACTAAAGTGAAAGAGCTGGTCGAGGGCAGTCAAAGGGTGTGCCACATGTCGGTCACGTTTGCACGCGTCGGTCACATGAAGCTTTGACTTGACTAAAGACCATCATGAGCAGGATTGCGTTCTAATTGACGAACACTCTTTCTACGGCTTTTCTTAATCAACCTCGGATCTAAAGACGGGTATATTTGCTTCAAGAACCTCCCATAATTCATATCGAGCTTGAACTGTGGGCTGCGCGCGCACAGCTCGTGACCTGGCCTCGCTTCCAGTCGCCCCTCTGCCCCGCTATTTCGAGACCTCTGCGCAATGAGTTTGACGTCTACGGAAACAACGCCACGCCGTCCCAAAACCATCATGCTATCACCGTCCAAGAGGCACGGCGCGGCGCCCAATTCAAGCGTGCCCTCCCGCCTGCCGAGAAAGGGGGCGATATTGAACCCCGAAGGCAAACCAGCAACGCCCGCGGAGATCTGGAAATGGTGCTTGACGCCGGCTGCAGCGGCTCGCTGTTTCGTCAGGGACGCGTGCGCGATGGGCGAGCATGCCGGCGAAGGTATGTCACCACTCGTTTGTCCCCCGCGCCCGCGCGAGCGGTCTCACTCAGCGGCTTGCGATTGATGTCGTAGGCTTTGAGTATTACCTGCTCGGCCGCGTCCCGTGTCGCACTTTGCTGCTCGTCGGTGTCGTGGTGGGCTTGTCGGAGTACGAATCACGGGCGATTTATCAAGGTGCGTGCGGCCGGAAAAGTCGCGATGCGTGATGCAAGATGCGGAGGCTAAACATGCAGTGGGATGACAGTCGATGATGGGACCGGCGTCATTAATTGTGTGGTCCGCTATCCTGCCCTAGCGGGCAAGGGCGTCCGGTCCGAGGAGCGTCCACCGCCCAAACCCGTGGCGGAAGTGGGTCAACTCGTCCGACTCGCCGGTCGGATCCGCGTCAAGGGGCAGTGGAGAGAGATTGTCGTTGACCAGATATGTGAGTGAATGACCGCGCGCTCTGTTTTCTCGGGACGGTAGGTGATGTCGTCCGATGCGCAGCGGTTTGCAAGTCTATGGACGAGGAGCTGGCTCACTGGCGAACGGTGATCGCCTTGCACAAAGAATCGTACTCATCAACAGAACCTTTCGTGGTTGCATCGTCCCTCGCTCCACCTGCTAAAGCGGTCAAAGACACCGTAAAGCCACCAGCCAATCGTGCGTGGCCTGAAGCCGCTCCGGATGATCAAGACGCGCCAAAACGCCAGGACAGCGTTGAACACCGGATCGTCGCTTTACCGAAAGATACGACCGAGCAGAATGCCCTCAAAGCACAAACATCTAGATCAGCCTATGTGCCTACATCGCCGTCGACCTCTGCCGCATCTAGTCCCACCAAATCTACACACGATCCTTCCGTACGCAGCACGACAATCACGCCCGGCTTTCTGAACTGACGTATCGTTTCCTAGTCCCCGCCCCGCCTGCGCCACCCCTCCCGCCTCCACTCGCGCGACCTCACGGCGAACACGTTCCGCATCTACCTCAAGCACTACATGGACAACGCGCCTCCGCACAACGAGCCACGCGGCGTCGACTCGGAATCGGAATCGGACTCCGACGCGTTCGCGCCGCACGATCGCGCGCCCGCGACGCCGACGAAGCGCGGGAGGGGCGCGGGGGCGCGCCCGCGGTTCATGGACGAGTGCACGCCCCGCGCGCGGAAGGTCGCGCGCGGCGACGCTGCGTTTCCTCCGGCGGGGGACCCGTCGCGGACCCCGCGCGCGGGGCGCCTTGCCGCCCGCGAGCGCGAGGACGCGAACGCGGCGGGCGGTACGCCGCTGCTGTTGGGGTTCACACTTTCCTACCTCCGCCGCGTGCCCGAGCTCGCGGTGCTCGCGCAGCGCGTGGTCAGAGCCGAGGCGCGGCGACGAGAGAAGGCTGCGCGCGGAGCGTTGCAGAGCCAGGCTGCCGCTGGGGGCGGGTCCACGAAGTCTGCGGGCGAGGGCAAGGGCAAGGGCAAGGGCAAGGCGGCGGAGGCGAGCAAGGAGGGCGTGCGGCCGAAGATGAAGCGGCTGTTTATCTGGGCGATCCTGAAGCTGTACGAGGAGGGGAGCATCGTCCTCTGGGACGAGGGCGCGCGGCCGATCCCGCGCGCTTGTGGAACCGCGCGTCGCCGCGGCGGGGAGGTGGCAACGGAGGTGTCGCGGCTGTGGAAGATGTCGATGGGGGTCGGTGGCGACGCGTCCTCGGTTTTTGGCGGCGGCGGCGGCGGCGACGGGCGAGATGGGCAACGGGAGGACGACGCGGGGGAGCTTTCGGATCCGTGGGAGGGAGAGGAGGCGTACGTACCGCTGACGCCTGCGTACCTCGCGACGCAGGTCGAAGGCGTGATCCGCGCGGCCATGTTTGGGCCGGAGGCTGCGGCTGCGGGCGGGAGTGCGAGCGCGAGCGCGCGGGTGGGGCGGAGGGAGGTGCGCGGGTCGGGGCTGACGGTGGAGGGGATTACGCGGTCGCTGCGGGCGTCGGACGGGCGGTGGGAGCGCGTCGGGGCGTGGGCGGTGCAGGAGGCGGTGGGGCTTTTGAAGGCGGAGGGGAAGGTGTGGTGCGTCGGAGGGGACGGAGGGGGGCGCTGGGAGTTGTGTTTGTGATTAGGGCTGATGTTTTGGCGGGGTGGGATGTAACCGTCGGGGTGCGCGGACGGGGTAGTAGGTGCTTTAGATTTTGGGTGGGCAGTGTACGAGTACGATTATTGTGAGGCAGTCGGTCAAGAAGGTTGAGGGGACATGACACCTCCATAATAGCCTCCTGCTTTTTTCGCGGACCGGTGGTCATGCATCATGAATGGTTATGTTATTTATCCCATGCACGCCTCCGCCCCCGCCTCCGCTCTGCAGCAGACCTGAACCCGGGCTCACCAGAACGGATCCGCATCGTGTCACCTGACCCCCGTCCGGTTTGCAGCTCCGCCCCAATCCGCCACCCTGCAGCCCTTGTCGTCCGCCCGCTTGCCACCCACCGCGACGCACAGCGCCGACGCACGACCGCCGCCCCTCTCACGCCTTCCCTTGCACCTCCGCCTCGCACCTCGCACTCTCGT
>JBCAQO010000009.1:985776-1179049 GCA_039111635.1 Heterobasidion occidentale
CGTCTGATTCGATCCATTGCCTGCATTCTATCAGGCAGGCTGTCCTTACATGGCCTTCGCTCGAGTAATGCGTGGGTGGATCAGGATGGTCAGGAGATGAATTCGTGCAAGCCTTCGACCTGATGTAGCTTCACCTCGTGATATACCGAGAGTACAGTCTACGTATTAGACCAAGATGGTCTGATACAAGAGCAGTGTAGCCAGAGTGTGCAATAGCTTGAAGGCGAGGTCAAAACTGCTCCTGTATCGTCGAGAAATCGACAGCCATGTTGCATTGACCGGGGACGATCAACCGAGTAGTCCAGCACCTTCAAACGGATCATAGATTTTGAACATCGAGAGCCAGAGGTAAACACGTCGCCAGGTGAGGAAACGGGGAGATCTTACAGTATTGAAAACACTGCGAGTTTTGCGCACGATGGAGATGCTCAATTGTTTTTGGGTGATAGAATGAGGATTGAGAATACATCAGAACTCACCAGCATAAGTCGGCTGATGCGCTCGGTACGTTTCAGCGAGCCTGCGTGGGTCAGTTTGTTGAAGACAGCGAGCGAATATCAGTAATTTTTCAGACACGCTCATCACCAAATGGTTCTAGGGTAGGTTGGGAACGGTGGGTAGTAGCCTTGTGCTTACCAGGCGGAACGAGCTCTCGATGACCATGGCTCATTTTTGTCGGTGCATAACAGTTCAGCGGTATTTAAATTTTGGCTGTGTCCGAGCCTAATGAATATGGCGCTAGATGGCGCTTTGCTCTCTTCCCCCTCGTGACTCTCCCCTGTATGTATCCTTCAGCATCTTTCTCAATATCCGTACTTACCTTGTCGTTCTTCCTCTCACCCAGCCAGCTATACATTCACCAGTCAGCCCTTTATTTGCTTGCTATGTCCTCGTAATCACTTCTTATTATTTTGCTTTCTCATTTCAGTGACTTTCCAAGACAAACAAGAGTTCCTCAGCAAGTGCATTATCATCGCTGAGCGAAACGCTGGATCTCTCCCTCCCTCCATCCCCGGGGTTGCAGATATTGATCTCACAAAGGACCTTGCAGATCCTCTTCATTCGCCCACAAGCTCTAACTTGTATTATGCAACCCACTCTGACTACTATGGTTTGCCCTCCAACCCCATCTCCATCTACCACACAGGGGACCCTTGGCGAAGACCCACTGGCCCCGAGGCCCAGCGCGTGCCGAAGGAGGCTAGACCCATCTGCAACCACCCGATCGCTCGCGTGTGGCGTGAGCTAGGTCAACAGGCCTACGAGTACTTCGATTCCGTTGGCCTCAGGTGGACAAGCATCGACCCTGTCCGCTTCGCTGAGGTCGGAAAATAAGCCGGTCCCCTTTTCCTTTGGGTGGGTGTGATGCCCGGGACTCTCTCCCGCAAGGACGTCGAGCACGCGGCCGTGCACTGCAAGCAGATTCTCGCAAAGTCTCAGATCACTGGTGTTGAGATAGCATTCCGCGAATCGGTCTTCACCCGGTTCGCCGGTCCGCAGCTCCTCAAACACGTCTCCTCCGTTGACCTAACCGCAGACGCACGCAGCCCATTCACTCCTGCACTCGGTCTCCATATCGCTCTCAAAGCCTACCCTCACTTCGAAGGCACTGGTGGTCTCTACCTCCGCGAAGGCTGTGAACGCAATCGGGTCTTCCTCCTTACGGCCCGCCATGTTGTTCTCCCGCCGAGTGAATACAGTAATGAGCTCTACGCCCGCGAGACTAACAGCTCGCCTTGTCGCGAGGTCATCCTCCTCGGCAACAAAGCCTACCACAGCGCACTTGAGTCCATCATGGTCCAAATTGGGCACATGGCTATCATGGTCGACTACTATAAAGACGAGCTTGAGGGTTTGGGGGAAGCCGTTGAAGGCGAGGACGCTACGGTAACTGATGAGCGGGACAATTTCAAAACAACTTGGCGAAGGCGGAGAAGTCGATAGAGGCACTAAGCGAGCTTCACGGTAATATCACGGGGTTCTGGAGCGGGGAGAACCAGCGCATACTGGGAAACGTCTTCTACTCACCTCCAATTTCCGTCGGTACCAGCGATAGATGCTTCACGGAGGACTGGGCTCTTGTTGAGCTGCACGACGAGAAGATCGACTGGACTGAGTTCAAGGGCAACGTTATACATCTCGGTACATTTCGATCTATCTCACTAAGGTCGTCTAGTCTGACTATCATGTCCAGGAAACAAAATGACGCCTGCCGAATTCGTCTTGAAGATGCACCCTCACGCCAAGACCCGCACCTCCTTCAAATATCCGCGTGGCGGCCTCCTGCAACTTCGAGATGTCGTCAAAGAAGACGAGCTGCGCCACCCGACTATGCTCGACGCGAACGGCGAAGAGTGTCTCATCGTTGTCAAGAACGGCAACACCACCAGTGTTACCATTGGTCGCGCCTCCAGCATCGAATCCTTCGTTCGGGAATACGGCGATCACAACATTCGCTCAACGTCCATGGAGGTGGCGATCTACTCGTACAGCCACAAGGACGGTGCTTTTTCCGCCCCCGGGGATTCTGGGTCTATCATCGCTGATGCCAATAGTCGCATCCTTGGCATCCTTGCGGGTGGTACTGGCCAGACAGACTCTACCGATGTTACCTATGCGTCGCCATACTACTGGGTTGAGGAGCGTCTCAAGAAGGCCTTCCCCGACTCTTACCTTCATCCGATCACGGCCTAGGTTCGACATCGATATACGACGACATCGGCGACGCCGGCGACGCGATCCCGTTCCTTTTCTTCTTGCTCCTGCCTATGCGACTTCTTCTCCTTTTGTCATGCTATTCTCTTTCCTTCACGCTCCTTTATCTGGGGCTGACCGCCGAGGAGGTAGTGTTAGACTTTGAAACAATGGACTTTGAGACTTGTAGCCTGTAGACTTGTGAACTTGTAGCTGTTACAAATTGTAGACTTTGGGATTACATTGCAAGTTTTTACATACCAGAATGGCTGACCGGTGAGATATCAATATTCGCAGGACGAGAACACCCCGCTTTCCTCGCCTCTTCTTTCAAACAATCCACATCTGAGCTGATGAGATGTCCAATTAACCCATATCCATGATCTATCTGAGGGACCTGAAATTTTCACGGAATTCAGTGACTGCGAAGACGAGGCTCAGCTGTCTTTCGATGTGACTCGATATTTCAAAGGTTTCTTCTTTATACGACGCGACGAATACCATATTACAATAAAAACTACGATATACAATTTACACAGCCGCACAGCGACGGTAAAAGAGCAAGAGCAGCAGGCCTTGCTTCGCCGCCGTCAAGGCCTCTCCGGGCATATGTTACTAACGATGATCTTGGTTCGGAGAAGAGGAGGATTCTCAGTGATGAGGCGCCAGGGACAGCTTGAGGGGAAGGACGCCACCCTGGCCATCCACGACAGGCTGCAGGGTCGGCGAAATCCTCTGCTCGATCCGCGCGTCCGTCTCTCCGAATTCGATCGAGCGGACAAGGGTCGCGAGCATCACTTTGAGCTCGAGGATCGCTGCACAGATGATGAGCGTCGTCAGTGCGGACAGATCGAATGGGATCAGAGCGAGGGGAGCGCACCGAGTCTGTAGCCGATGCACATCCGGGGGCCATCGCAGAACGCGACGAGCCCGCTCCAGCCGTGCGGGAGGTCCTTGGGCGCGCGCACGCCGCCGGGCGTGATCCACCTCTCCGGACGGAACTCATGCGCATCGGCACCCCAGACAGCGGGGTTCGTCTGCATGGCCGTGAACGGGATGTGAAAGATCTGCCCGGCCTTGACTTGCAGAGAGGTGAGCGTCCGGCCGTCCGAGGTGCGGATCGGGGTGCTCAGGGGAATGACGTCGTCTTCGAGTACAACGCGTTCGGTGTGCGGGGAAGCGGGATGCAGACGGAGTCTGATGGTGTTCGTCAGCGCACTGTGTTGAATGTTAGAAGACAGTGCGGCACGACGTACCCTTCTTTCACTACGGCGTCCAGATATTCCAATTTCTGGATGTTGTCGTAGTTGAGGTCGTATTGCAGGGCTTGGACTTCCTCACGGAGTCTCTTCTGCATTTCAGGGTTCCGTGCGAGCTGGAGCAAGGTGAAATTGGTCGTGCCGGCGGTTGTCTCGTGACCGACCATGCTGTCCGTAAGGGTGAGCCAATGCTGTAAGAAACGAAGTCGTCCTCGACTTACATGAAAGTGTTAACCTGGTATACCAGAAGTCTGCATCAGCATGTCTTATTACATTCCAAGATGGCGGGAGAAACACGAACATTGTCCACAATCTGACTCGGGGTCAAGCCATCCTCGACTTTCTTCTCCTGCTTCTGGGCAGTGAGCAACAGGCTCAGGATGTCCCTCCCGTACGTTCCTTCCCGAGCGGCGCGGCCCAAGATACGGTTCGCGAGCTTGGTCACAATCATCTTGGTCGTTCCCTGGGCCTGCAGCGTCGAGATCGGCAGCTTGACGATCCACGGGAAGGTGCGGACGAGGAGGGGTGCGACAAAGCCGCCGAAGGTGAGGCCCATGTTGACGTGATGGTGCCAAGACGCGGCGATCTCGAGCGACTCAGTGCTGTGCCCTGCGTCGAAATCATGACCAAAAGCGACGCGGCCGATGATATCCAGACTACCAGCGTAGATCGAATCAGAACACAACGTAGGTTTGGGGGGAACAGCGATACTCACGTGCATGCCGAGGTCTTTTCAACCATGTTGACCGTCATGTTGCCATTGTTTGATAAGAGCTGGTTGGTGAGCGTGTTTTCCATCTATATTTTCTCGATCAATCAATCAACCGATTCGGGAGATGAGCGGTGTCTCTGACCTTTTCTGCACACTCCCAGACATCATCTGACATGCCCTTGATGTTCTCCTGCCTATTGCCACACGATCGTGATCAGCAAGGGCCATCACCGTCTGGAAACGACCGAGATAACTCACGAAAACGCGGGAGCGATTATACGGCGCTGCTTTTTGTGATCATCGCCCTCGGCCCAGACAAGACCCTTGCCTAGAAGGTTGGCAACCGGAGGTCTGAAGACCGGTGATTTCACTGCAACGAACAGGACGCAAACGGAGACGTTAGCAACATCGCGCGGCCAGCTTCAGCAGAAGTTCCAGAACGCCGTTCATCGTCTCTATTCGTGAAGCATCGCTGCTCGAGAGTAGACCGCATTTGGTTGTATCGCCACCTCATTCGACCGAGAGAATCAAAAGGGATCGGGGCGGATCGGAGATGGTGTGACAGATCAGAAGGGTCGTTCGTAAGACAGAGGCTCTTCGACAGTTTTCGACACGGCGACGCTCGGCGACGCTGCTCATCGAATGTTCGATGCACACAAAATGCCATCCGGAAAAAACAGGGTCCAGGCACTGCAGCAGAGCACTCACCATATTTGTCTGAATACTGGAATATATGCTGGACTGCAGCATGGTCCGCGGCGACGATCTGCGATGCGTGACACAAGTGATCAAACGTCAGTGACAATTTCATATCTATCCCGACCTGCAGATCCAAGGCACCCCCATCGAGGGGGTGGGAACCCGCCAGTCTGGTGTCCGGGGGTGGGCGCCTAAGTACTAGCGACTTACTACGTCGTCGTGGAACAGAGCCGCCTTGATTTGTAGAGTGGACCGAGCACAATCATCCACTTGGTGTACATCTCGTTCGACTCGTAGTCGAAGACGCGCTTTTCGTGGCCCATAACCACGTTGCTTCCCCTGTGGGCTGTAGTGCAAGGTTGTATGGATTGTCCGGGTAAGTCTCTACTCGCTTCCGGTGTATACAAAGGGGGGGGAAGGGGACATTGTGATACTGACTGGGCATGGAAGGACATAGACGTCCTGTTTGACTCGTTGGATGTATCGAGTCAGTGCATAGAGCAGAACGACGCTTGCTGGTAAAATGAGTGTGGAAGACATTGCGATGACGTCTGGACGGGGATAGATGGTATGAACAGTAACAGTGATGGGAGCGAGTTGGAGTCGAAGGGCGAATTGATCAGTAAAGTCAGCTCGGAGTTCCGAGCCTTTGTACTTGCGAGGAATGCCTCACGCCAGGACGACCTCTAATCAGAAGTCTCTTTCGAGCACGACAACGTCTAAGCGGTTCGGCCCAGACTTTCGCATAGTTAGCTTGGTTCGTCATCTTCCGCAAAAATCATATGCCCTGAAGCGATGGCAAGCAGTGACAAAATTAAGTGCACCATGGCACGATTGGACAGTCGGACCCCACAGAGCAAAACTGCCCGCGTCAGGGGTGAGATATCGAAGACCTCGATGAAAATCGGGTCCCAGTCGGGTTCAACATTCGTCCATGCGCTAGCGAGGCAAGCCTTAGGACCGGTCTTTAAGCTTCGTTCGGTTCGGTCGGGGAATTGTCCCCAGCCATCGCTGTGAGTTGGCAGAGCTTAGCGTCCATTTACGAGATCATCGGCCTCTGAAAGAAACTCAGGTTGCACTTCTTGAAAATTGGCGCGCTTGAGGCTGCTGCTTCGCGCGTTCTTTCCCGCATCTATTTACGATACCATCTCGTACTTGGTCCCTTTCTGCCGTATTTGTCAAAAAAATTGAAGTCAACTGACAGCGCCACGCATGGTGTAAGGTGGATGTTGAGCTTCCTGAAGTGGGGTAAATGGCACTTTGAGGGACCGTGGTTGCTAGGTACGGGCAGCAGTAAGAGTGAATGGGAGATATTGGTCGAAGTTCTACTGCGCCAATTGCCACGATGGCCGTTCAAGCACCCCGGCGCTTTCGGAGTATGCTTACATTGAAATTAGATTTGCTTCGAGTCTGATGCGAAAAGAACACGAACATGTGGCCGTTTACGACCGGTTGAGGGTCTAGCATAGCCGTCGCTGGTCAGTGGTTGGTTGGGTCCGGCGCCAAGGCATTCTATGGCTCAGAGGCCACTGCGGATAAAGGTACGCGATTATGCAACCGGAGGACGATAAGTTGCCTGAAGATGCGGCGGTCGTCGAAGGATGCAAGCTCAGAGCCGGAGCGGAAGAAACGAACCAGTGGGAGAGTTGGGACGGAAGCAGAAATGAAAGTGGCAAGAAGGGCATCGCCGAATCGAGAAGCTCTGGAGCTGCCCTTGTAATTTTTGAAAGTCCGCGAGCATATTCCACATCGGGGCAGATTGGAGGCTTAGCTGTCGATGACATACACAGACGCTGGACAGGTTCTGCAGTAGAGAAGTTCGTGACTATGTACCCGAGTTTATCTCACATGGACTCCGCCCTTCGATGCTCCGTCCCAGACTCGCCCCTCCTTATAATTCGTCTCCTTAGCCCGAGTCGGTCACCCGGTCCCCCTCCCCCTCCCTTCCTCCCGAGCCCCACCGCGGTCCCTCCCCGCCTTTTGTATACCCTCATACCCCCTCTTGTTTATCTATCACCATGGTTGAATGGCAATCACCTGCTGAGCTTCTCCACGACGCCGGTATGTATCTGCTGTTGATATGTCTAATTGTCGCTGACCGTCGAGAATTTGACAGATGCCTTCTCGAAGTTCATGCACTGCCTTCTAGGGCTCTATATGCACGTTCATTTCACGTATAGGGCTTGCTATGATCCTTATCACTCATACGCGCATATAGTTGGGAATTTTGCACGTCGCTCGACTTTGACTGGATGTTCATCTCTGGAAAGAAGAAGTTCAGATGGCCATTGGTCGGTCTCTTTGTTTGTTCTTTCTCGTAAATTCTCTCACGTGGCCCTCGTAGTTCTTCTACTTTGCGGGTCGATACAGTCTGTTAGCAGCGCTCATAGGAATGTACGTCCGGCGTGACTATATGCGCGCTCAGCATTCTTCTTCGCGCTGTTTTTGTTGACATAAATCATTGACAGTGCTGTCGCCTTGAACGTTACATCGTGGGTTGATGCACATTGAATGAAATATGCGGTTCTAACGGCTGACCTTTATCCCTTACAGGCCTGTTAACTGTCAGGGGCTTTATACATTCAATCAAGTCAGTACAGTTTTTTTATGTTGCTTTCAACATGCTCATCAAACGCTCTAGCTGTTGGGTAACATGGCTATCGGGCTCGCTAGTATCAACCTTTCCCTCCGCACGTAAGTTCTCTTTAATTCCCATTTTCTCCATGCCGTCTGATGGCCCAACCACCGCTGCAGTATGGCAATCTGGCAACAACGATGGTTTATTGTCCTTCCTCTGGTGGCCATCATCATGGGTCATTGGTCTCTTCTGCTTCACGGAGTCCTGTTGAAAGCCTCTTGGATTGATGGCCAAGGCTGCGTCATTACATCGACCAACAGCAAGATCCTCGAGGCGTCTTTCATTTATGGAATGGTCCTCGATCTAATTGTCATGTCACTGTCTGCTTGGAAGCTCGCGTTTCCCAAAGGTGGTCGTAGCAAGCTTGTGCAGTTGATTTTTGGTGATGGATTGGTCTATTTCCTGATCGCGTGAGTGATGCACATGCACATATGCACTGTGAGAGTGGGCTGCTGACTTGAACTTATCTAAAGCGTCCTAGCCAACATGACTGCGACTGTAAGCAGATGCACTCATTTATGCCGTAGCTCTCCTGCTAACACTTATAGACTAGATTTTTATGGCATTGAATCTGAACGCCATCATGTCGATCATTGCGAATGTCCCTGCAGCCGTGGCCTCCACCGTACGTGCTTGACTCATTGTCTCCGGGTCTACGCTTATTTTCACCTTCGTTGGTAGATTGTTGCCTGCCGTGTCGTTCGACGTCTGACTAACTTCACGAGCCAAGGCCCGGAGATGTTTACGTATGTTCTCTCAATTGCCGTTCGCATCACGACGAACTTATTGTTGACACTCCATTCTAGATCATCAACGGTTCAAGCGTCGACTCTTGGCTTCCGCACTGCACGCTCGGTCCCACCTCATGTGTCCGTTACGAAGCAACAGAACGAGGGCGTGCATGTACAGGTGCGTTTGTTATCCTCGAAGATTTTTTTCGCCATCTGATATACCAATTGATCTACGGTCATGTACGACGCAGATGGACACGTTTTCCGTAGCAGACAATTTGGACTACGACGCCACAGGGCGCGTGAAGAACTCGAGCGATGGATTCGACCCGGAGGCGCAAGTCATCAGCGACGAGTTTAAGCGGCCATCATACTAGACTGCTCGAGTCACCCTCGTCCCATGTCACCGGTGGGGTGCATGTCACATGGACGTCATGTCGTGCTAGACGTCGAAGGTCGTCCACCGCCCGCATTCTCTCCGCCTGCTCTTCGCTGCTGCTGTCATGTCGTGTATCCCCCCCGATCTGTGTTCGCTCTGTCCTGGCTCTGCCTGCCTTGCTTTCAACTGCATCTTGTCCCTTTCTCGGCTTATAAATTTACCCCCTGTCGCATTCTTTCACCTGTCCCATATCCCTCCCTCAATACCCCCTCCTTCATCCGCTCCCCAGCCTGACTTCGGCATTACCTTTTCAATGTGCAACCACCATACGAAACACTCAAAACATATGCGCATCCTCGTACGTACCAAAATTTACAGCGAACGATCCAGAACCGTTCAGCTGTTTGTATTTTATTGATATCGGAAGTTTTTGGGTTATATGGTTGCGCTTGTCCCCTCGTCAAATCAAGGGTAGGAATGGTGACCCCTTGAACCACTCTCGCTCGTCAGATATTGAATGAGTCGCTCGGGTTACTGAAGGCGAACCTCCTTGTCTACGACTTCTGCCATGGCCTGTGTTGCATGGTTTGCGCCATCCTGATCGGGGATCGTAAGGAGCAACGGGTAAGACGGGATTTCGAGAAGACTTGTGCGTAGGCAGGAGGTTCATCGTTTGCTTCGACGAATTGCACTTCGGTGAGTGAGCGCCTGACTTCATCTGGCCAGTCTAGATATGAATTGATAGCGAGACACGAGGCTTCATTTCACTCTATCGCTCGTTCTTGTGTTCTGCGCATATATACCTCTACTACAGTGCACGATCGTGCACACCGTGCGCACGCGGATCCTTGAAAGAAGGTGAGTCCCTTTCTGGGACCTTACGATCGATGCCCGAGGATGTTTGGACACAGAGCAGGGGAGTATATATCAACCAGGTTTGCGAGGGGACTTCCGAACCTTGTGCTATCGGCGAGTCCGAGGGGATTCGTCCAAAAAAGAAACTGTGCTGTAAATAGACACGTGGCCGTCGCAATCAATTCAATTCTGCTATTCTGTTCTGCTAAATTCTGCTCTGTTCGCGTCGAGGCGTGTCGAGCCCAGGTTGCGTGTACCTGAACCGGACGGCACATGGCGCACAGTCCGACGAGCTGAATCATGCATGATACGCTGCGGTGTAAGGGGTGCTGCGAGCGCGGGGTTATTTCGAGGGTGCGGGTGCAGAGAAACAGGTAAGCGATGATGCATGTTGTGTGGCCCTCCAAGCCCCTTGCAAGATGCACGTGGCTCTAGTCCACAAGCTCCCACCAACGAGAGATCTGTGATTTCCATGGTAGCGTGACTTACGAAGGCAGGCGAAGGCTTGCGCAGGATTATTAGGCTCGCGCATGTGTGAGGTACAGTACGGCATCACCCGAGCGTCGAGGATGACGATCGGGCTGGGCGGGCATGATTGATCGCTGTCTATCACGAGTGTGCATATTCTCGGACGTATGTACAAGATGAGTTCCATCAGGGGAGCAGGTTAATTCATCTTGTCCATTGAGGCTGCGGCTAGTCGAATTCGCGTCCGCAGGCATCGGAGCGCTACTTGCGTATGCGATGGACGTATAGTGCGGGCGATGACATCAAGGTTGGGTAACAATTGTATTTGGGGGCCGCAAGACGAGGGTTGACGAGGGTTGCTGAGTGGATGCCAAGGTACGTCAGGGTGTGTAAGCTATGGCGCTCGAGGTAGAACGATGAATATAGAACAGGGGGTAGGGGGGGCGTCGAAGCCCTCCTGTGATGGTGCTGGCGGCGCTCGAGTCTGAAATGTGTTCCCGTTTTCCGAGCGGGTGTTGCACGGGTGTGGGCGTGAGAGCACTGCAAGTGGACAGGCGGTTTGCGCGGCCGCGCTAGAATCGCCGTGTCACAGCCGTGATGAGGAACACGAGGAACACGAAGAACACGCTGATAGCGGCAACGCGTGTGAGTACTGTAGGTTTACGACTTCGCGAATGGTAGCCAGTAGTAAACTTATAAGGGCGGGCAACTCGTTTATTTGCTGGATAGGGAAGACTTCGGGCATCCACAATGCTGCTTGTCTCCGGACTCGAGGGTCGCACATCTACAAAACGTAGGCGCGCGGAGTGCGCGTTAATGCGCATGCCTCGGCAGTTCGTACGTTGATCTCGCTTCTTGGAAAATCAGTTCCGTTCTGTTCATCAATGTAAAGAGGAATGACAGGACGGGAACCTTCGTGCGGGACGGCAGTGACATGCGATGAAATGTGGACAGACACGCACCAGAATGGCATGATTTCCAGAACCCACGGTGGTCAACGCAGGAGCGGAAAGGGGAAGATGATGTATGGAAGGGGGGATATACTTAGTGAGAATTCATGACAGTGCATGAGAAGGCATGACAATGCATTGCGAAGGTGGTTTGTGATTTCTTGCTGGCGCCTCGCACACTTCTTGATAAGTTACTTGGTGGGGAGAAGTCGCCCCCGGTCGTCTTCATGGGTTTTGGGAGTGGGAGCTTGAGATCACGCGGAAAACGAATCCCTGAATCGAACAGTGAGCGGAACGTCAGCTTATATCGACTGATAAACTCTGATGGAGCACCGGAAGGAGATGGTAAGTAGGGCATTTGAATGCGTACCGTTCGTATTCCGGGTGGGTAAACGAGCGCTAGTGATGCACCAGATGTTGGTTAGTTTTTGAATCGGCGACGGCGCAGCTCCATCTAACCATGTTGCGTAGTGCGCACAAAATGCGAAAGCAGCGCAAGTGACTGCGTGTCGTTCCAAGTCATGATATCGCCGGATGCATCTTCCTCGACATCGATCAGTCTAGGTCGGGAAGATGGCAATTGCAAACGGTCAGCGATGTCAGGCAAACCCTATGACCGATGCCTGACGGCAGTAGTGGCTGAAAGTGAGTTTGCGGTCGGTGTTGAATTACGCATGGTAGTTATGTCCCGCTATGAGACGAGGGTGAGAAGTGTGAACATTGGAGTGTAACAGCTGAGTGTATTCCTCGTTAGAGACCGCAGTGGGATCGTGGGCGGTTGCAAAGTATTCAGAACGATGAGCAACACACTACACAGAGAGGAGCCGCGTTGGTTTTTCATTCAAGGTGAGTTCAGCCGGAAAAGCGAGTGACAAGTGTTGTAGCAGAATCGCATCAATGGTTCTTCGAGGTGGTAAGGCCATGAGGGAGAGAACCGTTCGAAGACAGAAAGACGCAGATGCCCTCTATTTACGTAATTGCCTTTTTCCACCTTCACACCACCAGCATCCACTGGTAACAGTCTGGCACAGACTTGCTTTACCACGCGTCCTCATCGACGATGGATGCATGTGCATCATCCATTCGAACAAGGCCTTCCATAGAACTGAGGTATGCCCCGAGAATGTCCGAGCACGGCCACTATATACGGCGCAGCTGACCTGTGATCGCAGTACAGTGCCGTGCGAATGGATATGACCGACTCACCTAACTCCGTTTCGTGGGATGGCCTGACAAGAAACGACTTCTTTGAATACGAGTCATCCTTGACCTTCTAGGGCTATCTTATCCGGGCAGACTCCTATCATTGTCTTGAGTGCGTGGTCCTACTGGATTCGAGAGATTAGCAGAAGGCGTTTACATCTTCACAGAATCAATCTGATCATGTCCCATGAATGGAATCTTCCTGACGGGATCCGCTCCAATACATTGCGAGTCAACGACCTCACCGTGCACCTACTCGAGGCAGGCGATCCACAGAACCCACTTCTTGTCCTCCTTCACGGCTTCCCAGAGCTCTCCTATTCATGGCGCAAGGTCATGCTCCCTCTCGCAATAGCAGGTTATCATGTAATTGCTCCAGATCGGCGGGGCTTTGGGCGCACTACCATGCTCGACCGTCTTGACTCCTCGACGTCAATCGAATACGACGAGGACATCCAGCCATTCCGATCATTCAATCTAGCCACCGATATCGTTGCCCTCGTTTTTGTATTGGGATTTACTAAGGTTCATGCTGTTATCGGACACGATGCTGGGTCTCCCGTCGCGGCGTATTGCGCATTGATCCGTCCCGACATGTTCCAGCGTGTCGTTATGATGAGCTCTCCCTTCACTGGACCTCCGCCATTCCCAGTCGGCGGTAGCACATCCGCGACCCCTAGCATTGCATCGCTATTCGTTCATATGGTCGAAGCACTGGCACAGTTGGATCCCCCACGAAAACACTATGTTGCATATTACTCTTCCCCCGAAGCCAATCGCGACATGACCTCGAGCGATCTCAAACAGTTCTTCCGGGCATATTATTACATGAAGAGCGCAGACTGGGTGCCGAACGACCCCCATCCACTTCCAGCATTGTCGGCAGAGTCGTTCGCGCTTTTGCCAGAATATTATGTCATGCGTCTGGAGCGCACGATGCCAGACTCTGTTCTTCCCAACCTTCCGACGCCTGACGAGGTCCAGGCTAACCGATGGCTGACAGACTTTGAGATCGATGTCTATGTCGCTGAGTATGGGCGAACAGGGTTTCAAGGCGGGCTGAATTCATATCGGTGTGGGATCGATGTGAGCGGACGGTCGACGAGCGATCTGCTGATCCTCTCGGGAAAGAAGGTGGATGTTCCGGCCATGTTCATCGCGGGAAAGAAGGATTGGGTACATACCAATTCTCGGGCGCGGTGGAACAGATGAAGAATGTCTGCGTGAAGATGGGGGACAGAGTAAGATTAGTTGATGGTGCGGGACATTGGGTCCAGCAAGAGAAACCAGACGACGTTGTCAAGCTTCTTCTTGACTTCTTTGACGAAACGAAGTAGGTCAGTGATCTTCGTAGGTTCACTGCTTACCTCCGTCTTCTCCAACTTATTTCTCAAGCTGCTTGCTACTTATGGCTTTGTATGACCCCTGTGTACCCTTACTGGCTGTCTGAGGAAATTGATTCAAGTGTTTTTCCGAAGTTCCGTTGAATCCGTTCCACGGAGGAACGATGTTATCTCACGCTTGAGGGTCGCCTTCAGTTTTCAGGGGCCACAATACACACATCTGCCATGTTATGCTCATTCCGAGTCTCTTGGCTTCTCTCGCTTCTATGATTTCTGTCATTCCAAACAGTACTAAAGTGAAAGAGCTGGTCGAGGGCAGTCAAAGGGTGTGCCACATGTCGGTCACGTTTGCACGCGTCGGTCACATGAAGCTTTGACTTGACTAAAGACCATCATGAGCAGGATTGCGTTCTAATTGACGAACACTCTTTCTACGGCTTTTCTTAATCAACCTCGGATCTAAAGACGGGTATATTTGCTTCAAGAACCTCCCATAATTCATATCGAGCTTGAACTGTGGGCTGCGCGCGCACAGCTCGTGACCTGGCCTCGCTTCCAGTCGCCCCTCTGCCCCGCTATTTCGAGACCTCTGCGCAATGAGTTTGACGTCTACGGAAACAACGCCACGCCGTCCCAAAACCATCATGCTATCACCGTCCAAGAGGCACGGCGCGGCGCCCAATTCAAGCGTGCCCTCCCGCCTGCCGAGAAAGGGGCGATATTGAACCCCGAAGGCAAACCAGCAACGCCCGCGGAGATCTGGAAATGGTGCTTGACGCCGGCTGCAGCGGCTCGCTGTTTCGTCAGGGACGCGTGCGCGATGGGCGAGCATGCCGGCGAAGGTATGTCACCACTCGTTTGTCCCCCGCGCCCGCGCGAGCGGTCTCACTCAGCGGCTTGCGATTGATGTCGTAGGCTTTGAGTATTACCTGCTTGGCCGCGTCCCGTGTCGCACTTTGCTGCTCGTCGGTGTCATGGTGGGCTTGTCGGAGTACGAATCACGGGCGATTTATCAAGGTGCGTGCGGCCGGAAAAGTCGCGATGCGTGATGCGAGATGCGGATGCTAAACATGCAGTGGGATGACAGTCGATGATGGGACCGGCGTCATTAATTGTGTGGTCCGCTATCCTGCCCTAGCGGGCAAGGGCGTCCGGTCCGAGGAGCGTCCACCGCCCAAACCCGTGGCGGAAGTGGGTCAACTCGTCCGACTCGCCGGTCGGATCCACGTCAAGGGGCAGTGGAGAGAGATTGTCGTTGACCAGATATGTGAGTGAATGACCGCGCGCTCTGTTTTCTCGGGACGGTAGGTGATGTCGTCCGATGCGCAGCGGTTTGCAAGTCTATGGACGAGGAGCTGGCTCACTGGCGAACGGTGATCGCCTTGCACAAAGAATCGTACTCGTCAACAGAACCATTCGTGATTGCATCGTCCCTTGCTCCACCTGCTAAAGTGGTCAAAGACACCGTAAAGCCACCAGCCAATCGTACGTGGCCTGAAGCCGCTCCGGATGATCAAGACGCGCCAAACCGCCAGGACAGCGTTGAACATCGGATCGTCGCTCTACCGAAAGCTACGACCGAGCAGAATGCCCTCAAAGCACAAACATCTAGATCAGCCTATGTGCCTACATCGCCGTCGACCTCTGCCGCATCTAGTCCCACCAAATCTGCCCACGATCCTTCCGTACGCAGCACGACAATCACGCCCGGCTTTCTGAACTGACGTTTCGTTTCCTAGTCCCCGCCCCGCCTGCGCCACCCCTCCCGCCTCCACTCGCGCGATCTCACGGCGAACACGTTCCGCATCTACCTCAAGCACTACATGGACAACGCCCCTCCGCACGACGAGCCACGCGGCGTCGACTCGGACTCGGAATCGGACTCCGACGCGTTCGCGCCGCACGATCGCGCGCCCGCGACGCCGACGAAGCGCGGGAGGGGCGCGGGGGTGCGCCCGCGGTTCATGGACGAGTGCACGCCCCGCGCGCGGAAGGTCGCGCGCGGCGACGCTGCGTTTCCTCCGGCGGGGGACCCGTCGCGGACCCCGCGCGGGGGGCGCCTTGCCGCCCGCGAGCGCGAGGACGCGGACGCGGCGGGCGGTGCGCCGCTGCTGTTGGGGTTCACACTTTCCTACCTCCGCCGCGTGCCCGAGCTCGCAGTGCTCGCGCAGCGCGTGGTCAGAGCGGAGGCGCGGCGGCGCGAGAAGGCGGCGCGCGGTGCGTCTCAGCGCCAGGCGTCCGCCGCGGGGGTCGGGGCCGGGAATGGCGCGGGCGAGGGCAAGGGCAAGGGCAAGGGCAAGGGCAAGGCGGTGGAGGCGAGAAAGGAGGGCGTGCGGCCGAAGATGAAGCGGCTGTTTATCTGGGCGATCCTGAAGCTGTACGAGGAGGGGAGCATCGTCCTCTGGGACGAGGGCGCGCGGCCGATCCTGCGCGCTCGTGGGACCGTGCGTCGCCGCGGCGGGGAGGCGGTGGAGGGGGTGTCGCAGCTGTGGAAGATGTCGGTGGGGGTCGGTGGGGACGCGAGCGCCGACGGCGCGTCCTCGGTTTTTGGTGGTGGTGGCGGCGGCGGACAAGATGGGGAACGGGAGGACGACGCGGGGGAGCTGACGGATCCGTGGGAGGGCGAGGAGGCGTATGTGCCGCTGACGCCTGCGTACCTCGCGGCGCAGGTCGAGGGCGTGATCCGCGTGGCCATGTTTGGGCCGGAGGCTGCGGCTGCGGGCGGGAGTGCGAGCGCGCGCGCGCGGGTGGGGCGGAGGGAGGTGCGCGGGTCGGGGCTGACGGTGGAGGGGATTACGCGGTCCCTGCGGGCGTCGGATGGGCGGTGGGAGCGCGTCGGGGCGTGGGCGGTGCAGGAGGCGGTGGGGCTTTTGAAGGCGGAGGGGAAGGTGTGGTGCGTCGGAGGGGACGGAGGGGGGCGCTGGGAGCTGTGTTTGTGATCAGGGCTGATGTCTTGCGAGGCGGGGATGTGACCGTCGGGGTGCGCGGACGGGGTAGTAGGTGCGTTAGATTTAGGGTGGGCAGTGCACGAGTACGATATTGTGAGGCAGTCGGTCAAGACGGTTGAGGGGACACGACCCCTCCTGTTTTTTTCGCGGACCGGTGGTCATGCATCATGGATGGCTATGTCAGTTGTCCCATGCACGCCTCCGCCCCCGCCTCCGCTCTGCAGCAGACCTGAACCCGGGTTACCAGAACGGATCCGCATCGTGTCACCTGACCCCCGTCCGGTTTGCAGCTCCGCCCCAATCCGCCACCCTGCAGCCCTTGTCGTCCGCCCGCTTGCCACCCACCGCGACGCACAGCGCCGACGCACGACCGCCGCCCCTCTCACGCCTTCACTTGCACCTCCGCCTCGCACCTCGCACTCTCACGACTTTCTACCTCGCGTCCGCGCACGCCTGCTCAGGACTCACCGGCTCTAGCTTTTTTTCTCTTCTTCTTCTAACATACATCGAATTTGATTGACTCGGCGACGACGTATAAACATATGGCCCCTTTCAAGACTCGCAAGCCGTTCGCCGTGAGCACCCTCTCTTGCTATGCCAAATACGGCGCGGCGATGGGTTCCTGACTCTCTGCGTCTCTCTTTACTTCGGTTCTGTGGTGTCGTGCGCGCCGTGGACGTGTGCGTATATGCGTGTATGCGTGTGTGCGTGTAGCCACGCGCGCCCGAGGGTGCTTGGGTGCACGATAGGGCGCCGGCGGGCGGCGTCGCGCGCGCGGTGTCGGGCGTAGCGGCTTCGACGGCCGCGGTGCCGGCTGCGAACACGCGGCTGGTGGTGTCCAACCTGCACTACGAGATCACGGCGAAAGATCTGATGGTGCGCGCTCTCCCCTCCCCCCCTTCCCCCTCCCCTCCCTCCCTCCTCTGCTCGCTCCGTTCGCCCCCCTCGCGTGTCTCTCGCGCTCCCCGACGAACTGACCACGCGCGCGCGGCAGGCTATCTTCGGCCAAGTGGGCACGCTCACCCGCGAGCCAATGATCAGGGTACGAACCTAACACTCACGCTCCCCCTCCGACCCCCTCTCGCGACGAAACGCAGCCGGATTGAGGTCGCCGCCGCTGCCGACGACGACTGCACCGCCTCCAGATGTGACCGACGTCCGCGCAGGCTTTTTATCTATTGATGTATCTTGACGTGCGGTCGTCCTGCGTTGCGTTTCTGGCGGCGACGTCGCCGCACTGGCGTTTTCCGTTTGTTGACGCGGCCCGATGTTGACGCGTTTGCTCCTTCCCCTTCCCTTGGTTCCCGTGGGCACGCAAAAAGTATGACCGCAGCGGCCGCTCGTCGGGCGCGGGTGTCGTCACGTTCGAGACGGCCGCCGAGGCTGCGCGCGCGAAGGACCGCTACCAGGGCGCGCTGGCGAAAGGTGCGTCTGGCTTTTCGCGTTCTCAGGCGGGCACTTCTGGGACCGTCTTCCAGGCTGGGTGTCACGACACGACAGCGTTGTGGGTTGATTTTGAAATTGGCCACGGTGGTGGTTCTTTTATCGTTGCTGCGTCTTTGCGCGCGCATCGAACGCTCGGCGTGGATCTCGTATATACGTTGTCACGGGCGGGCGGCCGCGATTTCTGACGGGCGATTCTTGTTCTGATCGGAAATGAAAGGGTGCGGGGGACGGGAATGCTGACGTTGATTGTTTTGTTTTTGCTTGCTTGCGGGGTGCGTAGGTCAGCCGATGGAGATCGAGTACGAGGTGACGCAGAGGCGTCATCACCGGTCCGCGAGCGCTCCGTCGACGCTGATGCAGCGGATTCAAAAAGGGCCGCTCATCGAGCGCCTTGGGCGGGCGGAGACGCAGGCGAAGGAGTCGTTCACGTGCGTGGGGTTTTTTTTTCTTTCGAATGTGCGGTGCTGCGTGCCTTGGATCGACGCGGGCGACGCGTGGGTCCGGGGTGGGCGCGCGCGCGCGATATTGAGTATGGGTGCTGACGCTGAGGGCGTGATGCGATGGGGATTGGACAGGAAGAAGAGCAGCCGCGGCGGGGGAGGGATCGCGCGGGGGCGCGGACGGGGGCGTGTGAGCGTCGCGACGGGGGCACCGCGCCAGAAGGCGGTGGAGAAGAGTGCGACGGACCTGGACAGGGAGCTGGACGCGTTCATGGGGGACGGGGAGGCCGCGAATTCGAAGGGGCGCGCCGAGCGGCAGGCGGCGCGGGGGCCAGCGACGGCGGACCAGGACGTGGAGATGGCGTGAGGCGCGAGCCGCGGGGATGGTGTGTCACGTGTGTGTGGGACGTGTTGCTGTATTTATGTAGCTGGTGGTTTGCTATTGCACGGATGTGTTGTCGCGAGAGCGCTGGCGGGGAGCTGCAGAGCGCAGAGCGGTACGTGCGGTACTGTAGTGTACTGTACTGGTGAGCCTGGGGAACGGTACGCTAGGGACGCATCGCGGGCCGAGGATCGCGGAGTGCGAAAGGGGCTCGCTAAACCGGAGAAGGGAAGGGTGGGCTCGTGTGTGTGCGGGTTCGAGCGGGGTGGCCGAGCAGGGTCGCCGAGGACATTGGACGGACGGTTGGGTGCCTCGCGATGGGGGGGCGATATGGGAGGAGGAGGGACGCGGGGCCCAGGCCGTCTGGGTGGAGGCTAGGGGAGAGGGGAAGGGGATTGAGTCAACGGACGGGAGGGGTGAGCTAATGGGAGTTCCTGATTAGGGAGAGTTCTTGTTGGGATCCGCACTGCTTGTTTGGACGTGTTTTTTGGGAGCGGGCAGCCCGTGCTCAGCCAACCGCCTCCGCTCCGCCAGCCTGTCGCGATCGCCCTGGCATGCGCGGTGCTCCTGGCCCGAGCAACCCACCGACAACACTACTAATGCGTTCACTCCACCCTGCCCCAATCCGTCCTTCCCTGCCCCTCCTCCCGCGACACCATGTTCCCCCGCTCGACACACACCCAGTACATCCACTCCCCAGCCGTGTACCCCTGGCCGCCACAGCCCGCGCTCCACTACCCGCACCAGCACCACCACCAGTCGCACTCCCGCACCCAGTGGGCCCAGGACTGGTCCGACGCTGTGTACCCAGGCCCCGCCTCCTACACGCCCGCGTATCCCAGCCCAGGCGCGGACGCCCAGCAGCAGCAGCAGCAGCAGCAGCAGCAGCACCACCCCGCGCCCTCGTCCGTCGTCGTCGCCGCACCCGCACAGGGCAGCGTGCCCCCCACGGCCCCGCTCGCCCAGCACCCCGCCTACCCCGAGTCCTCCCAGCGCACCGTCCTGCATGACTACGCGCTGCGCCCCGACCAGCCGCCCCCGTTCCTCGACCAGGACCGCGAACTCGACCGCGACGGACCCGCGCGCACACCGCAGAGCTCCCCGAGCTCGTACGGCCTCCAGACGCCCCCGCAGGACGCGTACTACGCCCTCCCCGGCGCAGCACCCGTCTCCGTGTCCGCGTCAGTGTCTGCGCCCGCGCCCGCGCCCGTCTGGTCCGCGTACGCGCCGCACCTCGAGCCCCTCGCGCACAAGGCGCCCTGCGGCACAGGTGACGCGGGCGACCTCGACCAGGGCATCGCCGTCGCGCTCCACCTGCCCACACAGACGCACACGAACGCGCTGAGCCACGCCCTGCGCGCGCCCACGCCCACGCCCACGCCCACGCCCCTGCCCCCGCACTCGCACACATACGCGTACCCGCTCGCGGCCGTGCGCACCACCCACGCACCCGCGCGCCCCAAAACCAAAACTCAAACCCAAAACCGCGACGCCGCGCCCCGCCGCCCCGCCCCGCCGCCGCTCTCCCCCGCCGCGGCCGCGCGCCAAAACCAGACCGTCTTCCCCATCAATCCCTTCCCCGCGCCCTCCTCTTCCTCCTTCCCCGCCGCCGCCGCCGCCTCCCACGCCCACACCACCTCCACTTCCACATCCACATCCACATCCACATCCACATCCACATCCGTTGCTGTGCCCGCGCGCGGCCGCGCGCCGAAAGACGCGCTCGCGCTCGCGCCGGCGGTGCACACGTTCCGCCTGGCGGACGCGTCGCTGGAGCCGCTCGTGGACGCGGAGATGGACCCGTTCCCGCTGTCGATGGACGACCTGCGCCGTGCGGGCGGGGAGGCGTCGTACGCGGGGCACAGCCACCAGTTTTTCGCGTTTGGGGCGCTCGGGGAGGCGCAGGCGCAGGAGCAGGCGCAGGAGCAGGGCCGGCGCGAGCGTGAGCGCGGGGCGGGCTCGCCGTACGTTTCGTTTTCTTACACGACACGACACGACGCGACAAGACATCGTTTATCTCTGCCTGCGTCTCGCGCGTTTGGGTCGCGGGGGGGTTTTTTTTTTGTGCATCTCGAGTTTGAGAATTTATGAGTTGAATGCTGTTTTTTTTTGTATTTATAGGTCACGGCACGCGCTCGATCCCTATTACTCGTCCCCGGCGCCTTCCTCCCCGTCCTCCGCCTCGTCCGGGTCCGCCTCGGGGTCCCGGGGGCTCAGGTCCGGCGCGCGCTCGGGCACGAGCTCGCCGCTCACGATGGTGCCGATCGCGCCGCGGCTGCGCGGCTGCAGCGACGGCGGCGACGGCTACGGCTACGGCGGCTACGGCTATGGCGACGGCGACCAGGGCCACGAGGGTTATCAGGGCCTGGGCGGGCAGGCGAAGAAGGCCAAGGCGAAGATGCACCGGTGTACGGTGTGCGAGAAGGTGTTTCCGCGGCCGAGTGGGCTCGCGACGCATATGAATTCGCATTCGGGGGCGAAGCGTGAGTGTTTTTGGACTTGTTTGAGTTTGGGGGGGTCGACGTTTTTTGTTCTTTGTTTGTTTGGTTGTTGGAGGAGAGGTTGCCTTGCTGACCGCTTTATTTTTTTATTGTTTTTATTTTTTTATTTTGTGGGGGCGGTCGCGGCGGCAGCATACAAGTGCCCGGTCGAGGGGTGCGCCAAGTCGTTCACGGTGCGCTCCAACGCGAAGCGGCACCTGCGCACGCACGGGATCGACCCGCCGCCGGCGCGCCGTGCGCGGAGGGACGGGGACGACATCGGGTTCGAGGAGCCGGTGGTGTCGGACGTGCGGTGGCCGTGGCCGGGGGGGTTTCGCGGGGTGAGCTTGCGGTGGGTGGGGCAGGATGGGGTCGAGGAGGCGGAGGTGGAGGCGGAGGCGAGGAGGGGGAAAGAGAGCGGAGGAGGGGGTCGGAGGAGGGGACGGAAGAAGAGGTGGAGGAAGAGGTGGAGATGGAGGAGTGGGAGGAGGGAGGGGCGGGGCGGGGGGTGGGTGGAGACGCTCAGGTGCGTTTTCTTTTTTCTTTGGACGTCACGTGTCGGTGCGCCGGGCGCGTCGACACGTCGACTTGGCTTTTGAGACGATGGCGCAGTGGCTGATGTCTCCATTTTTTTTTGTTTTATGCAGTGGGTCGCGGGGCGCCACCCCGCGTCGCGGTCGAGCGGGGTGCTCGCGCGCTGAGCGGACCCGTCTCGTCTCGGGCGTCGCGCACCTCGAATCGGAGACGGCGCGATGTGGGTGCGAAAACGGGAGAGGCGGCCAGACGGGACTCCCGACGCGTGTGAGCGCGAATGTAATGGTTGATTTTTTGCTTCGTCTTTTTTTTGGTTTGATTTTGGTTTGATTTTGGTTTGATTTTGGTTTGGTTTTGGTTTGGTTCGAGTCTTTGGTTGTGTTGGTTATGTGGTCAGGGTTGGCGGGGCTGCGCTTCTCCTGGTTGTCGTCGTCGTCTGAGGAGTCGGAGTCGGAGTCGGAGTCGCGCAGGCCCCGCAGGGATGATTGGGCGGGGCGCGTGACGCGCTGGGTAGAATGGGTGTACGGCCCGACGTGGCGTAGAGCACATGCTGTACTTGCTGTACTGTGTGCAATGTATCAGGATGGGGTTTCGGTGATCGCACGTCGCTGCGTTTCGAGGACCTTTTGGGCGGGTGGAGTGAGCGCCGAGCGGGTGGAGGCGATGTGAATTTCGTGGCCTGCGGCGCGGGTGGTAAGTATTTCAACGGCGAGCCCTTGGAGTGTCCACTGAGTGCCCTGGGTGCGTCATGCGTCAAATACATACGGGACCACGATCTCTCATCGAGCTACTTGTGGGATCGGGCACGATCGGGCGTGGTCCTGCTGCTTCTTATCTGATCGGAGCTGATGCCAATCTTATCAGATTTCGATAAGCCTGACAATCGCATCGCCGCCGGTTGTTCCCACACCGGTTGAGCGAGGTTACGCGCACCACAAGTGCGAGTCCCGGTATGTGGTAAACGCTGCTCCAAGGCGGGCGACCGACCAATGACCGCGCACTAGGACCGGCGACGTGTCCTTGCCCTCAAACTCCCACGTCCCATCGCTGCCTTTTTGTTTTTGAAGATTTTGAAGATTTTGTTTCGCGAACATGGCGTCGTCCAATGCGCGCGCGTGGAAGACGACGGTCACGCCGGCGCACGCGCCCGCGCTGATCGCGGCGACGGAGAAGGTGCGCGCGCCGTGCGTCAGCCCCGACGGGTCGCGCGTCGTGTACGAGGTGCAGCCGTTCTACCGCGAGGCGCGCAACACGTGTGCGCTGTGGCTCGCGGAGGTCTCGGCTGCGGCGTCGGCTGCGGGGGCAGGGACGGGGACGAGCGTGCCGCTGACGGCGGGGGAGTGGAACGATCGCGGCGCGGCGTGGCTCCCGGACGGGCGGCGGGTGCTGTTCGTGTCGGATCGCTCCGGCGGGGGGTCGGCGCTGTTTGCGATGGACGTCGATAGCGGGGAGATTAGGGCCGTGTTTGGGGAGGGCGCGGACGTCGGCGCGGGCGTGCGCGCGTTCGCGCTGTCGTCGGACGGGCGGCGGGTCGTGTTTGCGAGCGCCGATGCGCCTGGGGCGGAGGACGCGCGGAGGGTGAGGGAAAGGGACGACGCGCGGGTGTGGGGCGAGGAGGGGGGGCGGCTGGCGCGCGTGCGCGTTGGGGAGGTGGAGAGCGGGACCGTGCGCGTGATCGATGTCGGGCGGGGGAGGCACGTCGAGAGCGTCGCGTGGAGCCAGGACGGGACGGCGCTCGTGTATAGGCTGCGGGCGGGCGGAAGCAGCGCGGAGCACGCGGCGTTCGAGGTCGCGCTAGAGATGGTCGAGCTGGACGCGCCTGCGCCCGCGGCGAGGCCGGTCGCGCTGGGGTCGTATGTGCGCTCGCCGGCGGGGGCGACGCTGCTCGCGGCGACGGGGCACGTTCTCGAGCTGCAGAGCTACGAGCCGGAGCGGCTGCTCGACGCGCGGACGCTGTTCGTTCACGCCCCTGCCGCCGGCGCGCGCGTGGGGTCCGTGTCTGCGGGCGCCGCGCAGAGGCTGTACGCCGTCACGGACGACGCGGTGCGGCTCGTCGACCTTGGCGGGGACGCGGAGGCGGGGTGCGGGTACGTTGCGGTGGAGGTCTCGGACGGGCTCGAGACGCGCATCGACGTCGTGCGCACGTCGTCGCGCGCGGCAGGCGCGGCGCGCACGATGCAGACGGTCTTTCGGACGCGCGACGACGCGGTGTGGTTCGGCGCGTGGGACGTGCGGCGCGTCGCCAGCGTGGACGGGCGTCCTGCCGAGTTCGTGTGCGCGGTCGTGCGGAGCTCGGGGCCGCGCCATGAGCCGCCGAACCTGTATGTCTGTCGCGTGCGGGAGGAGGTGGACGGGGGCGCGGGCGCGGGCGGCGGCGACGGCGCGGCTGTGAAGCTGTCGTCGCACCTGCGATGGCTCGCGGACGCCCCGCCGATCCGCACCGAGGTGTGTGAGTGGACGGGCGGACGGGACGCGGCTGGATGGGATGGTGCGGTTTCCGCCTGGGTATGTCGATGGACAGGGGGCGGTGCTGCCGACCGTGCTGTTCATCCACGGTGGGCCCTACCGGTCTGTGTTTCCTCGGTGTTTTTGCAGACATCGTCTCGAGGCTGACGCGGCGGACTGGTCGCAGACGGGATATTCCCGATTACATGCCCTATTTCTGCAATTGGCGTGAGATGCTGGCGTCGGCGGGGTACCTCGTCGTGTCTCCCAATTACCGCGGCAGTGCGTCGGCCCCGCTTCCTTTTTCTTTCCCGGGGAACTGACTGGGCTAATTGGATGATTTCAGGTCAAGGGAGGGGTCACGTGTTTGCGGCTGCGGCCAACAGGGGGATCGGCGCGTTGGATTGGGAGGACTGCGAGGGTATGCTGGACGAGGTCGTCAGGCGGGGATGGGCAGACCCGGATCGACTCGGCGTGGCGGGGTGGAGTCACGGTGAGTCGGGGAAGCGACCAGTGTAAGGTGAAGGAGGTGCTTATTTCTCCTTCTTCTCGTGGGGATCAGGTGGCTCTTTGGCCGCGTGGGGGATCTCCAAGACGAAGAGTCGGTTCAAGGCGGCGGTGGTCGGAGCCGGGGTGTCCAATTGGGAGGGGATGGTCATGGAGTCTGCCTCGCCTGAACTCGAGGTAAGGGCGCGCGCGATCCTTGCGCCATCGCCTGCACGCTCTGATATTTCTCTCTTGCGCCAGATCGCGATCGGCCAGAGCGATCCTTGGACCACAGGAGGACTTGAAGCCGTCGACGGCGGCGTCGGGCACGGCTTTCGCAAGGCCAGCCCGGTGCACGACCTGCACGGCGTGACGACGGCGACGTTGATTCTCCACGGCGAGCGGGACGAGCGGGTGCCTGTCGGGCAGGCGATCGGCTTGTACAGAGGGTTGAAGAGGGTCGCCGCGCCGGAAGGTAGGGAGCGCGCGCAGCTAGTCTTGTACCCGCGGGAGCCGCACGGGTACGTCGGCGTCGGCCTCGCGTTCGCTGAGATTATAATGATCGGAGAGCTAACATTCGATGCGTGTAGGTTCGTGGAGCGGAAGCATGCGGAAGACGTGATGCGCAGGGTGCTCAAGCACTTTTATACTTATATGTAGAACGTGTGCGTGATCAATGAACGGACTAGCCTGGAGAACAAGGTACGCATGGTAAGATGGTGGGCACTAGCATGCGTATCCAAGACAGCTGGAGTCAATCATTGCTCACTCGACAGACAGCCGAGCGCGAAACTGAACATCAGGATATATTAGGTTCGCGGATACAACCTGCTTCCGAGATCATGCAGGCCAAAGTGAGGCTTGAGATCTTGAGAGTCCAACAAGCTCTTCAATTGGATATCAGAAAGATATGTCTGCCTCGCTGTGGCGCATGCCTGATTTCTTGAAATACAACGCCTCTCCCTTCCAAGGGAAGTCGACCTGACGGGGAATAATCGATTACCTAAGCATACATTCGGCACGATATGATCTTTTTTTCGCTTTGTGCTCGTTTTGAACGTCGACGTCGTCCCTAACGTCCTCCACGACTTTCAGGCGACTCTATTCTCCTTCTATCTACCTATTTCTTGCTTAATATACTTCACGAAGGAATGGCTGACTACACCCCACCGCCGGAATCGCCATCAGGGCCACAGCCCCACCCATACTTGCACGAGCCTCTGCTCTACGTTTCCGGTCTCCCACCATACGTGACGGATGAGAATCTAGCAGCCACTTTGGGCGCATGTGCCCCCTTCAGACCTCGCATACCTCGCGACGATCTCGGCAGACCGCTCTCGGGTACCATTGAGTTCAAATATCTAGAGAAAGGTATGTGCTGGGTTTCTCGTCCCCGAGCTCGGAGCGCATTCGTTTGCATGGTGTCGTTCTAACGTCTGCACTCATCGGGGATGCAGCGGAGATGGCGCTCGCGACTCTGCAAAATCGTCCCATCGCGGGAGTGACGCCACATGCGCTCCTTGTACTCTCACCGTACCCGCCCACCACCCCACCCACGGCTCTCCCTCCCCCGAGCGCGTCTCCGAGGCTCGTGAAGCATCTCCCTCCGGACTACACCGATACCCAATTGTTCAACCTCTTTCGTCCATACGGCGCCCTCGCCTCTGTGCGCACGCAGGCCCAATTTGGCAAAGACACCGGCGTTGTCGAATTTTGGAGGGAAGAGGATGCCCGACGCGCCGAAGAAGCACTGCAGTATGCGGACGTAGAGGGGCAGAGCATCGCCGTGCAAATATTCCAGCAGCGTCGCACGAGTGGGAATGTCTCTGAATTTAACGTGACAGCCCCGGCGTTCGTGCCCTCTGGTTCAGGATATCCCGGTCCATACCCTCCCCAGGTCAGTCAGATTGTAAAATTCTGCTTTTGCGCATCCCGCGAGCTCACGATGCAATGGTAAACACCACCACGTCTTCAGTACTCTCCTTCGCGGGCGAACCCTTATCAGATGAGAGCACCTGTGCCGTTTATTCATGGGCCTGGCCAGCAAGTGCAGCTTGCTCCTATGCATGGACCTGGCTCAACTAGTCACAGCGGTCTCATTGACCCCTGCAACCTCTTCTGCAAAGTAAATAAAAATATATTCGTATTTTACGCCGTCCTCTTACACGGTCTCCCGCAGAACTTGGATCCCTCGATCGATTCGAACGGCCTGTTTACACATTTCCGCCAGGTGAGCCAGATTGCCTCTTGCGACGGATTGATGCTCATCAAAATGTAGTATGGCCAAATTGTGAGGTATGTGTGTCGAACAGGTGCTTCCTGATGACTTGCTCAAACTGCACAGCGCCCGTGTTATGCGCAATGAGAACGGCGAGAGTCGTGGTTTCGGCTTTGTCTCTTACCAGACACCAGATCAAGGTGTGTACCCGATTCTCATGATAGACGTCGTATTCATCGCAGACTCTAGCTACTGCCGCGATGCACGCAATGAACGGTGCCGTGCTCGGCACGAAGCAGCTTGTCGTCCGCTTGCATGAGCCGAAGCAACTCCGTCAAGAAAAGCTCGCCGCACGATTCTCTGGACATAATGGTCACCCACGAAATGCCAGCGGTGCGACGAGCCCAACAGCAAGCGAAGGCGGTGAGAGCTATGCTGGTTGGCCTAGTCCTGGTGGTAGATCTGCTATCCTTGGTTCTCCGGCAGCCCATCACGAGAGGTTGGAAAGACCACGCAGGGGGTCTGGCAGCTATTACAATGTGAGTTTGCATGATTTCGCACGATCTGTGATCTGATTGTTGTTTCTAAGGCTGCGCTCGCTGGTACACTCAATGTGCCCATGCGCTATGATGACCTTTCGGCGCTGTCGCCTGTCGTCCGTAAAGAGGTGCTGTCAGGGGAGTTGAGCAGACGGCTGAAGGCCACGGACAGCGTCGGTGCCAACGAGGTTGACGAGATCGTGAACCATTTCGTCGGTCTATCTCTCAGCGAAGTGGTTTCGTCTATCCAAGATCCTACAAAGTTCAATGACCAGATCCAGAATGCGCGCTTGAAAATGAAACCCAAGACCTCGGTCACGCCGCCTGAGAAGTCGCCGTCGCCAGCCGCTTCGCAAGATTCGCGGCTGTTGGATCCAAACGCGTTGAATGCGACTGCGTCAGCCCCGGAACATCCATCCACTCCGATCTCCGTTTCTGCTTCGCTCTCGACACCTCCTCGGACATCCTCGCCATCGGGGTCTGTTGCTACCCCCGCTTCTGAGCGCGAGCGCATCGCCGCGGCTGTCGCACGCCTCGAACCTGCTCGCGCTGCGGAGGTTACTGAGCTTCTCATGAGCTTACCCAAACGTGAGCGCGCGATGTGTTTGTTCAACGTGGAGGTGTTGCGGTCGAAGATCGCGGATGCGAAGCTGGTGTTGGACAGTTCGGACGGCGAGGAAGAGTCCGCACCCACGCCTGCCGTACTCACCAAGAATATACCGGACGTCCCCGTCACGCCTCAGAACAAGAGGACCGCCGTGCTGCAGGAAAGCCCTCGGACCCCTGACCTGTCGTCTCGCGGTCCATCGGCGGCCGCATCCCCATCACCAGCGACGCCGAGCTCTACGTACACAGTCGCGTCGCTCGCACGCCTCCCCGCAGCTGAGATCATTCGGCTGGCAAACTCACCATCGACCACGGGGGTACCTGTACCCAAGGCGGACCCGCTCGTCGTAAAGGCGACCGACGAGTTCATCGATGGGCTATTAGATCGCCCGATCCAGATGCAGAAGCAGCAACTAGGCGACAAGCTGTGGGTTCCTTCAATCTTCCAGTGTTCTGGTAGAAGACGTCGCTGACTTGATCGTTCGACTGTTAGGTTCCGCGTGATCAAGGCGTTCGGCCTCAAGCAGGCTCCCAAACTTACGATCGCACTACTCGACCAAGACGAACTTCGGCCGTTGGCCCACCTCATGAACAGCTATCCTGCTATCCTCAAGGAGAAGGCCATCCTTGTCCAGACAGCCCTTGCCAAGTGATGAAGCCGCCTCACATAATTCCCTATATCCCTCCCTCGATCTTGTTCAAAGCCCCATCGTCGTTGTCTCGCATCGCCTCATCGTTTTTTTTGTCTGTCTCCTACCTTGCTTCCAGTATCACACCCCAAATACCTACCCTCATTCACCCTTTTATTCACATTTCTGTCGTCGATTTCTAAAATGCTGCTCTTGCTCGTCGCACCGCTATATCCCGGAATGCCCTCCCATCTCACAACGCGATTAATACCTTCCTATACCACGCAGTGCTCAGGCACTATCATTCATCTGGGTATATGGCTACGGCTGACTACTCCCTGTCTTTCATCTCTCCTCGAGAAAGACTTCTTCTGTGGAATCTATCCTTGTGCATACGTAGTCTTACTTCCTTTCTTTGCCCTTCTCTTTTACGACCTTTCATGACACTGCGTTTGCTCGATTCTGATTGATGATTTTTAACGGGCTCAGGAGGATCGCCTGTTTTTTTTCTGTTCTGTGTTTTGTTTGTCTCGTCTCAGTTTACTTGTGCAATCCATTCGAGATTGAATGTTGATGCATCTATCGAGATATGCAGTTTTCTGGTGTTTTTGATCAGTACGACGCGGTCATGCGTTTCTCATGTGATGTTTTCTTTCGATCACCTTTGAGCGCTCCATGTGGTGGCGCGACGCCTCTTGCCATCGACAACTTCTACAAACAACTTGCTAAACTCATCTTGACCATGTCAACGTCTCCCGAAAACGATGCTGACGACCTCTTTCAGCAAGATGGACCCGTGATCGTCGACGGTGATCTTCTCGAAGCCAAGAAAGAGAATATACAGCCTCTCGCCTCAGGCCGTCGAGCCACCTCCCTCCAAGCAGCTCTCTCCACTCCGCACGCACTTCGAGAGTCCAAACTTGCAGCGACGCGTAATAGGCTTCGCATAAACGTCGAAGTTGCCTTGGAAGACGAGGACGATGACCCTCTTGAGGCGTACTGCCGACTCGTGTACTGGACTGTGGAGAATTACCCGGAGGGTCACAGCGCGGAGTCTGGCCTACTTGAGTTACTGGAAGAGGCGACCCGTGTCTTAAAGGATGATAGACGTGGGATATGGAGGAGTGATCTGCGTTACCTGAAGCTGTGGGTGCTGTATGCCACTTACGTGGAGAAACCCGCTACTATCTTCAAGTACCTGATGGCGAATGACATCGGGTCTTCGTTCTCTCTTTTCTACGAAGAATTTGCCGCTGTGCTGGAAAGGAATGGGAGGTGAGTCGCCGACTTGGTACCTTGACGTCCCGCGTCAATCTTCTTCTTTGTATCACAGGCGAACTGAAGCGGACGAGGTCTATCTTCTGGGGATTCACAGACAGGCATCCCCAATCGAACGCCTGCAGTCCAAACATCGCGAATTCCAGAAGCGTATGATGTCTACTGCAGCTGCGCCCGAAACTCCTCCGTCGCCCCAGCGACCCACCTCTACATCTCAGCGCAAAGTCCTAGGTGATGCTACTACTATCAAAACATCCGCTCGATCCTCCCGCACAGGTTCCACAGCAGGCGCTTCTCCCGCGCTGCCTCAAGAAGACACTTTTGGATCTAGTATTCCTGCGCGACCCCGCCCGAACGCTCGCATGCAGGTCTTCGTCGATCCAACGGGTTCAGAGGCTCAAGCAGCTGCTGAATCGTCTGTTACGCCATGGGAAGACCTCGGCACCCGTAAGGCTCGAGTCAAAGAAAACATCCCAGAGATCAGCAAAGCCGCAGGGACCACCTTGAGGCACCTGGACGCCACCAACGCCTTGCGTCTGCGTCCAGTGGATCCCGAATTCCGGTATTCCGGGATCCTCCGGCCGTCGTAGAGGCAGAGGAGATGCCGCCTCCATCTGCTCCCACGGCAAAGAAAAGCAAAGCGCCTTCGCAGGCTATGGCGAAAGCCTCGTTTGTGCCATTCAGAGACGACGCGGCAGAGACCCGTCCATCCACGCCACGTTTCACACCGTTCAGAGACGAGGTGCGCGAGGTTCTGTTCCAAGATCTCTTCCAAACGACTGATTGACTGCTGTCTAGCCCGCTTCTCCCCCAGGCTCTTCAAAGGACGGTGCTGCGTTAGGGAGTGTCATGAAGACGAAGAAGGTCGGAGGAAAGGGGCAGGCGATGAGTTCCGAAGCTGAAGCATTGAGAAAGGACCCCTTCAAGAATTATCCTGCCCCGCCTGTTGACGATGATTGACCACTCCTCATGATTCCCAGACTCACTCGTTTCTTGACCCTGGCTGCTTGCTATTAGTACGTTTCTGAGCTGCTTGGTGTACATTAGGGCGATAATGCAAGGGCAAATCTTATCTTATCTATCGCCATTCGATCTCAATATAGATGTCATACTTTCCATATCCGGCGTACTGCGATCATGGTATCAAGCTCATCGCCTCTCCAGTCTCAACAACATACTCTCCTGCGTCTTGGATAGACCACGGCCGCAATCCGTCACTTACTCTGCTGAAAGACTTGACTACAGTCAATCATGTCTTTTACGAAATCGGCTCTCTATACAGCTAATCCGACTACCTCCCGTGGTGTATCTACGAAGCTGAGCGCGAACAAGGAGAAGATCGTGTACACAAATGGCAAGACTGTCTTCGTACGTGGTATAAAACATTGCGCATGATCTCGTCTCACGCTGTGCCGCGTAGATCCGGGACATCCAAGTAAGCCGTTTGCGTTTGATTGGACGGAGACGCAGAAGTGATGGCTTAGCTCTGTGCAGAATCCTGGGCTCGGCGTCGCATACACGGGACACGTGTATAACGCGACGGTAGCGCGTATATCGCCGACTGGATACTACTGTGCTTCTGGCGATGTTGCAGGCAACGGTGCGTCTTGATTTTCTGAACTTGGGTCATGATTACTATAGCCCAAACAGTGCGCGTATGGGACACGGTGGGGGAGGACCAGACGTTGAAGGGGGAGTACAAAGTTATCTCAGGAAGAGTGTATGTACTCGCTTATTCTGGTTCTGAGAATATCGTAACTCACGCATCTACAGAAACGATCTCGAATGGGATGGAGAAAGTAAACGCATCATTGCGGTTGGAGACGGGAGAGACAAGTATACAAACGATCGTCAATCTTGACAGCAAGGATCTAACCTCACCTGTGCCCTAGATTCGGGCATGCTTTCATGTTTGATACTGGTACCTCAACGGGGGAGATCATCGGGCATTCCAAGGTTCGTCGAACTTTACTTGTCTATTCGTACAAAGCATCAACAATAGGGATATAGATCATTAATGCTGTCGCCATTCGCATCAACGACCCTTTCGCGCCGCAACTGCTGCAGATGATAACTTGATTGTGTTTCACCAAGGTCCGTCGATCGCGTCATCTTTTGTTGTTGTTGTTGTCCTTATAGTCACCTCAGGCGCACCCTACAAATATGATAAGGTGAGCTACATCGGATTCCGAAGTCTGAATGATCTAGACAACGAAACTCGCGTATCAGACCATCAAGTCTCATACAAAATATGTTCAAGATGTACGGTATGCGTTAACAGGCGACCATTTCGCTAGCGTGGGATCAGACGGCAAGGCGTTCCTGTATGATGGAAAAACTGGCGACATCCTTGGAGAGTTCGAGGAGGCGCACAAGGGTACTGCTGTAAGTCCTGGATAGGACGAGTCGCGTCTGTCGAGGTTGACCGCGTGCATCAGTGCTGTAGGTTGGAGTCCAGACAGCAAGTCAGTCGTGACGTCGTCCGCGGATACCACGGTGAAGATCTGTACGATTGTGCCTCTCGCATCATGAACGTGTCTATAGTGCTGATTCTCGATTGCAGGGGATGTCGAGACGCGCAAGTCAACCGCGACATACATACTTGGAACTGGAATTGACCACCAGCAAGTCGGAAATGTTTGGAGCACCCAGATACCGTAATCTCACTGTCCGGGTCGGGCGACTTGAACGTGTTCGATAGGAGAAGTGGAGGCAGCCCGATTAAGATCCTTCGCGTAAGCATATCATACTTGCGCAGATACTACTTGAAATTGACTCCGATTTCTTCCTTAGGGCCCACAAAAAGCTGTCACCGCTTCTGTGCCTTCATCTTCCGACACGTTTTTGGTTGGCACTGCAGATGGACGTATTCTATCGTACGACGCACAGGGTGAGGCTTCTTACGTTGAAGGGAAGGGACACACCAATCTCGTCTCCAGTCTGACTTCTGGAGCCGACGGCAAGGTATATACTGCCGGCTTTGACGATCGGGTGCGTGAGGTCGAAGGAAAGGGCTTTGTGTGCGTTTATACTCCCCCCCTCCTTTATCCTTGAGCCTAGTTGACTGATTGGCTGTTTTTGCTGCAGACCTGCGTCCTTTTCTACCGGCTCCCAGCCTAAAGATTTAGCTGTTGCTAGCGACGGTACTATATTCATTGCTGAGAGCGGCGGGGTTGAAGCCGTGAGGTCGAATCAGAAAGTTGCTGTCCTCAAGACGAAATCAACCCCTAGCGCTGTCGCTGCGAGCGGGCACAATGTTGCTGTTGGAACAGAGGTAATTCGCAGAAACAAATGACGTACGTATTTCTGAGCCTTCTGAATTTTAGGACCAGAAGGTCCGGTTGTATAACTGGGATGGAACGGCCTTCACAGAAGTGGCCACGCTTGAAGGAAACAAAGGCGTCGTCAGCGCCTTGTCATTCTCACCTGATGGCACGAAATTAGTCGCAGGAGATGTGAGTGGTCGTTCGAACTGATTATGCACAATGTTCTCACTCTATTCCGTCAGTCGAGCGGGAAGATCGTTTTGTTTGACGTTCAAGAGCGGAAGGTAAAATGTCTACCCAGTGCGGATCAATAGAGACACTCATAGCAATTCCTGCGTTGACAGATGATCACGGGGCGGTGGTCTTTCCACACCGCACGCATTCACTCCCTGTCGTGGACTGCGGACTCACAGCATTGCGCGTCTGGCTCCCTCGATACCCATGTTTACGTATGGAGCGTGCCGAAGCCGATCAGGAATATAGCGATCAAGAATGCAGTTCCTGGAGGTGTGAATACTGTGTTCTGGCTGGATGGTGATGGTAAGAAGGGCAAGTTGGTTTGTGCTGGTGCCGATGCTTGCGTCCGGGTGTTGGACGTCACATTCCATGTGTAATTCGGTGACCACGGCTCGTTTTTGTGAAATATTTCGAGTTCAGGAGCAGTTCTAGTAGGACATGTGTACGAATCTATAATAGAAAATTGTCGAGAAATTTTGACTGTCACAATTGGAATCGAACAGGTTACGGCATTGGGATTTTGAAACGCGCTTGTGGCGGAAAGCGTGAGAATATATTTCCATATATAATATATCCCGTGGATGGGCTGATTTCTGGAGGAGTGTGCCGTATATAACTGCCAACCACCTCGCTCCACTTGTTCTCCCTTCTTCCACTCTCAATCACCGTCTCTCCTTTACATCACCTCCATGTGAGTGTCACTGCAATATTGCTCAAATTTTATCGCGCTTGCCCAGCATCCCCTTTGCTGTCAGCTTTGCAATGGATTATGTACTGACATTGACTACGTGTCTAGAAAAATGTCGTCTCCTGCTCCTCTCGAGGATGGACGTGTCGGCTCGCGCATTGAAAACTATACTGGCTTCTGGCAGAAGGATATGGACAAAGAAGCTAAAGTCGACACCGAGAACCGTGTCGATAACTACACCGACGTTATTAACGGTATATAGACTCCTCAAAGTGAATATTTTCTTTACCTGATTGTTCTCGCAGGTTACTACGATGGAGCGACCGAACTCTACGAGTACGGCTGGGCGCAATCCTTCCACTTCTCGCGGTTCTACAAGGGCGAGGCCTTCGCTGCGTCTCTTGCCCGTCACGAACACTATCTCGCCTCCCAGATGGTTCTGAAACCTGGCATGCGCGTCCTTGACGTCGGCTGCGGTGTTGGTGGACCTGCACGGGAGATTGCACGCTTCGCGGACGTTAATATCGTCGGGGTGAACAACAATGACTTCCAGATTGGTCGTGCGCGGAAGTACGCGAAGAACGCCGGCCTTGAGGGACAAGTGACATTCGCTAAGGGTGACTTCATGAAATTATCCGAGCAGTTCGGCGAAAACTCCTTCGATGCGGGTGCGTGGTTATTGACACATTGACTATCTTTCACTCACATAATATGTGTGTAGTATATGCTATCGAAGCCACTGTGCACGCCCCGACATGGGAAGGTGTCTATGGGGAGATTCTCAAGGTTCTCAAGCCTGGAGGAGTAGTGAGTCTGATAATCTTCCGTCTTATTCCACGTTTTCTGATGTGTTGTAGTTCGGTGTATACGAATGGGCGATGACCGACCGTTGGGATCCATCTATCCCTGAACACAAAGCTCTTGCACATGAGATCGAGTTCGGTAACGGTATCCCGGAGATGCGCCCGCTGTCCAAGGCGCGTGAGGCGCTAAAGACCGTCGGCTTTGAGATCGAGCACGAGGAGGATCTTGCGGAGCGTGATGACCCTGTACCATGGTACTATCCTCTCGAGGGCGATATCTCAAAAGCACAGACGGCATGGGACTACATCACGGTCTGGCGGATGAGTTGGAGCGGCAAGTTGGTCAGTCATACGGCCATGCGTGTCATGGAGTGGTTTGGCCTGCTACCCAAGGGCACATACGATGTCGGCGAGGCTTTGAAGGTTGCAGGCGACTCTCTTGTCAGGGGTGGTCAGACGAAGGTCAGTAGTTTGTTGATTAGTCTATTGACATTCAGCCCTGACGGTTGGCTTTTCTCTAGCTATTCACGCCCATGTATCTTGTCATCAGTCGCAAGCCACGTCAAGACTAATTGTGACCCTTCGTTACCTCTGTCGCTTCCTGGGTCTTGGTCGTTTTGGCAGGTACATTAATTCGTCTAATCTAGATATTCTTGGATGTGATACCCCATGCTCGGCAATGCTCCATAATTGCTTGTTGCACCGTACTTCTCAGCGCCCATTTTGAGCTTAAGATGAATCGTCAAATTCTACGGCTGACAGTAAGGTCTCCAGTGGTCTCCGTCTATCAACATATCGTGCTCTGAGGGGTATCTATCAGGCAAATATCTGGGTATGCTCATAATTGGCATCGAGAGCCTGAACGTTTGCAACGTAATTTTTTGGAACTGTCAAGGCAAGCCGCTGTCAGACTAGGATTTCCCACGCCGAGTCTTTCTACAAACTTCTGCAACTGCGCGTATCTCACTCGTAGGACTATCTCCGGCTTAAGTTCAAATTTCAAACGTTCACTGCCATCGTTCAAGCCTCATCATCCTCAACGCCTCGGCGCTTGCTCACCATATCCTGCGAAGTGATGTATGTCCGTTGCATATAACGTATGTCCGTTACACATAACCCTGGCCCACTCAACATAGTGCGTTTATTGCTATTAGCGTCGTCGGACAATGCCATCCGAGTCCGCCAATGAAGGAGTTCTTATCTGCTTGCCTGCTCTTCCGAATGAACTGTGGCTACGGATCTTCGAGCTAGCAACTGAGGTCTTTGGGATCCTAGACCCAGACGTACATGATCCTTTCGAAGGATCGACTCCTTTATTCAAAATCAACTACGACGGCGATGATCCTGAAGTTCGTCATTCTCTCGACATGAAAAGCCGTCTCGTCCGTGTCTGCAGACGATGGCACATGCTAGCCACGCCGTTATTATACCAGGTCGTCATCATCCGTCATTTTCGACATATCAAAACACTCCGACTTATCGATACCATCAAGCAGGCGGAGAGCAATGCTGCTTTTGTTGCTTTGCCGGGCAGTGTGGTGCATCGGCTAGACATAGCGATCAGGGAACCCATTACCACTTATATGGCACTGAATGTGCGACGTGTTCTTTCGAAAATTGTCAAAGCACTCCCTTCACTGCGCATACTTGTTGTAATCCAACAAGGACTCCAGGACCAAAACGGCTCCTCAGGCGGCCCTCTACCACCATCACTTGACTTTTCTCAGACTATTGACTCGCTCAGCAGCTTAACGGTGCAAAAGCTGCGCTGGGAACTGATCCGCCCCTTGGAACCAAGACTTGTCGATCTCTGCTTACACGTTTACCGAGCCTGCGCACCCTCATGGTGGGCGAACCAGGATTTTGCCCTTTCGATCTACCATCACTTCCCGATTTGCGCTTTGCCACATTGTTGCACGACTCTAGCACGGACAGCTCAGGGACTGCGACCTCGTTCCCAAATCTAAGACAAGCCCTGTTCCGGCCGTCTGCGATATGACATAGGGTGCATAACAGAGTTTTTAGCCTCGAAAGCTCCTGAACTTACAACTGCGTATCTGGAGATGAACTTGTCATGGACTAGAGAGCTGTGCCGCGCTTTAGCACGTCATTGCCCTCATGTTGCGCATATCATTCTCTTCACGGGCTATTCGCAATGGTCTACATGGAACAGCAGCTTCATGGATACATCTGGCCTATATTTTCAATCTAGCCCATATTTCCCCCCCATCACGCATCTGGGTCTTTTTGGTCCTCCGTTCAATGATGATAGTCATTGTTTACGCATTTTCCGTTGGTTGAGATCCGTTCTTATATCTTCGTCTCTCAAGGTCGTGCGATTTCTGAACCCACAATGCGTAATGGATATGTTATGTCAACGTTGGGCTGTCGTAGCAGAGGGACTCATAGCTCTCCCTGGTTTGCGAGTGGAAGACCACGAAGGGAACGATTTGAGAGCCCGAATCATTGGTAGGGCCCAATAGGAACAGGGGGTACGTAACAGACCTGTTCCTTTCTTACTGTTCTCAACATTGCTTACGCCAAGCACTGATGGAGATGTCCTACAGGTTTATGTTCGCAATCTCGTGATCGGATATCAGCTAGAATCCCCTTTCTATGTTGCTGACAGTCCAATCACTTGTGCCATGCTCCACCGACCTCTTCCCCAAACTTTGCTAGAACACGACGCATGGTTGAAGGTTGAAGGTGAATTTTATCTCCAGAATTTGACTGCCCAGGGGAGACTTGACATGAAGCTCTCAATACAGGTGCCCGACATCCACTTGTACATACATATTTTGGTAAACTGTGTCATAAGGCCATCTCTATCGGTTCGTCGGAATTATGATGGGCAAGCGTTGACTGAACATAGATTGTAGGTCCAAATTTTCTCCAAGGAGAATCGTGTTGGCTTGGCAGGGATGCTCACCGCTACAGGGTTTTCGGCCGAAATGCGAGGAAGCCTTTCTTTGCCATCTGACCTTGTCTACTCGCATTGTACATCAGTTGTGGATCTTGTGCTTAGAACTCCATATGACTCTGGTTTGCCCTGTCCAATGGCGTCGCTCCGTATAGTCAGGATCTGGCCTCAATTTCTCACGGGGCTTTTTCCTGAGAGCTCAGTTCAAGTGCAATCCACTACCGGCAACAACAGGTTGCAGTGTAGATTGATATTGGGCACAATGTTGTGCAGCAGAAGCATGATGAGGGGATTGGGAACGTACTTATAGTTCACAGGCGAAGAAGCGCGAGCCCTGCTCTTCGCTCTATCTCTCTGCTTTGCACCTCACGGTCGTCTCATAGAGCGTGCTGTTGCTCTCTTCCAGTGTTTTCAAATGGGTCCCTCTGCCTCGGATCGTCGATATATATAGATCCTTGGTGCCGTGGTATTCTTCGAGCATGTCTTGTGGCAATGCCATAATCTCCGTCGACATTACTATTTGGATAGGTGCGCGCCCAACGATTGATAGGAGACTCTGATTGACCTTTGACACCTGCTGTAAAGGATTCATTTTGTTTACGACAACACCAAATGCGTTCGCTTGTTGAAGATCGCACGACCATGGCGGATGGTGCGAACGGCGTCCCGAATCCATGGGTTTACGGAGGTTTACGGTGCTCGCTGTACCCCGCTGGATCTATTTGCAGTCGGCCGATACAGAATGATGTGCCTGAGCGTGGGGCCCCGCAGTGGCATGGACGCGTGACGCACGTTGATGGCAGCCCCAGGTTTCGGAGCGTCGTATTTAGCGCGCGCCGTAACGCGCAAAGGCATAATCGTTATTTCCTTCTTATAGGCTACCAGCCAGATCATGGATCCTTTACGGCTTGCTTCTTGACAGCCACCATCTCCCCCATCACCCTGAGGCCGTTCTGCTCTTTTCTTCTGCGATGTCTCTCGAAGAAAAGCAAATTCATGAGACTGCCGTACCTCTGAACGAGAAAGTGGGTGGGGATACCAAGTTTCAGCATCTGGAGGCCGCCGCAGACGACGATAACAAGTCGATCATCATCTCGCTTCAGGAGAAACGTCTTGTGCGACGGCTGGACAGGCGAATTCTTCCTATCGCCTGCCTCATGTATCTATTCGCGTGTGCGCATCTGCTTCCCTTGTTCAAGTGAATTGTTCTGTAGATGTTGACACGTCATTGTAGATCTCGACCGGAGTAACTTGGGGAACGCGCGTCTGCAGGGTCTTCCGCATGATGCACTCCACGGGGACCCAACAGGTAAAATTTTTGATTGGGTGAACTCAGCCTTTTTCTTTTCATATGTCAGTGTCAGAAATTTCAATCGATTTCGGCACTTCATTGATTGGAGGCATAGATTCTTTGTCAAGTTCCTGCCACCATTCTCTCCAAACTCTTTCCACCCCGCCTTTGGCTGGGATGTGCTGCTCTAGGTTGGGGCATCTGCTCTACTCTCATGGTACTCATTCTTACAACTATTAATATGCATATACTGAACAAAATGGGTCACATTGATAGTCCACGGGGTTCAACGAAGCAGGTCTTATCGTCGCTCGCGTTGGCCTCGGTGTTTTCGAAGCTGGATTCGGTCCTGCCATCCCGCTCTATTTCTGTACGTCCTTTTCATTTACTATGGCACTTCCTATGCGCGACGCATGCGTCTAATATCACCAAATAGCTCTTTTCTACACGAAATCTGAAATTGGACTGCGTCTCGCTTACTGGTTCGGATTCGCCGCGGTTGCAGGTGCATTTGGCGGGCTTATTGCGTTCGGCGTTCAGCATGCACATACGAGCGTTGAAAATTGGCGTCTCCTATTCATTATAGAGGTGAGCAGATTATGCTTCCGTATTATGCTTCCGTGCCGTCTTTCCGAAGCTAAAGTTCTGAGGAAATATTTAGGGCATCCCTGCTATTGCTCTCGGCCTCATTGCGATCACATTTCTGCCAAATAGGCCGGAGATGACCAACTTCTTCAATGAAGAAGAGCGTGCTATCGCTCTCGAACGCGCTAACCGGGATGCTACTCGAGATGTCGGGTTTACCGTGAATAAGACGCACGTTGTGTCTGCTTTCAAAGACTGGCGTGTGGGTACCAGCACACATATCCTTCTTTCGATTGCTGAAGATATTTTGCTGCTCAGATTTATCTCGGCGGAGTCATTTACTTTGGCGCCAACTGTGCACTTGCATCTATCTCCGCGTTCTTGCCTACAATAATACAGACGTTCGGATACAGTGCGTCTGGTTGACAAGCCTCTCCAATGAATTCCTCGCATTGACCATTCTCTGTATCTGTAGCGAATGCCCGTGCACAGCTACTCACAGTTCCCCCGTATGCTGTCTGTGCCGTTGTGATCACACTAGCCTCGTGGTGCTCTGATCGCCTGCAAAATCGTGGAATATTTATTGCCGTGGCAAGCACTGTGGGGGGGATTGGATATCTGTGCGTCTTTCTCTTGTCCTCTAAATCTGTATAATTTGGGTATATACTTACGAAAATCATCAAGGTTGCTGCTCACCGTGCCCAGCAATATCCATGTACGCTATTTCTCCACATTTTGCATCACAACTGGGACGTATACGACAATTGGTATCACTATTGCCTGGTGTGGGTATCATCTTGCTGACCGCTTTTCAGGGGGTAATGAATCTAATGATGCTTTTTTCGTCTAGTCGCCCATAATTTGGCGTCAGAGACAAAGCGAGCGACAGGCACTCCGATGTACATGGCCATAGGCCAGTGCGGTAGTGTGCTTGGATCGCATCTATTCCCCAGCATCGAAGGACCAAGATATATGTACGAGGTTTCCTTGTTTGTATGCAGCGCGTTTTGCTAATCATAGTTGGTTTTGATATCTAGCAAGGGGTTTGCAGGTGCGGAAACACTCACCAATCCCGTGACTCCTAATTGAACAGTGCTTATTCTCATAGTATCATGTGCCTTGGAGTTCCTTGCAGCCCTTTGTGCCATCATACTCAGTGTTCGTCTGATCTCTTCGTTCAAGCGGCATGGCAAAGATCCTGATCTGGTATATCGCAGGTACATTACCACTACGATAATGCACGAAAAGATCGGAAATACGGGAAGACCACTGCCGAGACGAGAGACGAGACGATTGTTGATACGACTGAACTAGCAGACAGGGTCTGTTCCTCATCTCGTTGAATCCGTTCTCGCACAAGCTCATGAGTATCTGTTCAGGCACCTGGATTCCGTTATGTCCCTTGAAGCTGAAGAAAGCATCCTCGACTGCTATCTCTGCTCGGTAATTGTGAGGCCCGAGGTCTCGGAACGATTGAATATACGAACAGTCGGTGTACAGAGTGCAAGATATGTGTATTTCGCATGTGAGGTACTTCGTGTTGTATTTTGTGGTAGCGATCCATCCTGGCTGCCCTGAACCCTAATTATTGCGATGTTTTCGATCACTTCAATCCGCACATGGAGGAAAGGGCCTTGTTGTGACGCTGTACGGGAATATGGCGCTCATAACTTCCTAAGTACGATGAGGCGGAAGGCAGAGGCTTTCGTCAGAATATCCCAAATCAAGGCCAAAATTTATGAGCCTGATGTTGTATCTAGTATCTGGTGAATGTCAGATCTGAAAGGCGCCTGGAAGTGCGAGGAGTTGCTGGGTGTTGAGGCCTGGAACCTAGTAGGCTTCCAAGGACCTGGATCTGTGAAGTCAACGGGCGCGTCTGCGAGACAAGGTTCCAATGTCTATGCCTTCCAAGTCATGGAGAGCCGCCTCCCCAGAATGCCTTTAATGAGATTGAGGAAGCTAGGCAAAAAGGGGAAATACGAGTCCAAAAATAATTGATATGGAATGCAAGGCGACTGACCAAGTTTTGCACATCTCTGCCCATGCAAGTCCTAGCTGAAGCAGTGGAGAAGAATAAGTGCGGCTTCGTGAACCCGTTCCGCGAAATGGATTACTCACATCGCGACGCAGCGTATAGAGCTAGAAGGCTACAGAAATAGAATCTCGCTAGGTAGAAATCTCGCGGCACTGGCCGGCACGGGCTGGTGTGAGAGCTTGACGCAACCTGCAATAAACCGAAAGGGTCTGCTAGAGGAGGAGAGTACAGAGTATACTCAACATGATGGAAAGCTCGACGGAAGTTCAGGATTCAGGAAGGTGGTCATCAGCTCGTGAACGATATTGTCAAAACAATGAATTTCCGACCTTCACCGTCTACAAACTGCGAGGTATGACACTAAAAGTACATCCCTTCTTTCCCCGTCGGATCAACCGCTGGATGAAGGACACAGAGACGGGTCTCAAACAAATATATAACACCGAGAAGATGGATAGCGACAACGACGAGAAGGTCAAATGCAGACAGACGAGAGAGCAGCTGGAATCCCCAAGACATCCAGACGAAAGGGCGTTAGAACGGCACAGAAAATAAAGATGAGAAGGGGTGGAAAGATTGATCTCTGATATTTTACCGTACATGTGTATGTATGAACAAAATGAAATGTGATTGTTTGGTCCGCGGGAGGGTCGTGACGAGAGAAGGAAAAACAAGTGGAAGTACGGCCAGAGGCTCAGATCTTGGAAGTATCGTAATCTTGTATTGATGAATCGCGGGGAGCAAGAAGGTTATGTCATGTTCACAGGGTTGAAGCTCATGATCTCCTCATAAAGAAGCTCCTTCAACTGTTCGCGACTGATGTCGTCCTTGTGGACTACGAAAGAGGATACGAGGTCAAAAAGAATATACAGTCTGGAGAGATGAAGTAACGCACGATCGAACTCGAAGAATTCTGGATCAAGAGGTGGGGCGACGGGCTCGTCGTCAGGATCATGCTGTACGACGTATTACTTAGTATCAGTAAGCAAAGACTGCGCATTCACGCACGTATGCCTCGAGGTAGGGATGCGCGAGCGCCTGTTCTACTGTGATCCGCTTCTTTGGATCGAATGTCTACAAAAGGGGAAAACAATTCAGCGTCTTGGCACAATTGCGCCGGCGAAGTCGCGCCACGAAGTTACGCACCAGGGTCTTAGTAAGGAAATCGATCGCGTTCGGATTCGCGTTGGGGAAGAGCTGCGTGAAGGGCTTCTTCTTCCGGAACGGCAGCGCACGGATGTAGTCCCGCGAGCGGCGCGTCGTGATCGCGTAGAACTCGTCGAGGGTAGGCGTGCCGAGTACGTCGAGGATGAGAGTGAGTTGGTGATGATAGTCCCGCCCAGGGAAGAGCGGTTTGCCTGACAGCATTTCTGCCAGGATGCAGCCTACAGACCAAACGTCGATGGCCTTGTCATAATATTTGCAAAGTAAGCAAGGGGTGAGACAATTCCGAAGAAGCATGCCTCACCTTGGTATATTGTTTGAAGGTAAGCATGATTTCTGGCGCACGGTACCACCGTGTGGCGACATACTCCGTCATGAAGCCCGTCTCGGTGCCCGATGGCTCTGCAGTCTTCACCGAGCGGGCCAAACCAAAGTCACAGACCTTGAGATCGCAGTTGGCGTTCAAGAGCAAGTTAGATGGCTTGAGATCACGATGGATAACATCCGCGGAATGTAATGCTTTCAGGGCACGAAGGGTTTGATACACAAAATATTGTGCATGGTCATCGGACAGATCCTGCGTTCGTATGACACGATGCATGTCCGTTTCCATCAATTCTTGGATCACTGTGGTATCCCACATGTGTTACAGTGAGATGCGTGCGATAGGCAATATGGAAATGGTTGGGACGTACGATAAACTTCTTTGAACGCGTCTATAGAAGGAGGCTTAATGATATCCAAGATAGAAATAATCTGAGACAACCGTCAGCGTCTTGCCATGCCAAGCCTCCTAATCATCCGAGACCATCTCGGTGCCATGGTATCGAGCACCATCTGTTGCTGGCCACCGAAGAGCAGAGAATAAGACGCACATTTTCGCTGACACCAGCCTCACTGAGGAATTTCAGCAGCTTGAGCTCACGGAGCGTCCGAAGGCAGAACATGGAGTGGTCGAAGGGCATGATCTTCTTGATTGCAACCTTGCGACCACTTGGCCGATGCACGGCTGAACACACGATACCATACGCGCCCTCTCCAACGACATCCAGAACCTGATATTGTGTGCCTTCGGGAAGGAGCGCCGAGTGGTGAGAACTGGGGGTCCTGACACGCATCATGCATCCGTGTACTCACCTACGTTGAACCGAACCTTTCGTGGTGCAGGCTGAGCCTGAGAGGCAGCGTGACCGTGTTTCGATTTTTTCGCAGCGTCAGTCATGTTCGTGTACGGAGAGCGAGGGATGTGGTGGGAGGAAGGGAGAGAGGAACAAGGGCGACTCGAGGAACCCGCTGGAATGAACAACAAAAGGAGCTGTTATAGAAGTCACCGCATTTCCTGTTTCGGGACGATTCCAAAGGAAATCAGGATTGTGCCGCTTATGAAATACAAGTCGTCCTCGCCATGACAATGCCTGACAATCCTCTCGTCGTCAAGCCTCTCCATCGCCCAGATCACCTCGTCGCGAACAGTCGTTCTCTGCGCCTTCAGCTTGTCTATCTGCTTCTTGATCCCACGGCCTGATTCCCCTTCATACCTGTCTCGAGATGTCTCGAGTCGATCGGCATGATGCAGGCGTGCGCCCCTTAAATCAGTCTCCGCAAAATTTGATAGGAACCCCTTCGAGTTTCAAACTGTAGGAGCGTGGGCTGAGAAGATTGTTGGACCTACAATGTTTTGTCTCCTCTGATCAGATGCTGTCTGGCCAAGAGACTTACGCGAATGTTCTGACAATTCTCACACATCGCTCAGGAGGTTCGGATCAAGCTCCGTTCACCATTCGATGGAATGCGGCTCCCCGACGATCAAGATCAGAATCCATTGAAGCGATTTGACCCAAAATACCTAGTTTCGTACAGATTTTGGGCAAGAAACATGATGAAGCTGGCTCACGTGACTGAAGCGTGTCTCTTATGTTTGTGTTTGGTGACTGTTGATGCGCGCTGAGTCGATCGTTGCGGTTCCGACGCCTTGTGGCGCGCGTCGTGGTCTTCAATCTCCACCATCGTCTTTGTTCTTCTTGTTTTCTTTCTTGCTCTCTTTGCATCTATTTCTCCTACAACTCACATTTATCCTTCTTCAACTAATCTTAGCCACACAACCTCAACAGAATCTCATCATCATCTCATCCAGCCCGAACATGTTTTCGGTGCCACAGACACCGCAGGCTCCTCACTCGTTCGCTCAGCACCCGTCCTCGTTGAATGAAACAAAGCCGGATATTCCAGAGCTGGACGCTTCTCGAGTGTCGCAGACTGCAGTCATTCAGGCGAAGCTGAATCGGCGGCTGGGTCCGGAATACGTCTCACAACGTCCTGCGCCAGGTGGGGGACCTAAACTCACGTATGTCGAGGGTTGGAAAATCATTGGGCTAGCAAACGAGGTTTTTGGGTATAATGGGTGGAGCTCGTCTATAATGAACGTGACTACGGACTATTGTGATATGTGCGAAGAGACAAAAAGGTATAGTGTTGGAGTCACAGCGATGATCAAAGTGACGTTGCGGGATGGGACGTCCCACGAGGATGTGGGCTATGGAACTGCTGATAATCTAAAGAGCAAGGGCGCTGCCCTGGACAAGGTGAGTCCTGAATGGAATTATTTTCTGATTCCGTATGCAGGAGTTGATTATATACATTCAGGCCAAGAAAGAGGCTGTTACGGACGGGATGAAACGCGCTTTGAGAAACTTTGGCAATCTTCTTGGTCTATGTCTATATGAAAAGTCTTTTGCCCAGGAAGTCGTGAAGATAAAGGCTCCACCGCCAGTGAGTACCGTTGTGCCACTCCACCCAAACAGCTAACGAGATCGACTCAAATCGCGCACCTAGCCAAAGATTGATAAAACAGACCTTCACCGACGCCCAGAGTACGAAACTAATGTCTCGACGTCAACTGATACCTCAAGTGCTAGACAACCTGCGCCACCAGCAGATTACCCCATACCACAATCAAAGCCACATGGGCAGGAAGATATCAAACCCATTCCCCCACAAGGGGTGAACGGAGCGGTGCATTCAAATGAGAGAGGCAGGGCACCACAGACTCCCATGAACGGTTCAGGAGTAAATTACGGTGTCCGTAATCTGGGATTAAACACTCCAAACGAGACTCCAGCATCGAACAAGTATCCCACTCGCTCTGTCCAACCTCAGCCTCAAGTACAACGTGCGGCTCAGGCAATGCCACCTCAATTTTATCCGCCTCCTCGACAGCCATCTTCAGTTTCAAAGGCACCACCGCCGCCCCGTGCCGAGCGTACCGTCACGTTCGCCGCTCCTGCACGACCACCTGCTGTCGTCACCCCACCAAAACCTCAAGATGTGGAAGAAACCATTGACAATGCCGACGACTTCTTCACGTCGGAAGATGATGCGCTGTTCGCCGCGCTTGACTTCGCCGCTGTCGATGGCCTCTCAGAATTGAACACGGCCAGTGCCAGTGACAGCGCGCACGCCAGTACCAACAACAGTTCCAAAGGGAACGATTCAATGAAGACATTGGGGGGTAGCACATCAAATAAGGCCGCTGATGGAGGTGTTGGCGCAACCTCCTCGACCACGAACTCCGACTCAAATGGTGCGGTCTTTCGTGCGGCAACTGCGTCTGCATCCATGGGAGAATTTAGGTTCCCGCCTGGCATGGTATGATCTGCCATCGCATGCATATATCCGTATATGCGCGTTGTCTGACTCGATCTGGTGCTATAGACCCCGGTTGGCAACGGCAATCGTCCGTTTGTTCCCCCCGCGGCTCAGCGGGGCCCTCCGGGCGCAACTTCATCGTCAACCATCGGTGTGAAGCGACCCGCGGAAGCTATGCTGTAAGTCATCTCAGTACGTATACCCCGTCATATTTGTTGATTCGGCCGCAGGCCACCTAGGCGCCCGGGACAAGGGATGGGTCTTGCGCAACAGCAGACGGGGGGGAATCGCATAGGCCGCCGTTGTCGAATCTGGAGGTGGGAGCGAGCGGGGATGTGAAACGCTTGAGGCGGTAGAGATAGAGGTTTGCCGGATGTACGATGGAGTACGCACAGACACGATTGACCATGTGTATCAGTGAGCGGGGTCGGGGCGAGACAGACCTTTGTGTATTTCTAGTTCGCACTATGTATACGTTACTTGTGTTCACACCTTCTTGATACCTTTTGATAGTTAATGGTGTAATGATGATAGGCGCCAGAGCGCACTATACTCAATTTGCTATTCTCTAGTCGAGCGCGACGTCCATTGGGATGGCCGACCTTTTTGGAAAGGTGTTATTTGAATCATTGTGACAACATTCAGACTGAGCTAAAATATACTAGTACAACACCAACAAAACAAGACCAAAGACCGATGTCCAAGAGAGCAAGTAGGATGTCGAAAAAATGAACGGATACAGGTACATCCGTCTGCATTACAGGCAACAGACGATCGCTCGATGAAATAACGCGCATACATGCGCGTTGCGCCATCCGATCCATCAGAGCTCGAACTTCTCGAGCACCTCGACGACCTTGTCGTGGCGAGGAGTGATCCTGATCCTGAAAGGCACTGGCGACCGACCCGACTGGCCGTCGTACTCCCTGAGGTCGATCGGCTCGCCGGGGATTTCACGCATGTCGAACGCCCAGAGCATGCGCGAGATGGTGAGCCAGATCTCACGCTCGGCGACGATCTTCCCGGCGCAGATGCGGCGGCTATGGACGGGGCAGTTTCTGAGCTCTGCGGGCCAGCAGGAGGCGCGAGGAAGGAGAGGTTGAAGACACTTACCCCACCCCGAACATCCAGTGGTCCCGCTGGTACGGGTCTGGCAGGTTGGCGCTCTCCGCTGATGTGAGAGTATCTCCGATATAGCGGTCCGGCTAAAAGGGCACTGTGAGCGTCATGATGGACTGTGAAGAGACGGTATATGTTACGTTGAAAGTGAACGGCTCTGGATGGCGTTGCTCGTTGAAGTGCATTGTATAAGTATTGCAGATCACGACCGTGTCCTTGGGGATGAACTTCCCCTTGTATGTAAAGTCTTCAGAGACAGCATGAGGCGTCCCGAGCCAGAATGGATTGTGGACGCGTTCAACCTTGGTATATTTTCCAGCTCAAATGGCCGCAAGGGGCGGAAGCACACGACGAACCTCTTTGATGATGGCGCGGCAGTAAGGCAAGTTGGGTTCGTCCTCGACGGCGGGGAGGCGATCACGCCCCACCACGCGATCAAGCTCTTCTTGGGCCTTCTTCTGGACGGCGGGATAGGCGGGTATGAGGGCAGAGAACCATTGCATTATGCCCGCTGTCTGTCGTCAAAGCACCCTGTCAGTTCAGGCTAGGGGTCGTGATATGCGTGAGGGACGGGGGCTTACGGTTTCTACCCCGCCAATCATGAATGCAGACGCCAGAATGGCCATGTCAAGATCGTCCAAGCCCTCTTTCTCTCGGGACTCGACCATGCTCTTTGCCGCACAGTCCGGAACTGGCGTGCCCTCCTTCAGCTGCGCCTCAATGTCCTTGACCATACCTCCGTAAGTCTCGATGAGCTCCTTGTGGAGTTTGATCCCCCGGGAGCGCATGGACGTCGGCAGATGTTGAAGAAGAGGGACGAAGTCGACAAGGTTCGACACGGGCCCCGTACAGTTCCTAATACGCAATATCGATGTGAGCACATGGCGAGCCCGGACTCCCACTCGAGATATAAAAAAAGGAAAGAATCGTATTACATGAATTCACGGCTTAGTCTGAGAGCCAAGCTGACGAGCGGGTGGTCTAGGCTGTCTGTCCGCATCCCAAACACGATGGTCAGCATATTGTTGAGTGAGCACCGCCCGGCGTGCGGCTATATTCCCGGAGATCAGAGACGTCAAGTGTGGGCGCCCGTGGGAGGATGCGTACCTGTGGGTTGATGGGGACGGCGCCCGCCTGACTGGCAATATACAAGTTCTTGATCATGGCGGTGGCCTCCCTATCGAGGACAGGGGTGTATCCGTCCACAGCACGCTGGTGAAGCCAAGACCAAGCGATGCGACGGTGCTTTCGCCTAACAAAAAAAAACATGAACGTCACGAGACCCGGCGATATTTCGCGCAGGACGCTGACCATCGCTCGTTGTACGGCGTCGCGGTGATCCCGCGCCCTTTGAAGATGGTCTGGCTCTTGATGAACATCTCTTTCCGAGACGAGAACACCGCGCCGTTCGTGACCATGAGGTCCTTGACGATCCTTGGGTCCGATACGACCACGAAGAGCTGGTTGCCGAGCCAGATGGAGTACATGTCGCCGAATTTCTTGGCCCAATAGTCCAGCGTGAGCTCGGGGTAATGCGTGAGGAAGGGGAACGAGCCTGAGCACAGAGTTTGTTCATCAAAAGCGTTGAATAAATTCGCATCGCCCACGCACCGACAAGGGGCATGCCCCATGGCCCATCAGGGATGGTATTCCCCTGTTTATCGACCATCCGGCGCCGAGGGATGATCTCAGACAGGAGGTAGAAAACTACAGCCGCGACGGTTGCGAGTGCAGTGATGGACTGTGAATTAAGATATGTCTCCGAAAAGGCGCCATGAGGGAAATCCACGAGAGAATAATTCAATTGAATGGACATCGCGAAGAAGAGGACAGTGTGGAGCGGCGGCGGCTTTGACTTGAGGAGATTCACCTAACGGGCATCCCGTCTATATACCCCACAAACCTATACTGCGCTCAAAGGAACAACCACACCCTTAACCACGTTCCGAAATGCGGAGGTCAATTTTAGGTCGGCGTCCCCGACACCTTGGTGTCAAAAGCTAGCACACAGGGCGTCGCTGCAAGGCCCGCCAATGCCCTCACGGCGCCTGGGCAGTATGTGGTTTCGAATGGCCACATACGGCCTCGTTCCGTTTCGGAATGATATAGGGGCAGGAGGGTGGGAAACGGAGACAAGCGCAAGGTGCCAGAGTATGTATGTGAGCGTCGCGGAACGGAACAGAGCGGCTCTGGATTCGGTAAGTTTCAAGATATACGTTCAAGTCGCAGGTATGCGCTCTAAAACGGATGACGGGTTGAGCTTTGAGCGATTGTGCTGGTCGTAGAGAGAAACCGCTCACGTCTGACTCGGGATTTCGAGACCTTCTTGAGCAGATTTGTGACGTCGTTGGTGAGGGTACGAGAGGGCCTGCGAGCAGCCAAGCGACCGAAAGCGCCATCTTTCACACAGTCTACAGAAGCATGATACACAAGTACCTCCATCGCGAGCTTTCCCAGACGATGTAACATCTTCGCTCCGACTCGGATCCCCAGCAATGTCGGATCCTTAGCGAGGCGAGCGGCAAAACACGTCGGGGGTCGGGTCGGGGACACATGACCATGCCTCACAGGGGGGGATTGGCGACGAACGTGAACCAAGAGCGCACCGATCCTACATGCCCGTCGCCGCCGAGTGTCAAGCGCGCGCGCAGCAGTTGCGGGGGAGCCTGTGTGGCGCTAGATCAGATCCCCTCGGGCGCTCTGGACGGCGTGTTTCTGTTTTGGAGCGGGCGAGATCGTGCGCGGCGATCCGATCCGCGACGTCTCTGCGATTACGGTGCATACCAGTATCGGGTCGAGTTTCACTCTGTTCGATTTTTTTAAAACATGGCGGAGGCAGGGGGAGTGGAACATGGGTGCGCGATGAAGGACTGCAACTGCCGTTTTTAGAGATCGACTGGGACGTGTGCTTTGTGAGTCTGATTGATGCCTATGGAGAGCTGAGGTCGTTCCTGGAAGGCTGCAGTTTCGGTCCAGGGCGAACGATCAACACCGACTAGGGCAATAAAACGACGAGTTTAATGAATTTTGTATGAGGCCGCCGCAAACCTTAAAACGCGTCTACAACAGGCGGTCGAGCGGGCAGGCTGGTCAGGCCCTCGGGTCCGTCCCGCCTCCCGTACCTCTGCGTACATACCCGCGGATCAGGCCGTGGCGCCGTCCGACTGACCCGCGAGCCTCTCTGCCGCTCCGGACCGCCCCCTTCGTTCGCTCGGGGCCCCGTTCAAACACTCCATAGCATCCTACGTGCCTCGGAGCCCCAGAGGCTGAATGGAAGCCGGCCAAAGCAAAGCGCGTCAGTCCAAACTCCGCGGCGAGGGACCCAGCGCGCGCCCTGCCTGCCTGCCTTTGACCCCGAGACGAGCTACGCGCACAGGATCATGCACACGCTTGAACCGAGCCCTCAATCCACGGATAGAAGCGCTGCAGAGACGACGAATAACAGCGTCCCTAGACGATAAGGACGTCGGCGGACGTTCGTCCACCCGCGTGCGCGCCACGGGAGCGGGATGCTGGACACGCTTCGCGAGCGGCCGCTGTGATGATAGTGGCCGCCACAAAATCTAGAGCGGGGCCGTGCGCATCCCGAGAGCCTAGACAGCACGGAGAAGGACCCGGCGCGGGCGCTTATACACTGCACACGCCGAACCGAGCAGCGGCCTGCAGCGGCCTTCGACCCTCGACGCCTCCTCCTCCTCCTCCTCGAAGCGGGATGCAGATCCGCGACCGCGCGAGCCCATCGTCCTTCCCTCGCGATTGCTTCGTGCAGCTGCGGTCGACCCACACGGACCCACACACGCGCACACAGATACCTCACACCCAGCTGCGCGTTATCACACCCGCGCGTCCCACTCACCGTCGTCGGTAGTGAAGCAGGAGGCGTCCGAAGCGTCGTGTCCAATCCGCGACATCGCTGCGGCGACGACGTACACCAGAAGCGGGTCTCGTGCGTCACTCAGTTCCACTGAGAGCTGGACGCAGGCTAAGCAGAATGTTGGTGCGCGATGAAGCAAAGCGCGTCGGGGGTCGGGGACGCATGACCACGCCTCACAGGGAAAAAGGGGGGGGAAGGGGGGAGGGGAAGGATAGACAGGCGACGAGCCCGAACCGAGAGCGCGCGGATCCTGCATGCTCGTCGCCACTGCCGAGTTTCGAGCGCGCGCGCGCGCGCAGCAGTGGCGAGGGAGCCTGTGTAGCGCGAGATCAAATCCCCTCGGGCGCTCTGGACAGCCTGCTTCTGCTTTAGAGCGAGCGGGATCGTGCGCGGCGATCCGATCCGAGCGCGACGACGCGTGTTAGAAGCGGGTCGAGGGCGTCGCTCGATTCTACTGAGAGCTGGACGCAGGGGGGGGGGGCAGAATATCGGTGCGCGATGAAGCGGGGGCCGGGGACAGGCTGTCGCCGAGTTTCGAGCGCGCGCGCGCAGCAGCAGTGGCGAGGGAACCAAATCGGGTCGATTTTTTTTTCCATCTGTTCAATCGAAAAGCGTCGGGCGCAGGGGAACAGAACATGAGTGCGCGATGAAGGATCGTTCGTGCCGTTTCCGGAGATCAACTAGGACATGCGCCTGTGCTCGGCGAGTCTGATTGATGTCTATGGAGAGCTGAGGTCGTTCCTCGAAGGCTGTAGATTCGCTCTAGGGCGAACGCTCAACACCGCCTGGGGCGATACGATGACTCGTCAATGAACGTCTGTCTGGGGCCGCCGCGAACCTTGAAACGCATCTATAACAGCAGAGCAGGGCGGCGGGTGCTTTTGCCGCGGAGTTGGGACTGAAGCCATTCGCTTTGGCCAAGGGCTCCGAGACACGCAGAATGCAGCGGTGTGTGTGTGTGTGTGTGTGTTTGAGCGAGGAGGGCGGTCCGGAGCGAGCGGGCAGGATCGCGAGTCAATCGGACAGCGCCACGGCCGCAGTGATCCGCGGGTATGTACAGTGCGCAGACGCACGGGAGGCGGGACGGACCCGGGGGCCTGACTAGCCTGCATGCTCGCTCGAACGCCCTGCACGCTTGACTTTGACTCCAAGACGAGCTGTGCGCACAGGGTGATGCACACACATCGATCGAGAGCCTGCTCCGAGCGAGCGCCGGCCTATGTGTGTGTCCCTCGTACGTGCGAGGCCGCAGAGAATCCGTGCGCTATGCATGGGGAACCTCCAGCGCCGGCAGATGCTGAGGCCGGGACGTCGGCCAAGGGCGGGGATGCACGGATAGAAGCGCTGCAGAGGCGGCCCACAATATAACGGCGTCCTCTCGACGATAAGTAGGTCGGCGGACGGTCGTCCACCCACGTGCGCGCCACGACGGGCCCGAGCGAGATGCCAGACACGCTTCGCGAGCGGCCGCTGTGATGGTAGTGGCCGCCACAAGATCTAGAGCTGGACCGTGCATCCCGAGAGCCTAGACAGCGCGGAGAGGGACCCGGCGCGGGCATTGTACACTGTACACGCCGAGCCGAGCAGCGGCCTGAAGCGGCCTGCAGCGGCCTTCGATCCTCGACGCCTCCTTGACGCCTCCTCCTCCTCGAAGCGGCACCGCAGATCCGCGATTGCGCGATTGCTTCGCGCAGCTGCGGCCGACCCGCCCACACAAACCCACACGCGCGCACAAATAAGTTCCGGCACGCGCGAAGCTGCTGCACGTTATCAGACTCGCGCGCTCCACTCACGACTCGTCGTCGTCGGGAGCGAGGCAGCGGGGATCCGGAGGGGTTTCTCCTGACTGCCCGTCCGATCCTGGAAGGAAGCCGCGAAGCAGGCAGCGCGTGCGGGCCTGGGCTGGGCCACAGAAGTGCACAGCTGTGCGTGCGGGGCAGCGGGCACGCGCGGCGCGGGCCCGATATTGTGGGTCCACGCGCGCGCAGCGTCCATATCTGCGCGCGTGGGTCCCCGCGCGGGGTGTGACTTGGAGGACGGTGCGCGCGCGTGAGAGCCCGGAGGGTTGGGCAATGGGCGAGGACGGTGGCTGAGCTGAGGCGGGAAGCGGCGACGCGCACGGGAGTTGGGCTCGAGGGCGGTTGGGGTTGAGCGAGCGAGGGCTGATCCCTGCGCGCAGAAGGTCCAACGGAAGCTGCGCACGCGAGGACCTGCGCGGCTCTGGTGGACAGGCGGCGGAGATAGCCGGGGGTTGTGGCGGGGAGTTCGGGCGGGAAAGTTTTGTGTGGTGAGGTGTCGCGGTCGGGGTCCAGCTCTGACTCTCTCTCTCGTCCTCCTCCTCCTCGCCCTCGTCGCACTCACTCCACTCTCAACCACTCACTGTATTCTCACCCAGCCCCCGTCTCTGTCTCCTCGTCGCGCTTAGACCCTCTCTTCTGTTCTTCCTAGTGCCCGTGCTTGTCCTTCGCTGTCTTTCGCATTCGCATATTCACAGTCAGCCCTCTCCTCTCCTCTTTCTCTCGCTCGAGCACTTCTCACCCACACACACCCACGCAGTTCCACCACCCACTCCACCATCATGACAAAGTCCCCCGCCCCGCCCGCCCCCGTCTCCTCCGCCTCCGCCAGCTCCTCCCCCACGGACGACGCCGCGCGCAATAACGTCATCCCCTCCGAGGTCGGCTGGCAGTTCGTCCCCCAGTACTACACCTTCGTCAACAAGCACCCCCACCGCCTCCACTGCTTCTACACAAAGTCCTCCACCTTCATACACGGCACCGAGGGCGAGGACGGCAAGCCCTGTTTCGGCCAGCTGGTGCGTCCCACTCGCCCTCCTTTTTCTCTGCGCCGCCCGTTTGGGAGCGCTGCGCGCGCGTCTGTCGTGGCGATGGCGACGGACGTCGTGCGCGCCGCATTCACCGACAGCTGTCGCCGGCGTGGGCGTTAGAGAGAGCGGATCCCGCAGTCGCGCGCGCATGTCGTAAATGCACGTTCTCACGTCCCGCCTCTCCCCAGGAAATCCACAACAAGATCACCTCCATCGGCTTCGAAGACTGCAAGGTCTTCATCCACTCCGTCGACGCCCAGTCCTCCGCCAACGGCGGCATCATCATCCAGGTCATCGGCGAGATGTCCAACCGCGGCGAGCCCTGGCGCAAGTTCGTCCAGACCTTCTTCCTCGCCGAGCAGCCCAACGGCTATTACGTCCTCAACGACATCTTCCGCTTCCTCAAGGAGGAGACCGTCGAGGGCGACAGCGAGGACGAGGACACCCTCGGCAACGCCTGGCCGCACGCCCCGCAGGCCGCCGCCGCGGCGCCCGAGCCCGCGCCCGTCGACGTCGCCGCCGCCGAGCCCGAGGCTCCAGCGGCGAGCCCCGAACCCGTCCCCGCCTCCCCCGCGCCCCAACAAAACGGGCACGCCGCGCCGGCCCCCGCCGCGATCGAAGAACAGCCCACCCCTGCTCCCGTGGCGGCTCCAGAACCCGTCGCCGTCGTCGCCGCCGCCGCCGCCGCTCCCGAGCCGACACCATCGCCCGCGCCCGCGGTCGTCGCTGCTGCTGCTGCTGCGCCAGCGCCGGCTCCGGCCGCCGCTGCCCCACCACAGCCGCAGCCCGCCACTCCCCCCGCCGCCGCCGCCGCGCCTTCTCCCTCCCCCGCGCCTGCGCCCGCATCCTTGCCGACGCCGGCAGCGACACCCGCGACACCCGCGGCGCCCACTGTGCCCGCGCCCGCGCCCGCTCCTGCCCCTGTCCCTGTCCCTGCGGCTGCGCCCGCCGCGCCCTCCGCGCCCAAGACGTGGGCGCACCTCGCGGCGGCCAACTCGAAAAAGTGGGGCGCGGCGGTCGCGCAGGAGTCGCGCGGCACGTCCGAGGCGCCCGCGACGCCCGCCGCGCCCTCGCACGCGCGCGCGCACGGACATGGACATGTGTCGGTGCCTGCGCCTGCGTCGGGGTCTGCGTCTGCGTCTGCGTCTGCGTCGGGGTCGGGTGCGGTGGGGTCGGGCGTGGTGGGTGGTCCGTCGGCGGCGTCGTCGTCGAGTGGCGCGCAGACGCCGGGTGCGGCTGGTGCGGGTGCTGGCGGTGCGGCTGCTGGTGGGTACCATGGGCCCGGGGGCCGCGGCGGGCACCATGGGCCGCAGGGCCAGCGGGAGCCGCACCCTGCGTACGTGGCGGCGCAGAACGTGGCGACCGCGCAGTGTTTCGTCAAGGTGCGTGGCTCGGCGCTCTAAATTTTCGCGCGAACGCGACGCTCGGCGCTGACGCGGGCGCGCAGAACGTGCAGGAGAACATCTCGGAGGCGGCGCTGCGGCAGACGCTGGCGGGGCGGTTCGGGGCGATCAAGGAGCTGGAGATCGTGCGGACCAAGGCGTGCGCGTTTCTCGAGTTTGGAGGCGTGGAGGCGGCGCGGCGGGCGATTGCGGTGTCGTTGCCGCCGGCGCAGGGCGGGGAGGGCGGGGTGCGGGTGGACGTTGGGGAGGGGATGCAGATGCGCGTGCTGGTGGAGACGCGGAAGGAGCGGGGGGAGCGCGGGGAGCGGCCGGTTGGGGGGCGAGGGGCGCGGGGGGGGCGTGAATGGCGGCGAGCAGAGGGACCAGCAGCGGGACCAGCAGCAGCAGCAGCAGCAGCAGAGGGGCGGGTATGGGCGTGGAGGGGCGGGTGTGGGGGGGCGCGGGATGGGGAGGGGGCGGGGGAGCGGGGGAGCGAAGTAGGCGCCGTGCGTGCTGTGTGTTTCCGTTCGGTTCGGTCGTGGTAGGGTGATATGCGGGCGTGTGTGTCGTGTGCGGTGTGTTGTGTTGTGTTGTGCGTGTTGTGTGTTTCGGTTTTCTTATGTCGGGCGCGGGAAAATGACATGAAGGTCGTCGTGCATGGCTCTTGTCTTTTGCTTCGTGCGCGCTCGAAGGATCGTGTTGGCGGGAATGCGGTAGCGTATTGTACTGTGTGATGCACGACGCGCGCGGCGCGGATCCGCTCGATTCGGCACTGCCGCGTACGGCAGGCAGGCGAGGGAAGGGTGCCGGCGCTGCCTATTCGGCCGCGGATGGCGCCCGCTCGTCTCCGCGGGCGCGGTGAGGTGCGGGCTGGATGCGGAAGGAGGGCTGCACGCCTGCTGCCTGGTGGGGGGCAGCTGGGCGGGGGACGGGTGGGTCTTTGTGCTGTGCTCGGACGCCGCGGATCGCGGCGGTGGATCTCTGGGAGCGTGCTTGCCGCAAGGGAGCGAGGAGGCGATGCCGTCATCGCTGCCTGCTCGCCCCTTCATATGCCCGCCGCCCTTCGCGAAGGCTTGCCCCACCATGTCTGCACACCCACCCGCGTCCGCTACGGTGCCCCCCTCGTCCCCCACCGCATCCCACACCGCGCCGTCCGCACCGCCGCCCCCAGCCCGCCGCCTCTCCCTGTCCCTCCCGCTCCCGCTCCAATCCCACCTCCCAGACCTCGCCCACGTCCTGCTCAACCTCCGTCCCCACCCCCCCTCTCCTCCCTCTTCCACCACCACCCGCCTCCCCCGCTCTCAATCCCTCACCCACGCCCTCTCCTCCAGCCCCACCACCCTCGTGGGCCCCGCCGCCGCGTCCTCCGGCCCGACGCCCCTCACCCACCGCGCGCTCCTCGCCCCAGGCGCCGTCGCCGCGCGCGCCCCCGCCGCCCTCGTGCGCGCAGACACGTTCGTCGTGCACGGCGCCGTCGACGTGCGCACGCTCCTCCGCGCGGCGCGCGCCGCGCTCCTGCAGAGCGCCGCGCGCGCGCGGGCGGACGTGTTGGTCGAGGAGAGGTGAGTCGTTCGAGGTTGCCGTGTGAGGTTTATATTATTGTTTCATTGTTGGGCTGATTGTTGGCGGGTTGGCTGTGTGGGGCGGTAGTTGGACGTGCGCTGTTCGCGGGCCGTCGAAGGGCGGCGTCTATCGCGTCCAGGTACGTCTCTCTCTCTCTCTCTCCCTCTCTCCCTCCCCCCCTCTCTCTCTTTTCCGCCCTCGGTATTCGCCATCCGTCTCGCCTTGCCTTGCCGTGCCCCTGCCTGCCCCCGATCGCGCACACGCACTCACTGAGCCCCTGTCCATCCACGCACGTGCTCCCCCTCCCCCCCCTCCACCTCGCACCTCGCCTTTCGCATGTCCGCGCTCACCGCGATCGCGTCTCCCATGCGCACGACGTCCTCCTCTCCGCTCGCCCACCCGATCCCACATCCATCACGCACGCAATCGACCACGCCCAACCCCACCCTACCTGTCCCCAACCCTACCTGCCCCCAACCCTACCTGCCCCGAACCGCACCGACCCAAAGATCGAATACAAAGCCACCCCCGCACGCGCCGCCCAACCCACCGCCGCACCCACCGCCGCGCCCACCGCCGCGCCCGATTCCCCCCAGCCCAATCCCGCGCCCCCGCCTCCCCCGCCTCCCCCGCCTCCCCCATCTCCCCCGACTCGCCCGCCCCCGAGTCGCCCCCGCGCCCCGCGCGCGACCCCGGCCGCCCCGTCGCGCTCGACCGCGCCCGCGCGCTGAGCATCCCGGGGCTCATGACCATCGCCGAGCGGCTGTGAGCCGAGCCAACCACATGTGCGGCGCCGCGCCGTGCGTCTTTCTTTCGTCTCGAACCCATCCTTGCCGCCCCGCCCCCGCCCGCCCGCCCGATTTTTTCGCCGTAGACTGTCCTCGTGCCCGCGCCCTGTCGCCGCTGCCGCACACTGCCGCATCCGCATCCGCATCCGCATCCGCGTCCGCACAATGCGGCTCCCTCTCTCTCTCTCTCCGTTTCTCGGTGTCTGTCTCCCACCTTGTCTGTTTCTTGCGCTCCTGCCTGTACTTCGTATCTGCCCCCCCGGCGCTCTCACAGCGTCCGCCGCGCCCGCCTGCATTGTACCCATACGCCCCATACGCCCATACGCCTCCATACGCCTCCATACGCCTCCAGAGTCCATACACCACATCGCACCGTCCTGTACCATACCATACCATACCGTACCGTACCGCACCGCACCGTACCATACCGTACCGCACCGCACCGTACCATACCGCACCGCACCGCACCGCACCGCACCTGTACCCGTATCACTGCAGAGCGCGCCTCAGCACGCCTCTCGACCCGCCCGGCCCCACATGCCGTATGCCGTAAACACGCGCGCGCGCAGTACCCGCGCGCCTCCCCAATCTCAGCCGCTCGCCCGCGGCCGCCCACACACGCGGCGGCACGCACGCGAGTGTATGCAGCCACTCCCGTCGCGCGCGTCTTGGAGGAACAGTGGCTCCTGCGCTCGGTGTGAACGCGATTGTCGTGCGTCGGGTCGGGGACGACACCACCCCGCTCTCTTCTTGGATAAAATACGACACGATACGATACGACACGACACGACACGACACGACACGACACGACACGACACGACGCAAAAATCATCACAACGCAAAAACACAGCACGCATGCCTCTACGCTCCCTGCATACGCACTCCATCCTCGCGGAGCCTCCAGCACCGCGACACAACAACAACAAAAACATACATGCGTCCTCCGTTCGTTCATTCCAAACGCCCGCCTTGACCCGCTCGCTCGCCCGACTCCCAACCGCCCTCGCCGTCGGACCCTCAATACCGATACCCGCCGCCGCCGCCGCCGCCGTACCCCCCGGTCCCGGCTCCGGGAACCCTCCCGCCCCAGGCATCCTAGGTCCTCCAGGCCCACCGCCAGGCATCCCGGCATCCCGGCATCCCCGGCATCCCCGGCATCCCAGGCCCTCCCGGCCCTCCAGGCCCCCCAAACGGCGGCGGCTGCCCGTACCCGCCCGGCGCGCCATACGACGGGCCATACCCCGGCATCGCAGGCGGCATCCCGGGCATGCTGGGCCCCCCGCCGCCGCCGGGCATGCCGCCCCCAGGAGGGCCAGGGGGACCTCCATACCCGCCGCCGCCTCCTCCGCCGGGATAGTCGTACCCGCCAGGTGCAGACGCCCCAGGGAACGAAGGCCCGCCGCCGAAGCCCGACCCAAACCCTCCAGGCGGTCCTCCAGGATACGACGACCCGCCTGCGGGAGCAAAGTCGGCGCCGGGGAACGAGGGGCCGCCGCCAGGGAACGAGGGCGCGCCGCCTCCGCCGTGCTCGTGGCGGTGCTGCTCGTGGTGCCCGTGTCCGTGCCCCTGTGCGTGTGCGTGGCTCGGCGACGGCGAGTGCGAATGGTGCGAGGGTCCGTGCCCGTGCCCGTGTTCATGTGGCCTCGAGCCTCCCGGCATCGTCGGCGGCGGCGGCGGCGGACGCGCGCCCATGGGCGGCGGCGCACCGCCTCCGTGCTCGTACCCTCCCGGCCCCGACGGCCCCGACGGCGGCGGCGGATAATACTCGCGCCGCCCAAAATTCCCCTGCCCCGCGCCCGACCCCGATCCCGAGAACGAGCCGAGCAGCCCCTGCGCCTGGTGCACCCCCGGGATCTGCCCGAGGTAGCCCTGCAGGCTGCCCTGCACCTGGTGCGCCGCGCCGACGGCGATCCCGCCGCCCGCGGACGTCGCGGCGGCCGACGAGGCGGAGCCGCCGCCGCCGCCGCCGCCCCGACGAGGCGCGTGTTCTCGTGGTTGCGCACGGCAGCTTTGGAGAGCCGCCGGAGGACGTCGGATTGGCGGCTGCCGAGGGACTGTAGCCAGGACTGCATGTAGGCGAGCATGGAGCGCTGCACTTCGGACTGCGAGTTGTGGAAGTCGGGGTGGAAGCTACGGGTGGGGCGCGGGAGCGATGAGCGGGAAGGGGAACAAGACGGGACGGGAGAAGAGCGCTCACAGGCACTGGAGGATGTCCTCGGTGATATTGCGCACGTTCATCGAGGTGTCGTCCCACGCCTTGGTGACGAGCGTCACCGTGTGTTTCTGCACGCGAAGCCACTGTACTCAGCACCGCCCACGCCTGCACGCCCGCACACGAAACACGTCACGCACGACGATGATTTTCGCGAGGTTGCCCGCGGGCTCGTTGAGGATCAGGTTCTGCGAGCGGCACGGCACATGAGCGCGCTGCCGCGAATGGGACATCCGTCGTCGAACACTCACAAAGTGGTCTTTGCTCAGGAACGAGTGCGTCGGGTCCGACTAAATTGTCGCTTTAGTATCAGATACCTAAACAAATCCTTTCGAGAGGTGCACGCTCACCGCTCTCTGGTCATTGAAGACCTTACACACGCAGAAACGTCAACATTGTGTGATGTGAGAGGGAGACAGGATCCGCACCTCGTACTGATCGTGCGTGTTGATGACCTCTCCGGACGCCGTCATGAGTTGGCTGCTCGCAGTCTGCAGCAACGGCTTGAGAAACGGCTGTTCGTCGTCGTAGAAATTCCTCTCGTCAGCATCCACCAGAGTAAATGAGAACGACCGAGAGCCAGTACCTCGAGAGTCGTAAACACGAAGACTGCACGTACGCAAAACCGGTCAGATGCAGAGCAAAAGGGAGGGACAAGAAAGGGACAATCGCCTACCAGAAATGGAGTCCATGAGCTTCTCGATGAGAGGCCCGAGCCCGGGGATTTTTTCTGCGCGCGGAACACAAAAACGCTCAGTACGCGAGGCTCCTCGCCAAACACCAAACACCATCCTCACCGATCGTCTTTTCAATCTTCTTCACAACTGAACCGCCCCGCCAAAAAAGTAAAATGTCAGCCTCGCCAAAACCCGACGTCCCTCGTAAAGAAGCAGACGCACCCGAGTCCCTGAAGCTCAACACCTGCCACAGCACCGAGTGCAGCTCCTGCGGGCTCAGCTGGTCCGGCGGCTTCCCGCCGTACGCGGGCGCGTCGCGCAGGCGCTCGATGCCCTCCATGTCGCGCGACATCTCGCCACCCGACCCGCCCGGGAGCTTGAACAGCAGATCGCGCAGCGTGTCCGCGGGCGAGGACCCGCCCGAGACGGACCGCGAGCGCGCGGAAGACATGGCGCGGTTGAGGTCCGTGACGGAGGCCTGGTGCGTGAGGGGTGAGGAACTGTAGATGGAGCAAGGATCGGGAGGGGTGGCTCACTTCGCTCTAGATTGAGACAGTCGTACGACGAAACGTCAAATAATGAGTCAAAGACTTTGCAGATATAAAGGACGCACGATATGATCCGTCGCCTCTGCGCGCATTCATCCCCAAAACCAAAACAATCAGCCACTCATTCTCCTACACCCGCACAACAAGCGACAAAACAGAAACAGACAGCCACAAGACGCACCTCCGAGCAAACTGTGTATGAAATCGCTCGACCCAAACGTGCCGGTCACGAGCGGCGCGACCCACTTCCCGTTCTGCGCCTGCACGCGCGCGCTATCGCCGACGTGCATGAACACGTCCGTGTGCCCCTGCGCGACGAGCGCGAGCTCGCAGAAGTTCGAGTGCGCGGAGAAGTCCTCGAGCGTGTGCAGCTGTTGGCCGCAGCAAAGCAAACGGCGCGGTGCCGTCGGCGCGTCGGTTAGTCAGGTGAGTCGCGAGCGGCGAACAGCGAGCGGAGGGGAGACACGCACGGCTTGTCCAAGTAGACGGTACGCTTCGTATTCGTCTTGCTTGCGCCCCTGCGCGCGGTGCTGCCGGCCCATGTGGATACACTGCTCGAGCGTGCGGCGCACGAGCGCCTTGGACGTGTCCCACGAGCCGCTCTCTACGGTTCGCACACCAGACGTGCGCGCATATAGCCATGTATGACGGAAAGAACGGGAGTGGAGAGTGTGTGATTTGATTATGAGTATGACGTTGGATGGGGTGGGATGAGATGAGCGACGGAGAGGGAAGATTCGGAAAGGCGCGCGCACGTACCGTTCGCGATATAGTTCTTCATCCCCGAGCGTGGGTCGATCTCCAATTCTCTCGGCTGTCGTAACCAAACACAAGAGCAACAGTAGCGCGAACAAGAAGCCCGATGTCAGTAAGGCACCAGCGTAGCCCCCTCGTCACACCTCCACCAGCCCGATCCAAAGACAAGTAGACGAGAGGCGCAGAGGAGGAGGAAAAAGCGAATGAACACGCACGTCAACGGGCCCTCTCAATTTCGGATTATACTTCCGCGCGTCCTCGCCGTCGCCGTATCCCTTCGGGTTATCGATGTGTTCCGTCTGAGCCCCCCAAGCCAGTCAGCGTCAAAGCGCAAGATAGGCAGGCGAGTCGAAAACCAGAGCTGTGGAGAGATGGGCGAGGGCTTACCGGGAGGTAGACCCCGAGGCGCTCCTCGGTGACCTCGAACTCGTTCGTCGCGTACCCGTGAGCCTGGCATCGCCCCCAAAAAGAAGATCGGCAGTACATTAAGCGGACAGCAGGACGTCAGCGGTGCGTTCGCGGTCGCGCGGGGTGATCGCACGCATGCGTGCGCGTGGTACGTACCAAGAAGCCGAGAGCCATGCACAGGTTGATGATAGTCTGCAAAGTCCCGTTATGTGGAGATCAGGACGTCGGAGATGCGATCGCGATCGTGCGCGAAGGGTCAGAGGGAGGATGGGTGAGTGGGTGCGCGCGTACCTGGAGCTGCAGTTTCTTCAATCCGGCGATATCGACGGCCTGACGGGGCAGCGGTAAATCGCCCGACCGCATACAATCGAGGTGGGGCTGAACGAACGCACCTGGCTATAATCTCTCAACCAGTTCCTGCGCGCGATCGCCGCATCAGCATTCCATCGTCCGCACACAAACCGAGGGCATATGTGGAAAAGGAAGGAGGGGTGAACGATCGGGAGACGCACCCGAAATACACGCGCTTGACGTCGAGCCCGCCGAACTTGGAGCCGCCTTTGCCGATGAGGGCGCCGAGCGCGAACCCGCCGCTCTTCTTCGCGATCTCCGCGAGGGTGTCCTCCTACATGTGCGTGCGCGACGCGCGTGAAAAAACAACAACAACAGGGAGTGAGGGGTCTCGATCTTGCGGCATCGCGATACGCGAAGAAGAGAAGGGCAGACGCACGATGTCGCCGTGGCGGAAGGCGCGGCCCTCCATGTACGCGAACCTGAGAGGAAAGGAGGTCGATCAGGATTTTTGTAGCGAATGCGGCGCATTTTGCGTGTCCTGTCCCATCGCTATCTCGAGTGAGGAAAGGCGCACGCACGAGGGGATGTTGCCTGCGCCGAACGCGAGGACGCCATTGCCGGGGAGACAGACGACGAGGACGACGAGGACGACGAGGAGGATAGTTGGGTGTGTTGGCATTGTGTTCTGTGTGTGCGATGGAGGACGGGTGTGGGCGGTATTTACAGGGCGGGGGATGGCAGAAGAACAAGAACAGGCGCTCAAAGGCGGTGGTCCGTGACGTCATCCAGCTCTTTCGCTTGGCAGCCTCGACGCTCCTCCGTCTGTCACCCTCAACAGCCCCTTCAACTCTGCAGAGCCCATCTCTCACAGATCTGCGGCACGAGCGAATGAGCACCTGTCTTTGTCGCCAGTGCTGATATCTGTGTCCCATGTATGCCATCAACTGCATCAGGGCCCAGAGGCTATCATAGACGCCTATCAGGAATGCACTGCGCAGGGTCAGGCGCCCACACTTCCCCGGAAGCATAGCCCTGTGCTGAGTCGGCGAGAAGTCAATGGACGGCGACGCGCAGGCAAGTCCAGACAACGATATCCCTCGTCGACGCCATTTCTACCCCCTCGACATCTGCGCCAACAGTAAACTGATCGCCCGGCCCGCCTGGGTACTCAATTGTGCGATCCCGCCGCAAGCGTCTAGAGTTAGCGCGTCACTCGAGCTTCAGCCCGCCAACGCGGACACGACTTCGTTCTGCACGTCTGCGCCGACTCTGGCGCTCTTCGGGATGTTCGCGGTCCTGAGGTCGAAGTACAACACCAGGACCCTTCGCTTCGTGATGAATGCCCAGATGCACGAATACACACCTTCACATTCCCCTCCTTCCGACCATATAAGGCTGCGCTAATGACAGTGCTTCGCTTCTTGGAGTGTCTTTACTGCTTTTGAATGGATGTTGCTGTGTTTTATGCGAGAGTTGAGACTTGTATAACGCCTGTCGGTTTGGCTGGTGAGTGCGTGGGAGATGACCCTTCCGAGATGATCCTAACATTCTCCTGTATAAGGCGACAGAATCTAGGCTGCGCCTTCTGCCGATGTTCCTAGAAGTTTAAGGAGATCCATTTTTCACAGACTCAACGATGTGTCACGGCGTGCATTTCCAGGAATCGTCTCCGTGGAACATATGAATCGCGCACAATTTGCTTGCTAGCCCACGTCACTTGAGAATCAACTGCGCTGCCTCCCGGAGTCCCTGGGCGCAAACTGAATCTGTGTCCATCACTCCTCGTGTTCCGCATTATAAGCAGAGGAAAGCGCCTTGTTGTTCACTGACCCGCAGCCTGATATCCATCCTTGTCCATCGTTCCAAGGCCCGCGGATATCTGGATCCTCGGGTCTTTCTTTAGCGTATTTATCATCACCGATGCTGCTTACACCGTGCGGCGCATTTTCAGCTCCTTCGCAGGCATGACTCGCCATAGTCGGTTCCATCATACAAGCCATGCGCCAATCCACCCGCCGTGTTTGTCATCAGTGCAGCTCGGGCTGGTATATGCTCTCCAAGCCGCCTTGAGTAGAAGCTTCGGGGCCCCAGATGGCAGTCTTGTCTACCCGATGTTCTTGGTCAGTCATGAATGTCATGAATGGTTTAAAAGAGCCTTGGCCAGCAGATCATCTTCATCATCCTCCACTTCTCTTTCAATTGTCGGCCTTAACCTCTCTAATATGTCCAAGAAGGTCATTCTCGTTATAGGCGCCACCGGCGCTCAGGGCTTGGCTGTCGTAGACGGCCTCCTCGCTCAGTCTGCGGACGGCACGCCCTCTCCTTACGCCATCAGAGCGCTGTCGCGCAATCCTGACAGCGCGCGCGCCAATGGGCTGCGCAGCAAGGGCGTAGAGGTCGTCAAAGGTATTGCTATGATTTTCTTCCCCTGCTCACTCCTTGACCCAAAGCCTCTCTTTCGCAGGAAATACGAGTGACCTGCCGTCGGTCGCCGCGGCGCTTGATGGCGTGTATGGCGTGTTCGTGAACACGGACAGCGAGACCATGGGAGAACAGCTGGAGACGTACATCGGTATCAGGCTATTCGAGCTGGCTACCACCGTCAAAAGTATCCGGCATTATGTCTGGAGCGGCTTGGATTATGCGTGGAGGGTGAGTGTCGTCTGCCTACCTGAGTCTGCGATGCTCGGATCTCAATCTTCGTCGCAGGACACGGGCTACAACCCGCTCTACCAGGCGTCTCAGTACACCGGCAAGGCGCGGGTCACGGAGTTCATGAAGGCGCAGCCCTCGGTCGTCAGCGAGACCGCGCTGTCTTGGACCGCGATCACGACGGGCCCGTACATGGAAATGCTGAAAATGGTACGTCACGCCGACCAACGAACGTATCGCCATCTCACTTCACTTTGTGTTTTCGTTCTCATGCAGTTCATGTTTGGCCCCGTCAAACGCCCAGACGGGACCTTCGTCTTCGCGGCCCCCATGGGCGACGGACACGTGCCCATGATCGCGCTCGCCGACATCGGCTTCTTCGCGCGCTACGCCTTCGACCACCGCGCGCTCACGTCCGGCCAGGAGCTCAAGGTCGCGAGCGAGGTCGTCGGGTGGGAGGACGTCGTCTCCACCTTCACAAAGGTCACCGGCCACCCGGCGGTGTTCAAGCGCCTGTCGATCGAGGGCTGGATGGACCTCTTCGACGAGGCGACGCTGCGGACGCCGTTTGGTGGCGGCCCGCTCACGTTCGAGGAGAACTTCGCGGGGTGGTGGCGTCTGTACAGGGACGACGTGATCCAGCGGGATATGACGTGGATCCGGGAGATCAACCCGAATGGGTATACGCTGGAGAGGTGGATGAGGGAAAATCGGTATGATGGGAGCTGGAGTGATGAGGGCGTGTTGAAGAGGGACGAGGACGCGAAGGGCGCTGTGATCGACAAGGAGAAGATCGCTGCGGCGTAGGCTGCTACTGTGTCACGCGCCTTGTTCGACTCAACATGCCTTTGCCCGCTCTCACCGTCCATGCAAGTAACAGTAGCACCCGGCAGATACTCTTTGATGTGACATGCGACTCGTAGCTCCTAAAGATAAAGAATGTGCTCTGGGTTGATGTAAAGGAATCGCAACCTATTACGAGAGCTTGCAAGTGCCGCAATGCAATACAGTGATATTCCGTGTACGCCGCCGTCCTCGATAATACACAGTGGGGTCGCGACTTCTCCTGACGAGGAGACTCGCACTCGCAATGTTTCCTGACGAAGAGACCGGGAGCTTGTAATGTCTCCCAAGGAGGGGACTCGAATTGCATTCTCTCCTGGCGAGGAGCCCTGGAGTTGTAATGACTCCCGACGAGGAGACTGTAGATTGCAAGAGCTCGCAGCGACTCGTAACGCGTAGGTAACGGCCGGCAATGGATTGCAAGTCGGGCCGCGAATTACGATACCCATAAGGGGGAATAATCCTTGTAAGTTACAATTTTGTTGATGCACCTTTGGGAGCCATTTTCAACCCAGAGCCTCTCGGCAGTGATGCTGCTCTCACAGATTTGCGGCACGAGCGAATGAGCACCAGTCCTTGTCTCCAGTGCTGATGCCCTTGTCCCTTGTAGACCATCAACTGCATTAGGGCACAGAGGCTATCATAGACTCCTATCAGGAATGCACTGCGCACACTTTCTCGGGGTCTGACGTTCGACGGCATAGCCTGTGCTGAGTCGGCGAGAAGTCAATGGACGGCGATGCGGAGGTGAGTCCAGAGAATGATATCTCTTGTCGACGCCATTTCTACTCCCTCTACATCTGTGCCAGCAGTGAACTGAGCGCTTGGAGTGCGCTTGGCCCACCTAGGTACCCCATTATGCGATCCCGCTGCGAGTGTCTCGAGCTCCCGCGCCACTTGAGCTTCAGCGCGCCAAAAGGGACACGAATTCGTTCTGCTCGTCTGCGCCCAATCTAACGCTCCTCGCGCGGTATCTCGTGATCAGCCCAGACTCAGACCCGCAGCTTCTCTTTGCGCGCGTCGTGGGCTATGTCGCGCGCGATTGCGGAGAGGAGGTTAATCTAACTCTATAAACAGCAATGGGCCGTTGTGGATTCTCTCCTCCGCGTCTAATGTTCCCGGTGCTGACGTGGAAGTACATCACCAGCACCCATCGCTCCGTGATGAATGCAAAATTGCACGAATACACACCTTGACATGCTTCTCCTCTCCAGCTCATCGAGAGCCGCGCTGATCACAGTGATTTGCTTACTGGAGTGTCTTTGCCGTGTTTAAGGGATGTTGCTGTGTCCTGTGCGAGACTTGTACAGCGCCTTTCGGTTTGGCTGGTGAGTGCATGGGAGATGGTCCTCCCGAGATGACCCTAACATACTCCATGCGACAGAATCTAGACTGTGCATTTGACCAATGTTCTATAGAAGTTCAGATATTGAAATCTTTCTCAGATTCAATGGCGTGTCACGGTGTGCATCTCCAGGACTCGTGCGCGCTTTCATAGAGACAACTTTTCCGCTGGCCCACATTGCCCTGAAAATCAAACGTGTTGCCTCCCGGGTCCCTGTGCACAAGTTGAAAGTGAATTCGTGTCCATCACTCCTCGTGTTCCGCAGAACAAGCAGATAAAAGCGTCTTGTTGTTCACTGACCGCAACCTGACACCCATCCTTGTCCATCGTTCCAAGGTCCGCGGATTTCTTGCCCCTCGGGTCTTTTTTTAGCGTATTTATCATCGCCGATGCTGCTAATACCGTCTTTCCTCTATAAGCATGTCGTACATCTCCCTCGGAGCCATCATCAGCTCCTTCTCAAACATGGCTCGCCGTAGCCGGCTCCACTATCTAATACATCCAAGCCGTATGCCAGTCTACCCGTCAAGTTTGTCATAGGTGACTATGCAGCTCGGGCTGGCATATTGTTCCCTTTGCTCTCCAAGCCATCTCGAAAAGAAGCTTTGGGATTCAAGATAGCAGCCTCTCGATGTTCTTGGTCAGTCCAGGATGCTATGGAGGGTTTAAAAGAGCTTTGACCAGACGAGCATCTACATCGTCCTCTGTTTCTCTTCCAGTCGTCAAGCATAACTTCTTTATCATGTCCAAGAAACTCATTCTTGTCATAGGCGCCACTGGCGCTCAGGGCCTAGCTGTCATAGACAGCCTGCTCGCACAGTCTGCGGACGGCGCGCCCTCTCCTTACACCATCAGGGCGCTGTCGCGCAATCCTGACAGTGCGCGTGCCAATGTGCTGCGCGGCAAGGGCGTACAAATTGTCAAAGGTGTTTTTCTGTGGTCAACCTACCCGTCCACTCCTTGATCTCAGAGTGTCCGGACTCTTTCACAGGAAACACGACGGACTTGTCGTCGGTTGCTGCGGCACTTGAGGGCGTGTATGGCGTATTCGTGAACACGGACAGCGACACGCTTGGAGAGCAGCTGGAGACATACACCGGCATCAGGATATTCGAGCTGGCTACGACCGTGAAGACGATCAGGCATTATGTCTGGAGCAGCCTGGATTACATTTGGAGGGTGCGTGTCGTCCGCCCGCCTCAGTCGGCGATGCTCAGATCCCAGTGCTTTCTTTACAGGACACGGGCTACAATCCGATCTATCAGGCGTCCCAGTTCACCGGCAAGGCGCGGGTCACCGAGTTCATGAAGGCGCAGCCCTCGGTCGTCAGCGAGACCGAGCTGTCTTGGACAGCGATCGCGACAGGCCCGTACATGGAAATGCTTAAAATGGTACGCCCTCGACTCGCCACGCCGCCTAACGAACGCATCGGCATCTCATTTTGTGATCTGGTTCGTGCACAGTACATGTTTGGCCCCGTCAAACGCCCAGACGGGACCTTCGTCTTCGCGGCCCCCATGGGCGACGGACACATGCCCATGATCGCGCTCGCCGACATCGGCTTCTTCGCGCGCTACGCATTCGACCACCGTGCGCTGACTTCCGGCCAGGATCTCAAGGTCGCGAGCGAGGTCGTCGGGTGGGAGGACGTCGTCTCCACCTTCACGAAGGTCACCGGCCGCCCGGCGGTGTTCAAGCGCCTGTCGATTGAGGGCTGGATGGACCTCTTCGACGAGGCGACGCTGCGGACGCCGTTTGGTGGCGGCCCGCTGACGTTCGAGGAGAACTTCTCTGGATGGTGGCGTCTGTACAGGGACGACGTGATCCAGCGGGACATGGCGTGGATTCAGGAGATCAACCCGAATGGGTATACGCTGGAGAAGTGGATGAGGGAGAATCGGTATGATGGGAGCTGGAGTGATGAAGGCGTGTTGAAGAGGGACGAGGACGCGACGGGCGCTGTGATTGACAAGGAGAAGATCGCTGCAGCGTAGGCTCGCGCCTTGTTCGACTCGATATGCCCTTGCTCGCTCTCACCGTCCATGATGGGATGCGACTAACAATAGCACGCGGCAGATGCTCTCTGATGTGACATACTGTACGACTATGACTCGTAGCTCTTAGAAGGTGGTGTATAAATGTGCTCTGAGTTGATGTAAATACAGGCTCGAGTTTTCAAGTACTCAAGCAGATCAAAGGTAACTCCAACTTCGCGCCCTTATTTCCACACCTACTGTACCACAACATCGCTCGTGATCCGAACGCCCAACGCGTTTCCTTCGTGGTCTTCCACCCGCAATCTTTGGGGAGCACGGAAAGCCCTGCCATCAGCGTCCCAAAATGCCCTCGGTGCAAGGCGGCCACCCCGGCTGGATTTAAAAATCGCACGACCTTCACGGACGAGGGAAGACGGTACCTCAACCAACCGAAGACTTGCCGATACGTTTCTGCGCTAGCCAGGACCTGCGACGAGTAGATGCCCAAGTGCGTGATAGACGAGAAGTATGGGCCTGCGGCCTCGTCGCCTTGGAACAGCCACCCCCAGTCGGCCATGAGGAGGACCACATGGCGGAGGCGAGGGCAGAACCGCGTCAGGTGCTCGCATTGCGCGGAGGCCAGGGGCGCGTACACCAAGAAATACGCGGTGGTGAGCGGCGACCCGGCCGCGGTCAGGAAGCCCTCGACGCAGTGTTCTGAGACTTCGCCGATCTCGTGGAACAAGGCTTGCGTGAGATGCGGCGACACGATCGCGTGCCGGGAGACGGCGCAGATGTCGGGCTGCATGCTGTGCATCAGCGTGGAGAAGCGCAGCTCCGGAAGGGCCGGGAAGTCGAGGAGACAGAGGTCGTCGGCCAAGCAATCGTGGAAGCCTACCACGCAGGTGCGCAACTTCTGGAAGCGCGCGAGGAGAGCCCCGAAGGCAGCGCTGGCCGGCGGCGGGTCGACGTCCCAGATGAGTTTCTGCAGCGTCGTGCTGCAATTTGCGCCGAGCGTCTCCCACAAGCGAGTGGCCACATCCTTGTTGTCAGCATGCAGCTCCCCTTGGAGATTCAGTACGCGGAGCCTCGAGAGACACCCGACAAGCGGCGCGAGCGTCGTTAGCACCTCCGATTCCATGATGAAATCGATGTCCACCATGTCGAGGCGACGCACGCAAGAACCGAGCATAGTTCCGCGTGAACCCGTTGAGCATAAAGCGTCGTGCAGAGCTTCCAGCTGGCGAACGTTGCGGATGACGACCGCTTGATAAAGAAGCGGAGAGACGAGCGCGAGCCAAAGTTTGCAGACACCAACCAAGGCACGCTTTGTAGCAAGGGACTCGCGAATTTCGACAGCATCCTTGCGGTATGGGAGCAAGGCTTCATCCAAGGGGGATGCCGACTCGAATGGATCATGGATGTCTGGATCGAGGATCCCAGGAACGACCGTTGCCAGCTCAAAGATGTGCAGCCAGACTTCATTCGGGATTAGCGGCGGAGACATCGTCCGACCGTTGGTCCGACCTAGCAACATTGCAGATGATCCCTATTGAATCATAAATGTGAGCCTGCCTGCATGGAAGAGAAAGGGTGACTCGACGTACGATGCGTGAGCTCGCCATTTCCGTTCGTGTTAGACAGTGACGCTGAGCGTTTCTTTCAGCTGCTCGAGGCTAATGTCAGTAATGGGAATAGCCTGGTAGACCGACCCAGGTTGGAAAGGTCGCTGCACCTATATATACAGACGATACGTGGTGGCAGATGCACAAGCCGCCATAGCGGCGCGATTGGAAAATTGCCAGTATCTCCGTGGGCATCGCTGTCAGCTGCACTGACCAGTCTGCGGTCCTCAAACAATTCAATCACAGCCCTTAACTGGCGATATTTTATCCAGCACAAACCATTCCCAGTAAGTACCGTATCTTCAGCAGGCCGCAAATCAAACGGCAATTCTATCTACTCGGAGAACCGATGTCATCTGGGCCTCCATACGACTGGTCTCTCGCCTTTCTTTTTCCTGTCTTCTCTTTACAGTGACTTGCATATCATTCTGCAGGTCGGTTACTACTATATAACGCAAACCTCCACATTTTGTGTACTGTTATTTTGGTCTCGCCCTCGTTGATCTCGCTGCCCCTGTCTGATCCTGTCAATGGTTTCTGATATAAGAAACCATTGCCGCATATGGCTCTCTACACGCTCTCCTATGAGGCATTTCATTTCCAGTAAAGATTTCCTGTATTGGGCCGTTCAGATCGGTGGCTGTGTCGCTCCCGCACTGCCAGCGCTCTTTACAGCTCCACAGACGGTTGTGGTATGAAGTTGAGATGGCACCTCACCGGCCAACCACATAGCTCCTCAGCGACTGAGCGAGAGCGAGGAGGGCCACAGATACCGCAAACGGTCACACAGTGATCATCCAAGTGATTGCAGAGCTCCTCAGCGCAAGAGGCAAGCAAGAGGGTGACTAAAGAGCCCCTCAGTGCAAGGCTGAAAGCAAGAGTGAGATAACGACCCTCAAAGACGAGATCATATCTGACCATATGAGGCAAAGCTTTCCTATATAGGACGAAAACGGACAGAAAGATAAGACGTCGTCGAGCAGAAAATGGCAAAATTATCTATACATAGGACAACTTCCTCTTAAGACGATGTGGTGTTGAAACTGGCAAATTTATCCATAAGTAGGACATTTTATATATATCAGTCTGTACGACAACTATACGACAATGTATAAAAGATGTCAACGTGGCCGACACGAACCAGACATTACAGTTTGACTACAAAAGCAAGAGCAAGGCGCCGGAGCGAAGCGACGGTGTGCCTTGTGTTCTGTAGTCTTTGTTTGTCTTAACCAAATACGTGACATTTGACGCCCATCGTGCTGTCACCCCGAACTGCCCGTGCTTCTTTTGAACATCCACCTGCCCGCGCTCTGCTCTGCGCGCCAACATTGACCTATTCCCTCGACTGTTCCGCCATAACGCTCGCTAATTGGTAGAAATCTGACCCTCCAAGAAAATACTGAGGTCTCCACGACCATCCTTGGTGCTGGACAGCGCAAAATCTAGTGGAGCAACGAACTAGCAACGAGCGCGCCTGCTGACATCATATGTGACTGGCCGTGACTGTTTGGCTACTACAAACAAAAACTATGAGGCTTGACCTGCAGAATGATATGCAAGTCACTGTAACGACATCTCTAGCTACCGCTCCAAAACAGTACTGCCGAGCCAGTATCTCTTTTGAAAAAAGTAAGCCTCCAGCGGTCCGTCCACACCGAGTCAACTGTTACGCGACACGAGCAGCCGTGCTCGCGAGCCTTGTGGCTCACAGATGTACTCACGAGACAGTACTGGTAGGCGCAGGTTTCCCTTAACCTTCTTTTCAAACCACGCCAAAACCGAGAATCGATCGACGCAGAGCTGTGATGCTACAGTGGAGGCTGGGTAATTACAAGACATCAAGACATCAAGAAGCAGAAAGTAAAAGAGAACACGGAGCAGCGTGCGCGACAGTACTACTAGCCGGTAAGCAATAGCATGTATGCGACAAAAATCGTCGAGGGCCATCCAAGAAAACATAATTATACATCACAGATCGTCTCGCTTGCGTCCAACTCCCAACGCAAGCCTCGTAGCTCGTCGTCACGCACCACTGCCCCGCCTCGCCACGGGCGCGCGCTCACGCCTTCTCCACCTCGTCGATTTCCTCCTTCTCCCCCTTCTCTGCGTACTCTCGCTCGCCCTCGACCGCCTTGCGCCCGCCGTGCTGCGCCGGCTCGGGGCCGAAGTGGTACAGCGGCTCGAGTGTCGCGCGCTTGTCGAACAGGACCCACCTCCGCACGAAGTACGGCAGCGCCTTGGTCACCTGGTAGCGCATGTGCGTGCGCGTCGGCACCGCGAAGACGTAGTCGAGCTCCTCGAGCGTGCGCTGCTTCGTCTCGGGCACGAAGAGGAAGATCATCACGAGCGCGACGACGTTCAGCCCGCTGCGCGCGCGACATCAGCGCGAGCGAGAGAAGGGTGGGTCAGGATGAGGCAGGGGAAAGGAGAGGGAAGAGAGGGTAGACGCACGCGTAGAAGCAGAATGCGCCGATTGGGTGGAGCGCGTCGAGCATCGCGGGAAACGTGATCGACAGCACGGCGGCCCAGCCCAGACACGTCGCGACCGCCCAGCTCATGCCCACCTCTGTCCAGTGCGACACGCAAGAAACCTTCAATCAGCGCTGCCCGTCAAACCGGATACACGTCACTCACCGCGATGCGACAGCGGGAACACCTCCGCGCTGTACGCGAACGGCACCGGGCCCTCCCCAGGGCTATAGAACGCGGCGAACAAGAACACGAAGAACGCGATCATGCCGAGGTGCGCGCTGCTCTCGCGCGGGATGAGGTTGCACAGGCCGGCGGCGATCAGCGTCCACGCCATCTGCGGGAACGTGAACAGGAGCAGCGCGCGCCGCCCGTAGGTGTCGATCGTGCGCACCGCGGGCCACGCGAACACGAAGTTGACGAGCCCGAAGCCGAACGAGGCGAGCAGCGCGCGCTTGGGCGACGCGCCGGCCTCGATGAAGATCGTCGAGGAGTAGAAGGCGATGATATTGACTGTCGTGCGTGCATGACAGCCAAGCAACATGGGCAAAATACAGCGGCATGGTCAGTGCGGATGTACGAGAGGGATCAAAACAAAGCGATGACGCACTCCCACACATCTGCTGCGCGATCATGACCGTGAAGCTCGCGAGCGTCGCACGCCTCACTCTCGGGATGGTGAACAGCTCGACAAACCTTTCCAGGTAGTTGCTCCGCTTGCCCACGATGGCGTCCTCCTCGCGGAGCTGCGCGTCGATCGCATACAGGTCGCGCGCGGCCTGGAGCGGGTGGTTGCGGAGGCGGCAGAGGGACTTGTACGCCTCGGCGTAGCGGCCCTTCTTGATGTACCACCGCGGGGACTCTGGGCAGAAGTAGATCCCGATCAGCAGTGGCACGGCGGGGATGAACGCGGATCCGAGCTGCAAGCGCCACGCGATCCGCCCCACGTCTTCGACGATCAAGTTCGCCGTGAAGCCGCTGCGGGGCCTCGTGTCAGCTGCGCTACAAGGTGAGACACGCAGGAGACACGCACAGGAATATCCCAAATGCCGTCCAAAGTTGCCAACTCATAACCAGCCCTCCACGTATAAGCGCAGGCGTATTTTCTGCCGCATATATGGGTACCGTGCTTCCTTTGCAGCCCATCCCGATACCGAGCAGCAGCCGACAGACGAAGAGTTGCTCCCATGTCTGGGTGCACGCGGATCCAATGACAGGGAAGAAGCAGAAAATGGCGGAGATGAAGATGGTCCCGCGTCGGCCGAACCAGTTGTTGAGCGGATCTGAGAGCCAGCAGCCACTGAGCGGAGGTGAGCATCGATCGACAGCGGAAATGCGTGGAGACTTGCATGAATGCGGAAGCGAGATAGGGAGCAGCGTTGACGATGCCGACGATCCATGGGTCTTTCCCTGTTTTGCCCCCGATTCCAAATTCATCGGGGAAGGACAGATTAGCGCCGTTGGAGCCCGTTTGATCCCATCCTCTGTGCATTTCCTTTTAGCTTCCTTCATTCCAACGCAATATGAAGCACTCACTGCACAGCAGCTCCAATGGAACACGTCGCGATCGTCAGAAAGAGGGCGCGCGGCTGGCGCCACCGGTGATGAATCTCGTCGTGCAGTGCCGCGCGCTCGTCCTCTTCGAGGTCGGGGATGGTCGCGTACGATGACGGGTCCTGGGCGACGAGGGCGCCCTTGCGGAGGAGCGGGCGGATGTCGTTCATGCCCTTCTCCTCAGCGAACGCGTCGACGTTGGCGAGGAGGGTGGCGCGTGGGATGCCCGAGAGCGGGTTCTGGATCCTGTCCATCGGCGACGTGCCAAGGATCCGCGCATCAGCGAGGCCGGCAGAAACGCGGAGAATGGAAGGGACTTGCCTCGCGCTGACGTTGCTATTCAGGTTCACATGCTCGACCTCTCCTATCTCGCTGTCCGTCGATCTGCGCATACACACACCCATCGTCAGCTCTCCTCCGGCTTTGCCCCCGCGCGTCCGAGGCGACGAACAGGGAGGACCGAATGAGTGTGTTTTACTCACTTTGAGTCCTTCGAGTCGGCCATCGTTGCAGGCAGCGTCGAAGGAGGCAGGACGGGAAACGGTAGAGGGCGAGGAGGGGGAAGCCAACAGCTCCACACACGCCGCGCCCCGGCGGCTTATATGCGCGGACGAGGGCGCGAGAGACGCTCGTCGGGCCAAACTGCCGGTAATATCTCTCGCCGCTAGCTCTGCCTGCGAACCCACTCGACGCTTCTCTTCATAATGCGCCCCATGCATCCTTACGGTGCGTGGTGATCGTTCCTGACCCCCACCGTCCCACCGCACGCGTCGCAGAACGATCTCAGATTTGGCAGCGACGCTCTGGTGAGAGTCGAAGAAGAAGAGGGAGGACGAGGGAGAGCGAAGTACCCCACCGCAAGACAGAATTAGCGAAGTGCGGGATGTGGGGCACGCGGGGTCGCGTTTGATCTCGCGTCGCGTCGCGCGCCGGGCCTGCGTTTCCGGGGCCAAAGGCACGATCATGAGTCGCTCCACAGCGGGCGAGCTTCCTTTCTCCTTTCGCGCCTTGGCGGGCCACTGGGCGGAACCCTTGCGTTGGGCACCTCGTAAAGCAGGATAACATAGCGGCAAGTGCTGAGCAAGAGGCGCCCGACCTTGTTCTCTTTCCAGCGCGAGTGGAGGCATGGGCGGCGCAATCGTGGACAGATCAAGGCGGAGCGGCGCTGGGCACGGATCCTGTGGCTGCGGTCTCGGATGGGCGTTGGGGTGCGCTTCTTTCTTGATGCCTCTGCGAATATCCCTCTGCGATGCGGGAGCGCTCGCCAGTCCTTTACGCGGATTTCTAGAACCCAAACGCAGAAGATATTGTTTCGTGATGCGTGGGGGTGGGTGGAGCTTCCTCCGATCGCAGAGATATTGTGCGTGGAAATGGTGAACGCTAATACTGGACTGTTACTGGAACCGTATGGGCCGAGGCGACGTATACCTGGCGACGTCGTCCGTCATGAGCCGATTGACGTTCATTTCGAGCTGGGCCATATCTGGACGATACGTGTGATAAGATGATCGGTCGAAGGGTGCGGGCATCATTTGATCAACAGGCCACTTTCCCTGCTCCACCGCGCGCATATAACGTACTGGACGTACGTGAGGGTACGAGACCATCAATATCAGCGAATGCAGCCCATCACAATGCTCCACCCTGGCGTCTCTCGCGTTGCAGGCTTACTGTAGCAAGGCAGTTCAGTATCATGCCGCTTAGTATCATGCCGCTCGCTCAAGTAGGCAAGGGAATGCTACTAGCCGCATCGAGGTCATGGCATCAACACCCGTCTGCGAGAGATGTAAGCACGTATGTAGGCCACACGGTGAGAAATGACGAGAAATGCACCTCGATCCTAGCGCACCGGCAACGGTCGCCGCCCCCTCCGTTCCGAGCCGATCGGACCGTACAATACAATCAACGAGTACCCGTCTGTGCCCGCCCTCTCCCATTCTCTCAAGTGAAACCTGCACAGCGAAAGAAAGCAGAGATTCGAGGTGCAGGCAGGTGCAGGGAGTTCGAGGGAGTTCAGCATCGGGCGTCGGTCCGATATCCCCGCCGTTTATTGCAATTTGTATCGCAGTCCGCGATCCCCGCACCCCATACCCCGCAGCTCGTAAACGGTTCAGGATCGGGCGTTGCGGGGAGATCTGAAATGCTTTTATGTCTTTGTCTCTGTCTCTGTCCTGTGTCTAGTATGTTCACGTCTAGTACGTCCATGTCTTTGTTCCGTTTTTTCTGTTTCTATCTCTGTCTTGTCATTATCCCTCTTCGAATATCGGCAGAGGTCGGCCACGACAGGCATGTGATAAGTTTGTGCATTGTGCGGAAACGATCAGACCCGCAGAGATCGTCGTCCGATGGACGTCCTCGATCTTATTTTCGGTGCGGAGGATGCGGGAGTCGGGCCGTCATTGCCGATGTGCACCTGCAGGCGGCGTCGAGCGTGGAAGTTGAAGCTTGAAGAGTACTAGCTAGCTACGTACTTTCGAGAGCCCGTCACCGTACTATTGGAAGGTGAGGAAGGGTAGCACCTGCACGCGGGGATGATGACGGAGGCCACACAAGCAACAAGTTGCCTGTGTGACTGAGCAACGGAGGGCAAGGGAGAGGCACGGCGCACGCGGAAGAGCATCCACATCCGTGTCTGGTTTTGCGCTGGTTTGCGCGACTTGCGGAGCATTCAAGGGACATAGATCATGAGTGGCTCCTCGTTCCGTCCTCGCCTTGGCAGTCGGTTCTAGTCTGTTCTCGAGTTCTGGCCACGGATCTTGGTGACTAGTCGAGGTGGGTCCAGACGGCGTAGACGTGTGTGTTATGCACTTCCGCAGTATTGTAAACGCCAACGAGAGCGACATTGTGTGTGTGCATAGATGACGTTGAAGGCCCGGATGAAACAAGAAATGCGAACGACAGAGAACGACGCGCCGAGGTGCTTTGACGCCCGCCTTCTTGAACGCCTTCGCCCGCGCGAACGTTACAGCAACCGCCGCTCGGAGATAAAGGAGCCACCAAAGCTTCTCAGAAGAGTCCAATCGTACCTAGCCAGGGGAAGCGCCGTCTCCGCCTCTTGCCCAAGCACGTTCGTAATATCTCCATCCTGCAGGGTCGAAAGTGCCATTGCGTCACAGGGGAAGAGAGGGCCGGTGGACATCAGGGCGCTGGCGAGGGGATCCGGGTGGACTGAAATCATGTGTGATCGCGCGCGAGCTCTCAGGTTTCGGCAAACATTGCAGCTTCTTCTCATTTGCATTTGATTGGATGGGCTAGGGGACGTCGACGTTTAACCGTATAGTGACGATTGCCTCGTAGCGCTGGAACTGGTAGGATGAACAGCGTTTCTGTGGGTAGACACGTAGGAAGGGGCGGCTTTTGTTATCGAATTTGACGCAGAACGGGATTTCCCTGGTCTTGTAATGTGGGCTTGACACTCGGCCGATCGTCGTCATTCTGGGCATTCGATCACTGCGACTTATTCTGAGCCGGCGGGATGTTTGAGAGGCCTCAAGTGGACTCAAGCCCGGCGGCATCGAAAAGCATTGGAGCTCGCCAGTCCTCTGCTGTTCCTGATATCAGTGACGCGCGATTGTTCTCAATAGGGCTCGCATGACACCTCGGGCTCTTTTCCAAAAACAAGCAGGCCAGCCGCAGCCTGAATCGCGGATGCCGATAGGCAGCGAAAATGAAAGCATGCTCCTGACAATTGCATCGGCATTGTCAGGCCTGCTGTGTCCCATATATGAGTGTGTCTATAAATGTGTGTACGTGTGCACCAGGGAATGATTGGGAAGCAGGAAGCGAGTGCAGATGCAGGAGAGACTGAAGAAATATTTGGATAGAGGTTGACTTACCGGAACATCTGATCCTCTTCCCGCTCGCTTCGACCAACCTCAGTGCCGACGCGGGACGGCGAGATGCCCTGTACCACACGGAGAGCTCGAATTCTGTGTGAGCGTGTTCTTGACTCCAAGGGACGTGAGGTGGCAAAATTAAATATCGATGGCCTAAGCGGAATCCGGCTCGGCAGATTTGAACAATGATCGATGGTCATTGAGTATTGAACGTTGAACGTTGAAGCTGAAGCGCTGAAGATCGAGGCAAGAGACGGACAAAGTTCCTGGGTCGTTTTCCGGGACGATTCACAGAATTCACACGCTCATTCATGAGCTTCACTTCGAGCTAAACGTCCGCGTCCTCTGCGTTCCTTGACCTCAAGCCTACTCGAGTATCATGGTCCAGAAGTTCATCACGCAACTTCGCGCGGCCATCTCTTCTTCTTCTCCTTGCTGGAGCTGGCCTGTAGTCATCTCCGTCCTCCGCTAGACTCCAAAAGGCATCTGAGGAGTTATCTGAGGCAGTGACTTGCGGACCCAAAGCATTTGTCTGGCTGGGGTCTTGTACGCCGTATCCTTGTCGTATTCTTGGATGGATCGACTCATTCTCGTGACTTGGCTGAAATTCCCTGATATCTACGCTATCATCAAGATGAAAGGACTACTTGTCCGACGTCTTTCCTCCTCTTCCCAACAAGATTTGGTCTAATCTTTGAGCTGACGACGTTGTTATATTGAAGTTTAGACCGAGATGTCCATGATCCTCTCAAACCAGAAGTCTTTTTGAACACCAATACCCTCTTAGTGGATTCAAGATTTACGAGTCCGTTACGCAGAATGAGCCTGGTCATGTCTGCAGACGATGGCATGCTCCCGCTGAGTAGAAGGCCGCACGAGCGCGTGGGCCTTGAGGTCATCCGTGCAACACTATGTGTTAGTGAGTCGACATACCCTCTTCTGATTTGCTGCGCTGATTTATGGGAAAGACGTTGCTCTTATCTCGTACATCTCGTGCTTTTCTCATCGCGATGAAAAACGCGGAACACCTGACGCCTAACCCTTCCTCAATGTGCCATAAATGGCTTCGCTATTCTTTTCTCGGTTGTGCCCGTGACATCTCGTACGGTTGTGCGGTTTCTGGAATACAGGAGATATGGCGGACACTTAGCAAAGATAATGCGACCTATCTATATCTACCATGTTGCAATCGGTGGTGTCGTACACTCGATTGGCAGGATTGTCTCTAGAAGCTGATGTGCAGCAGTCTCATCCACCAGTATGAACCTACACCATACCGGATGCGAGCACTTTCACAACATGCAACTTCCTCGATGCAGATGTCCGCAGTCTTTGAACCTTAATGCAATTGAATAGATTGCCTTGCGGTTGTCATATTTGGTCTGTCGCATTCCTAAAATCAGGACATGGTATCCAATATAAAGCGCTGACATGAATCTGCATCTCCCTCGTCGCTTCAGCATCATCACCTCCTCATAAATGGTTCTTTCACGTGCATTCTTTCCGCGTACGAAAGTCACGCATAGTCCTGCGGACCTCCGCAACACACTCACTTTCCCGTCGTTCGAGGACCTCCCCGATGAGAATGACATTGACGACCGGTACTACTCCTTGAGCCCATACACGAGCATCTATAGGCCACACCGACACTGGTGCTTCCTCGGGGAGATCGGCGATGAGATTGGCCTTATGCGCTTGGGGCTGGAAGTGTGCGACACCGCCGGAGCACGCATTCCTGTGTTTTTTCATACCGACGACCGCGGGAGCAGCTTCGCTGGGCGCTGTCGCAAGGGCGCGACGCTCGCAGTGCTGTACTCGAACCGACATGACTTTCTCGACATGTCTGTCGGATTGCGCATCGAGGACGCCGAGAGCGTGAGCGTGCTTCCGTTCTCGATGGAGGAGCTCTCGGAAGCGAATGCGCTTATGTGGGATAGTGTGAGCGGCTCAGAGCGGAAGGTGGAGGACAGGTTGTGCGGCGGATGCGAGAAGGGCGGCGATCTCAGGGCATGTAGCCAGTGCAAGTTGGCGTTTTATTGCGGCACAGTAAGTGTCTCGTCTCGATCTTTGCTGCACTTCGCAGCGTGTGAGTCGAAAGTCGGCGACTGACTAGAGTTTCTCAGGAATGTCAGACCAAAGCGTGGAAGGATGGACACAAGCGGATATGCAAGGCTGTTCAAGCATTGGAGTGGTTCAAATCTAAGAAGTGGGAAACATTTGAGGGCGATTATTTCTCGTGGTAAAGCCTGGAGCGTTCGAAACTGCTGATGGGCCCGGTAATTGTGTTGGGCAGTTCGGTCATCGTTCCCATCAGAATTTGGTCGTATCCTGTTTGATCCTATTTCTTGGCTTAGTCTTGTGACTACCCAACCCCCTGTAGCATCATAGCTCTGCGTCGATCGATTGACCATTCGCGTTTGTCGACTGGAGAACGAGTATCATAATTAATTCTTGGCTCCGGCGAAATCTGCGAGGATTTCTGGGAGCGAACGTGTTTCTTTTACGCGGGAATAGAGACAGAGTAGCTCCAGAGAATGCGGACGTGGATAGATCTGCGTGAGACATACTTGTGCGCAACAGGTCCTGACCTCGCTTGTTCACATGCGACTGGTGAATCGCGTCGAGTACGGCGTAGACTACTCGTTTGACTCGGTTCGGACAGTTGTCTCGCAGGAGGCTCGCCTCATGAAAGGTACCACATGCTCAGTCGTTGGAGGGACAGAGATGCTAGGATGCAGAGGGACAAGGGAAACGAGAGCGGGGCATTGGCCATATGAGTACGGATGTGACTCTCAAAAAGGTGAGAGCGCACCTGATGGAGAACGGCACTTGGTCGAGTTGCAGTTCGGATGTTTGTACACAGATGGAACGCATTGGACTCAAAATTCAATGCAGATTGGCATCCATATCTTCTTACCACCATCTCGTATCGCGGGCATCGGTTCAGCAGGCTGCAGCAATATTTTCAGCAGCACAAAAGTATATTCACGCTTGAATGCTTGAACACCGCCTCTTGGCTGGGAGTTTTTGTGAAGGTGGACATGTTCCCCCATCGTCTCGTTTGCGACTTTGAGCTCCTGGCCGCGTGAGCGAGCGGTTGTCGAAGGCGTAACGTAGCGCGCGATCATGTCCATGTAGTTGTCCCTTATAGGGGGCGCGACGACGAGGGGTCCCGTAGAAAGAGACACTGATAAGTTTCTCAACGACACCAGCTCATACCATTTTCTAAATTTCCATGTGTTGACAGTCAGAATCGCTGTCCAAGAGAGCTCTAGCTCATCGATTATCTGTCATATCTTGTTAGCGTGCGAGACCCGCGGCAGAGCCCAACGGACGAGACTTATCTTCTTAACTTGCTTGCTTCGTGACTAACACGGAGGCTAGAAAAGGGAGCGTTAGAGCAGGAAAGATATCTTGAGACGATCGGGAATGCAGGCAACTCCTGGCCGAGCTGACTATATCCCCAAAATGGTCATAGCAGAGTGGTGCTCACCGCCGCGGCCTCTTTACTGATATTTGCGGTGTTATCGACTCTGAGATAGCTTGACGTTAAGAAGATACCTCGAAAAGGATATAGCACTTTCTGGACAAAAAAGCGCATGAGATGGCGGAGGGCTTGTAGGGCTTCGCAAAACCGTGGTGACTGAATCAATTTCTACAGAGCGTCAGGATAGGCAGTCGATATGTGATTGTACCTACCTTCATATACAGTCCTGCCAGTGAAACAGAATCAACACGAGAATGTCAAAAATCAACGGACAGAATCACTCATCTTTCTTCGCCAGCCAAGAAGAAACCTAGGACAAATGAGCATCAGAAGATTGACTACTCAGAGAAAGCGGCCAAAAATACAGACAACTCCCGGCCGAGTTGTCTGTATCATTCGACTTCATAGATCTCGCACTCACCACCTTACACATTCTCATACTAGCGTGGGACTTGAAGATCTTGCGAAAATACGAGGGTTGCTGGATTGGTATCTAGAGAAAGTCAGCAGCAGCAAGTAATTAAACAATGCATCTACCTTCATACATATCTGCCGCGATAAAATACAATCAGTTTACCATGCTCATAACGGACTTATAACGGTACTTATCTTCTTCACACACCAGGCGCCAGAAGAGCCTAGGACAGATACTTGTCAGCATATCACCGACACATAAAAAAGCGACTGAAAGCACAGACGACCCGGCCGGAAGTTGTCTGTGCTATAAGAGTGATAAAGTGACTAATGTACTCACCGTCATTTTCCTTCTCGTAATGATCTTGCGAAGTGGAGTCTAGAGAAGGTCAGTAAACGCTAAAAGCTGATAAATTCACCTACCTTCATGCACACACCTGTCACAGTGGAGTACTATCAGCATATAAATCACAGAGATGAACACAATACATTACTTATCTTCTTCACCGTCATACTCCTTCTCGGGAAGATCTTGCGAAGTGGAGTCTAGAAAAGGTTAGTCAAAGCAAACAACAGATGAATTCACCTACCTTTATGCACACACCTGTCGCAGTGTAAAACCATCAGCATATCAATCAAAGAACCGAACACAGAACAGTACTCATCTTCTTCACCAGGGAGGCGCCAGGACGACCTAGGACAATGCACGTCAGCATAGAATTTACGCAGAGAAACCAATGGAAAGCACAGACAACCTGGCCGGAAGTTGTCTGTGCTATAAGAGGTATACGGTAGATAGTGCGCTCACCGTGATGATCCTTCTCATGACAATCTTGCGAAGCATATCCTAGAGAAGGTTAGTAAACGCAAACAACAGATTAATTCACCCACCTTCGTGCACACATCTGTCACAGTGAAATACCGTCAGCATATCAATCGCAGAAATGAACACAAGACATTACTTATCTTCTTCGCCATACTCCTTCCCGTGACGATCTTGCGAAGTGAGGTCTAGAACAGGTTAGTCAAAGCAAACAACATATAAATCCACCTACCTTCATGCACACACGTCGCAGTCGAATACTATCAGCATATCAATCACAGAAACGAAAATAAGGAAGCACTTATCTTATTCACCAACCAAGCGCCAGGACGACCTAGAAAAATATGTATTAGCAAAGCATATGAGCAGAGAAATCAATTGGAAGCATAGACAACCCGGCCGGAAGTTGTCTGTGTTATAAGAGCGAAGAAGCAACTAATGTACTCACTGTCATACTCCTTCTCGTGGCAATCTTGCGAAGTGTATCCTAGAGAAGGTTAGTAAACGCAAACAACAGATTAATTCACCCACCTTCGTGCATACATCTGTCACAGTGAAATATCATCAGCATATCAATAACAGAAATGAACACAAGACATTGCTTATCTTCTTCGCCGTACTCCTTCCCATCACGATCTTGCGAAGTGAGGTCTAGAACAGGTTAGTCAAAGCAAACAAGAGATAGATCCACCTACCTTCATTCACACACCTGTCACAGTGGAATGCCGTCAGCATATCAATCACAGAGATGAAAATAAGGAAGTACTTATCTTATTCATAACCAAGCGCCAGGACGACCTAGAACAAATATACATCAGCAAAGAATATGAGCAGAGAAATCAATTGGAAGCACAGACAACCCGGCCGGAAGTTGTCTGTGTTATAAGAGCGAACAAGCAACTAATGTACTCACCGTCATACTCCTCCGCGTGACGATCTTGCGAAGTGGAGTCTAGAAAGGTTAGTCAACGCAAACAACAGATAAATCCACCTACCTTCATGCACACACCTGTCACAGTGGAATGCCGTCAGCATATCAATCACAGAAACGAACATAGGAAAGTACTTATCTTGTTCACCAACCAGGCGCCAGGACGACCTAGGACAATGTATATCAGAATAAAATCTACGCAGAGAAATCGCAGGAAAGCACAGATGACTCGGCCGGAAGTCACCTGTGCTATGAGAGATATAAACTGAATACTACACTCACCGTCATACTCCTCATGATCACGGCAGGACTTGACGATCTTGCAAAGTGTATTGGCCTGTTCTCAAGAGAAAGTAAGCAGAAGCGAACAAGAAGTAAATGCACCTACCTTCATGCACATCCCTGTCACAGTGTAATATAGTCAGTCTATCGATCGCGGAAACGAACGAACAATGGCACTTATCTTCTTCGCTCGAAAGGCCCTACAAAAGACCTAGGACGGCGCATATCAGCATATGAACAGTCTCGGCAGAACAATCGGAAACACAGACAGCTCCCGGCCGAGCTGTATGTGAGATCCGGATGAATGAAAGTATCGCACATACCGTTTTACTTTCTGGTCAACAAGCATGAGGATCTCGCTGTGTATTCTGAAGGATGAGAAAAAATAATGGACCTACCTTCATGTCATAAATCAACACCTGTCTAACCGTCAGGATATGGCGAATGTAATAGACATAAATCACTCACTTCTAAACCTCCCAACCCTTTGACTTATAGCAACTAGGACAACATATGTCAGTACGGCAGGATATAGTATGGACGATCGAAACAGCACTTATCTTTTTCGTGTACAGAATGCGGTGATCATCGGCGCCAGCGAGAACCTGTAATAAAACTCAAGTAGATCAGCAGTACGTGTTCGATATGATGGAAGAAACAAGCACGCCCCCATGCCTACCACTCGTGCCCCCACCATCCGCAACACCCCCTGGCCAGGAGGACACTGCATCAAGCATCGACAATCGTGGACCTCCGCCCACAGATAACATATAGTAAAAGACGAGCAAGAAATATAATCTCAAACCTTTTGTGTCTCGTCTCGAAACAGAAGAATCGTCACAGTCCAGCGAGTAAAACCCGGTCGCGAATCGGGATCCTGCCAGACCACATTGAAACCGCTATCTGAGACACGTCCGCCAGATCGCCAGACCATCACCGCACCCCGCAACCCCGCAACCCCACGCAGCCGCCGCTCAAAGGAATAACCGCATCACTCTCGTGTCGACCTCCGAATCCCTCAGCCCTCTTGCCACAACTTCGGCGATTGTCAACTCGAGATCAAACCAGATATCCTCCCGATCGAACTGCATCATCTTCTCTCCATTTGGAGCCGGGCGTGGGGACCACACCGACCTCGGTGCTATCTCAACCAGCTCGTGCTCCCTATCAGAATGTAGCCTCATGTTAGCCTCTGTCCTCTTTGATGAAGCCGTGCTACGTCCAATGAACGTGGACCGTCGTATGTGTTGAGGACCATTCCATACCGCGTGATTGTCGAATCCCATTTGTGGCTGATTGCGAGGAATGGGAGACGATGAAGGTTCGCTACCGTCAAAACAAGTCGGACTGCCACTCTCGTCGTCGCCAAAGGACGCTAGTGTGGGGGCTGAGTCTTCGCTCTCGAGTGAAGGATTCCTGGCCACAGAATGGAGCATGTCGAGGCGGTACGCCATTTCATCGTCGATGTTAGTGGGCGCGGGTGACTGGGCCTCAAAGCTGTTGACTGTGGGGACCCTGGGAGAGATCCTCTGGACGGCATCGATATGTCTCCGTCTCTTGGCAGGATTCAAGCCAGCCGCGTCTTCGTCTGCGATGTAGACTGGCAAGGGATAGTCGGCAAGGGTAAGCAAAAATGGTCTGGCCACTCTGTCATCCTTCTTCGATGAACGAAGCTTCGCTGAACCACGATAAGTACGAATGGTCTATAAGGCGGGCCAATTTATGTGACATACCGAGACAACGGCCGCTCAGGTTTTTGACGTGATCCTTCAAGGTCATCAGGGGCCGAGAAAGAGGGACAGAAGCGAGAGCCAGCTTCTTCCCAGATGGCTGTGGCGTCATGGCTGGACCACGGGAAGGGCGAAGTACACGAAGCAAGGAAGAGATACGAGGAGAGTCGGAGGAAGGCATTGCAGATGAAGCGAAGATAGTCAAAAGATAAAGGCAACGATAGAGTACGGGGATAGTACACAGAAGTATAAGAGCAAGAATAGGTGCAGGACTCTTGCGAGACGGTGACATTTTTATATTCGCGATACGAATCTGATCTGACTGAAGTAACGAATGACGTATAGCAGGCCTCGCTCAAATAGCATGTCATTCAGGCAGGCTAGGAAAGAACTCACCTATGAGAATGTAGACGGCTAGTCTGATGATGATGGGGCAGGTGAGTTTGCTATAAAGCCACGGTAGCAGGTCAGACACGATCAGAATCTCCTCTGCGCCTACTTGCTACGGCAGCCATGTCTTGTTGACTCGCGCAAAGAGATGTGAGGAGAGCAGTATAAGGGGAGCGCATGCGCTGTCACTAGACGTGAAGACGCAATCAGTAGAACCCATTAAGTTTGAAGAGCAAGTACATCATGGAACCGCGATGAACATACTGCAAAAGTCCTCTTCGTACCGCGTTCCGTTGGACGGTCATCATATCAACCTATATATTGAGTGGTCGATCGATGTCTGAGACAGAAAATAGAGGGAGAAAGTTGAGAACATTTTGTACCAGCAGGGAAAAAACTCGGAGTGAAGGAGCGACAACAGTTCATTGTATGTGCTAGTGTCCCTACATCGAAAGAGATTCAACTCAGCTCGCACGCGGAGAAATAGAACGCGGATTGTTTCATTAGACTGAATCGCACAGCGCGAAATCCAAGATTCTTGAAAATTACAAGTCAGTCTTGATCTAGTCTGTCAAACGCGAGAGGTACAGGTCAAAACCGACAGTTGAGAGATCGTGCAGTCAATTCAATACTAGGACCTACATGAGAGCCTGTGCGACTGCCATCTCTTGGAAATCGAGTGCAGTGCTCCTTGATGAGAATCACATGGCTGTATTCTCGAGATTCAGAATCCCAAGGCGTTATAATCGGTTGAGGTAGAATATCGTTCACCGTAGCCTATGTAAGGCCTCCGTCTATATGAGAAGCCGTGACAATCGAACTGCGCTACGTAAATTGCTGTCGCCGTCATCATTACTGTCCGTCAGAATGCCGAGGGGTGGGCCGGGCAGGAGACATACGGCATCGGCATCTTCCTGGACAAGGAAACCATCGCAAGCATCATGATCTCCTTGCTGGCCATCAAGGGACATCACGGGGTGAGCTGTTGCGTCCGCACCTGCACCATCTTCCATATCGACAGAAGTGGTACCCGATGTATTGATCCCGGCTTTGTTGATCACATCTGAATGGCGGAACTTCCTTGAAGCAGGCGGCGCACCATTCCTTGACGGATTGTGGCCGGCTTTCAGTTCCACTTAATTTACAAAGCAGGTATGAATGCTGCCATCGCCGGTCGCTGTCGTGCATTCCAAACTGTATGAGATCGTAGATGACATAGTCAGCAGGATAAGCGGTGCATTCTGAGTCAACGTCGGCAATGGTGATCGAAGGTGAATGTACACTCTTCCAGTGAATCTGGATGGGACAATCAGTATGAGAGGGAGTTTTCTAAACGTTTGTATTGAGTGATTTTGTCAAAAGCTTCCTGACATGGCAAAACCGCAGAACTGCTGCGTCAAATGATGGGTCGTCTCCGCTGTCCCCTGGCATTTCTGTTCTTTTTGATGTGACTCCCATTTTGAGACGGCAGAGAAGTGACATACCTTTAGAGAGATATACTCAAACGACCTTCAGTGTCAGGCCTTTATATTAGATGTGAGTCTGCCTGAGCTCGCCCTACATTGCAGCATAATTTCACCGAGGCAAGTGGATGATTACAAGCGAGCGCTCGCCACCTGTTAGCTGGTAGGACGCGTTGATTTGTTGATTTGATTCGTTGCGATTGCCAGGGCTGATGTAGCGTGAATCATAAGAACATTGATTGAGGAAGGGACCGCAGACGGTGGGCGTTTCGAACGGAAGGAGCGCTAGCCGACGCGACGCGAACTTCTCTCCCACTGGTCACACTAGGTCACACGGAGTGTGATTAGTGACTTCGCTGAGCCTGCTTGAGCGCGGCGACTTGAGCCTTGGACACCTTGGACATCTTGGACACCTTGGACACCTTGCACTTCTGTATCTTCAGCATCCACTGTAACGACGCATAATCCTTACATTCTTGTCTATTTATCGCAATGTACGCACACGGTGCTCGTATCCCGCAGCCGCCTCATAGCGCTGGAATGACCCTCCAAGGTAAGTGAGCCAACTTGTCCTTTTAGTTCCGCAACCGTACACCACAGCGTGACAGCGATCAATCTGCAGGACTTAGAACGCACATCGATCCAAGCCAAGTACCTTCTCCAGTCGACGGAATTGAGGCAGACCGTGACAAATGGGAGAAAGAGGTATACATGACTTTACCGGAAGTCACGTACCTCTGTCCACGACGAATTGTGTGGCTATTGATCAAGGTGAGCTACTCGCATCGATCATCTCTAATCAGAAAAAATACTCAGGGGGACGCTTAGGCAATTCTGCTCCAAGATTCATTCGTATGTCCACCTGGAACATTCCCAGCACGTCCCGGCTAGCTAGAGAACTTGACATACCCATTGTCGCCGTCATACAACCCTTCGCTGACATCGATCCGAGAGAAGAAGAAGTTCCTATAGTCGAATCTGGACCTGGTGGACCTGTGCGATGCGCGCTCTGCCGAGGATACATCAATGCATGGTGTACTTTCACAGCTGGAGGGGGTCGTTGGAAGTGTAATCTATGCGGACATGAGACAGAAGGTGAGTCTTTTTAGGTACAAGATCTCCAAGCTTGCTCGTACAAGATGGTCGGGTAGAGGGTGACGGCCCTTCTGAATCCGACATCTTGCGCTAGAGTGACCTCCCTTCAAGTTTTCTCAATTATGCATGCAGCCATGATCGGCGCCCGCAGTTTTTTTTTCGATGTCTTCCAGCTCGTTCTGTTACGAGTTTTCTAACATGTTGTACCTGTAGTCACCCCAGACTACTTCTGCAACCTCGACGCGAACCTTCGACGACTCGACCATGAACAGCGGCCAGAGTTGAACAAGGGTACAGTTGACTTCGCCGTTGGTGAAAACTACTGGGCGCCTCATCCACCGCCTAGGTTATCTCCGTCGTACTATACCGTAGAACCCCCGCCGACCACCGCAAATCGGAAACCTCAGCCCATGGCTTATCTGTTCGCTTTAGACGTTTCGCAAGAGGCTGTTCAGTCAGGGTTTCTAAGAGCAGCCTGTGCATCATTACGATCGATATTGTATGGAGGGATTGGCGCGGACGGGAGCGAGGTCCAACCATGCTTCCCTACAGAATCAGTTTTGGCGATCATCACCTACGACGAAACATTGCATTTTTATGATTTATCGGTACGTGAGGGTAGCTTGTAGCGGTCGGCACGGACTTAACGTCTTCCAGTCTGACTCCGATCAAGCGCGGTTGCTGGTCGTCTCAGACATCGATGAAGTCTTTGTGCCACTACGAGATGGGCTGCTAGCACACCCTCAAGGCTCTCGGTACTACCCATACTCCGTTCTCGTATAGCGTTTATTCAGTCTCAACTCTCAGAACAGTGATCGAAAGCCTACTGGATCAGCTTCCAGATCGCCATGAAAGCACTTTGATGGCAAGGTCTTGTCTAGGTTCCGCTCTCTGTGCAGCTCTTGCTTCACTGGTGAGCTTTCTTCCGAATTTTCCAACTGTCAACATATTGAGCTCACGTCAAGGAAGGCTGGCCGAGGCGGCCAAGTGGTCGTGTTTCAGAGCTGTCTTCCAACCATCGGTGTTGGAGCGCTTGAGCCACGGTCTGACGAGAGCAAGCTATATGATACTGATAAGGAGCGATCCCTGTACAAGCCCCGAAACACTTCCTGGCAAAATGTCGCTGAGGAGCTCGCCGAGGAGGGTGTGGGTGTGAGTATGTTCCTTGGGATGAGAGAATATATCGATGTAGGCTCGATAGGTGCAGTAGCTCATTCTCGTCTATTCGATTTTGTATTGACACAATCTGTAGGTGTCGTCGCCTCCATCACCGGCGGAGAACTTTTCTTTCATCCTCGGTTCGACATAAGGCGCGACGGCCCGACCTTTGATTCGCAAATTCGACGCCTGGTATCTCGCACTACGGGATATAGTTGTGCGTTGCGGGTACGCTGCTCCGACGGTCTAGCTGTTCCTCCCCCTTTCCCTCCATGTCGACCCTGATCCCTTTCCGACTCCCACAGGCTTGCGAATAGAAAAGCATTATGGAAATTTCAACCAGCGTACAGCGACGGACCTGGAATTCGGCACATTGGACGCGGACAAAGCCATTTCTGTGCTCATCGAGCATACCCGGTCACTCGATGAGAGGCAGTATGCGTTCTTGCAATGTGCGGTGCTATATACGACGGTGGGAGGCCAACGGAGGGTGCGGGTTTGTAACCTGGCGCTCCAAGTCGCTGCCCTGGCCGGTTCTGTCTTCCGTTTTGCAGACATGGACGCTCTCGTTGTGCATATGCTACGACATTGTAAGTCATGTCAACATGCCCCAGTCGGTATCGATGACCAGAAATTGTCTCTAGCGATATCAGAGTTAGCTACGAAAAAAATGTCCATGATTCGAGACGACCTTACCGAGATGTGTTCAGCTATCTTGTATTCGTACCGGAGAAATTGTGCAGCGTCGACTTCCGCTAGTCAGGTACGCGCTGAACACAACCTCCCACCAGAAGTTGAGCTCTGAATTTGATTTCGACTATAGCTCATCATCCCCGAAGCGTTCCGTGCCTTGCCGATGTATTCCCTCGCGATCCACAAGAGTAAACCATTGAAAGGTACATATGGCCCCACCGTTGTGATCCTATCGGCTGATGTTTGTTCCTCAATAGCCCGCAATGTCTCTTCTGACGTGCGCAACTTCCACGCCCACCGGCTATCTGCTCTCAGCGTGCGCAGCACGATGTTTCATCTATATCCGCGTCTGCTCGCGATCCACGATCTCGACGACCAGATCGCTCTTCCGAACGCTGAAGGGTGGGTCGACATGCCGTCACTCATGCGGGCGAGCCACCTATTCATGGTCGCTCACGGGATATATCTCGTTGGTGAGTACCGTCCCGTCCCGTCTCCCAGTCTCCCGGCTGCCGGCATGCAGGGTTCTTACTGACACGAAACAGATAATGAGGACATGATGATATTGTGGATAGGGGCAGGTGCCTCGCCGCAGCTGCTTCTCGACATGTTTGGTGTCGATGATTTCGTGAACCTAGACCCGCATATGGTGAGTCCATGTCTGTTTTGATCCTGAAACACCGTATTCGCTTTGGGACCCTGAATCACCCGGCGGCATGCTTCCATTCACCGTTATTCTCTCGCTGCACTTACGTCCCGCGTCCAGTCCGAGCTCCCAGTTCTCCAAACGCGCTTGTCGGCGCAGATTCGGAACATCGTAGCCCAACGACAGACGGAACGAGGCGTCCGCGCCACAAAGATGCTCGTCGCACGACAGAACGTCGATGCGTCCGAAATTGAGTTCAGTGACTTGCTTGTAGAAGACCAAAACAATGCCTCGCTGTCCTACATTGACTGTGAGCACCTTCTTCCTGCCCGCCGGTGTTGATAGTACGCTCAAGCGCGCATCCTCGCAGATCTTTCTCTGGTCCACAAGCAAATCGCCGCGGCGGTGAGGGGCCCCTTCGTCTACCCATGTTTGGTTCAAAATGTCTTACAATTTTCACTGTCTACCCAGATGCAGAACGGCATCTCCTTGTCCTCTTCTGCGAGTGTGAAAGCAATCTGGTGACATAGCAGGAACACGCACACTTGGGGTGCCATGGATCTTGCATATTTAACCTCCTTTTGTGTCTATTTCTCGTAACCAGGCTATCAATGTATGGGAGGTATATTTGCATAGAAAGGAACGACTATCTTCGGCGTAATACTCGCACAGAAGGGAAACTGAATACATGAGAGGAGATGGATAGAAGAAGAAGAAAAGTAAATGAACAACAAGCGATTAAGGAGTGTGTATAGCCAAACATGTGCGGCGCCATGACAAAGGAGAGAGTCCTGAGAATGGATTGAATCAAGACGATAGAAAAATACCAAGCATACTAAAAAAAAACTCAATCTGCTCTACCGACCGACCTGCTGACTCGACTCACGAATCGTGCGACCCACTGGCTGCACCGTTTTCGTTGACCGGCGGGTACCGAACCGCAACTTTCCAGAAAATAGCCCGCCATCGTGTGACGTCGCGCTCCCCGCGCGCGACCGGAAGGACCATGCGGGAGAAGCAGGACGTGGGGGTTCTACGAGAGGGGCGTCCAGAAGGGTCTGATCGCGGGTGCGGGAGAGCTCTCGTGGGGGATGCGCATTGGGGGGAAGGCTATGATTGTGTTGATGATGATGGTGATGATGGTGGTGGTGGTCATGCCCGCCGACCGTGTGTTTTCCGTCGCAGCACGCCCGCACGTTCTCGAGCCCCTGGAAGCCCTCATCTGACATGGAGTCGTCATGGAGCTCGAAGTCGAGGTCCTCCTCTTCTTGCCCACCAGGGACATGCTCAAAAGACTTCGTGGGGCTGTAGGGTCCATCCCGGCCCCACCGCAGGTACTCCGCCGCCGGGGTGCCAGAGCGCTTTCCGATGGAACCGCCGACCGACAGTTGAGACTGACTTCGCTGCCCACGAGGTGTCACGTTCCATGATTCCCCGCTTGTCTGGCCGCTGTGGCCGCTCCGGAAGCTTTTGGGGCTCGAGAGGAGGCCACCCTGAGCGGGCTGATTATCGTCGTCCGGCAGATCCGAGTGGACAGACAGCGGGCTCAACGGTGCCGCAGGCATCGCAGTCCTGTTGGCCATGTTCGCGGGCGACGAGATTGTCATACCGTTCGGTCTTGTGAGAAGGTACTTCAGAGCCTGAGAAGTAGACGGTCAGAAAACGCAATGGCAACTCCGAATGGTGACGGCCCTACATTTAGCCAGATGTCGTGTCTCTCCTTCGTCGGGGCGGTGATCTTCATCTCCCTCTGAGGCGTGGAGACCACCACGCTGTATTGGTAGAGGCCGGGAGGCATCGGGTTGGGATCGAGGACGGATCGGACGGACTCGATGTAGGCTGCAAAGCGAGAGGGGGCATCAGTATACCCCGATGCTCGCGATACGGGAGCACGCAGGGTGCTTACCACTCTTCGCGCTGGACTCGATGACATTGGACGAGCCTGGGTCCGCAGAACTCCAATAAAGCGTCTTGGTGTACGGATGCACCCAGAAGAACCGTTTGTGTCTCTTCTCGCCGTACCCCTTGCCAATCGCGCGCCGAGTGTACTTGTACAAGAACTCGCCGATCATCGTCTGCGTGATAGCATGGATCACGGTCGGATCGGTCGACCCTGTGCTGCGGGCAGACATATCCGCCACGCGCCCAGGCGTCGTGGCGTGCGCATTCGACGGGCCTTGCGACCTGTTGAGGAAGTGTCGGTCGGATGACATGGACGAGCGGCCGGACCCGAGGCTGTGGTCGGACTGCAGCGACGTGCTCGAGAGCTCTCGCCTTGTCGCGGCCAGCGAAGGACACCATGCTCGGAGGGATGACCTGAGCATACGCCGCCGCATTGGCCGCCGACCTGAAGCTGTTGGTCGACGGAGGCTGGCGCAGGCCCTGCTGTGTCGGCGGCATGCTTGAGCCGTGCTGGCGAGGCGAGAACGGTGGCCGAAGGGAGTGGCCGAAGGTGGGCGTCGTCGCGCGCTGGATGAGTTCAGGGGGCGGCGGCGAGGAGGGGCGCCCAGGCGGGATATCGTATGAGGAGGTGGAAGACGTAGGCATTCTCCTCTCGGGTATAAACTGAGGCGGCGGCATGGTACTCGGCGGAGGCGGGAGACGCGGCGGAGGCGGAAGCATCATCATCGGAGGGCGCGTCTTGTCGACGGGTCCGTTGACTGACGACGAGAGACGGGAGCGAGAGGTATGGTCGTCCAACGCACCCGACAGTGTCGACTCTATGGACTTGCGGCTGTCTGATTGCGACGTGCGAGGACGAGGGATGATTTGGGTGGCCGCAGCCGGGGACGATGGAACGGAGAGCACAGGCAGCGGCGACGACGGCGTCGAGGACGTCGACCCAACATACTGGAACTGCTGAGACTGCGAACCGACTCTGAACGCTCCGTATGCAGGCAGAGGCTGCGGCTGAGGCTGAGGCTGAGGCTGAGGCGGCGGCGGCGGCGGCGTGGGGTTCCAAGCATCCGTCTGAATCGACATCTCTTTCAGCTCTGGCTTCGGCGGCTCTGGCACAGGCTCTTCCACAAGCACCGCGTCGACGGACTTGGAATCGTACGTGACAACGGGAAGAGGGACGTAGACCGACTCCGGCCGTCCAAAGGCCGACGACGCGCGGCTGTCGACGCCCTGGGGACTGGACATCCGCGATGCCTTGATGCTCTCGCCGTCATCCTCGTCCTCGTCCCCTGACATGTCGTTCTCCGTGAGGTTCTCGATCGAATGGTACTCGTCCATGGAATACGTCGGGGTCGTCAACGCGACGCTCTGACGCGCGTCGTAGAATTCGGCGTCCGTGTCCGTGTCCGCCCCCGTCTCGGTCGCCGCATCGTCCTCGTCGTCTTCCTCGTCGACGAGCATCACAGGACGTCCACGCAGAGTGTTATCGCCACTATGGTCACGTGACCAGTCCGCCTGCGTGATCGTGTCGCGGCGACCTGGGGTAGGAGAAAGGATGAGCGTGGGCGGTACCTCGGCGGTCTGCACGTCCGTGTCGATCTTAAGTGGAACGAATTCAGGGATCGTCTGGGTGTCCGCGTCGGCCTTGATCACCTCGGGTGCGACGGGGGGAGGCGGCGTCTGCGTGTCGGCATCCAGTGTTTGCGCCGGGGACGTCTGCACCTCAGCTTGCACCAGCACCGGTCTCGGGATCACGATAGGCACGGGCTCCGGATCCGTCGCGATGCCCATATCAGCGTGAACAACGGGCGCTTCGACGGGCTCGTGCTGAACGCCCATCTCGGATCGCTCCACGACCACGACCACAGGCTCCGGCTCCGGCGCTGGAACGGGCTCGGGCTCGGGCTCAGGCTCGGGGTCCGTCTGCATCGACGTCTCGCACATCTCAACCTTTGGCAACACAGGCTCGGGCGCGACCTCGATTTCGGGCTCGGGCGCGAGAACAACGGCCGGTTCGAGCACAGGCTCGGGCTCCGGCGGGTCGACCTGAATGCCCATCTCAGATGTTTCAGGCGACGGAGGCGTGATCTCGATCGGGGGCGGTGGCGGCGGCGGCGGCGGCAGCAACGAGACCTCCGGTTCTGTCTGGCATCCAAACTCGGCAGTCTCAATAACGGTCTCGGGCTCGGGCTCGGGAGCGTGTTCGGTGACGGTCGCCATGCTCGTGCTCGCGCCCATGCCCATACTCGCGCCGATGCCCATCCCGAGCCCGAGCTCCGCAGCGAGCGCCTCGGGCTGGCCCACGAGCGACGGCGGGCGCGCCTCCTGGTACGCCGCCCCGCCCCTCCGCCGCGGGATCGCGCGCGCGACCGCCTGGCGCAGCGGGCTGCGGTTGTACGGGAGCGAGCCGGACGACGACGAGCGCCGGAGGATGTTCGCGAACGCGGGGTCCATCCCGTCGATGCTCGTGATGCTCGTGCGGTTCGACGCGAGCGAGTCGCGCTTCCACCGCTCGTCCTCGTACTCCATCATCATCTGCAGCTCCCGATCGCGATCTCGACCCGGTTCCGGCTCCTCGTCCGCCTCGGCATCGCCGTTCGTGAATCTCAGGGGGAGCGGCGGGACGGGCGGGGGCGGCGTGCTCGTGATGGCGGCGCCGAAGTCCTCGTCCAGGTCCTCGTCGTACTCGGACGCAGGGCTGCGCGCGGCCTTCTCCAGCCTCTGCTGCAGCGTGAGGCCTCCGCGGCCCCTGCCCCGCACGGAGCCGCGCCCTCTGCCGACGCGGAACGGCGTCGTCTTGCGCTTCCTCTGCCCCGTGACCGGCGTCGAGGTCTGGTTCTGCCCGTCCTGCTCGCCGTCGCTGACGTCCTCCTCCGCGCCGAGCCCGCCGCCGACCGCGGGCGACTGGTCCAGCCGCCGGCGGTACTCGATCTTGAGCTCCTTCTCGCGCTGCAGCGTGCTCTTCAGCGTGTTGATCTGCCGCTGTGCGTGCGCGAGGCGCTGCTGGAGCGCCTCCATCTCGTTGCTCGGGTGATTCGGCGCGAGGAACGGCTTCGAGGGCGACGGCTCCGGCGACGAGTCGTACTCGCCGTCCACCGAGAACATCGTGGACGTGTCCTGCCGCTTGCGGTTCGTCGACGCCGCGCTGAACACGTCGTCGTCCTGCGCGTCTTGCGGTGTGAGCAAGTCGGACCGCTCCCGCCCGTCGGGCGTCAGCGGAGATCCGAACCGCGGGAGCCGCCGGCCCTGCCGCGCCATCTCTGTCTTGAGGTTGTCGACGTTCTGCTGGAGGTCCGACTTGTCGCGCTGGAGGCTCGCGACCTGCCTCCGGGCCTGGGCGACATCGGTCTCGTGCTTTGCCTTGAGCTCGTCGAACGCAATCTTGACGCGCTCGGCGTCGGTCTTGTGCTGATCCGTCGCCTCGCGGGACTGATTCAACAGCTTTGTAAGGCGCTTGTGTTCGCCCTCGAGCCGCTGGACCGATGCTTGAGAGTCGCCCAGATGTGCGCGCAGTTCCTGAAGGGTCACTTCGAGATTCCAGTTCTCCTCCTTGTACTTGTCTGGACCAATCTCAGCGCGAATCTAGACCGCAATCTAGGCAGGGAAGCTCACCGGTGTGTTGCTCTTGGGTCTTGAGCGCGTTGCGAAGGCTTTCCACGGACCTTTCGAGGTCATCTTTCTCCTCTTTCATGTCCTGGATCGCCTTGTCGCGCTCCCCGAGCAAGCTCTGCAGACGTCTGACCTCGGTCAAGAGACCACTCCCGATTTCGAACGCGAATTCTGGGCGTCGGTCGTCGTCACTGGGCGGCGCAAAAAAAAAACAATAAGACGTAAAACTAACCGACGTCATCGGCACGGTGGGCGGCGTTCTTGGCTCGCCTCGACGACTGAGCTGCCGAAGTTCCAGCGGTGGGCTTGGGACGCTCCGGTTCCTCGCGAGACATCTCCAAGTTCTCAAACTGGGGCGACGGCGGGCCGCCATTAGCCAGTCGCTGAGGAAACAATGTCAGTAAATCTCTGGAAAAGCACGCGCAAGCCCATTCAGGAAAAACAGGCACAAAAGTACGCGCGGTGAGAAGTCGGGATGCAGTGTCGTCGCATGAGAAGTATAAGTCACGGAGAGAGAAATTCTCCCGTGCCTGCTTCTCAGGTGGCAAGGTATATGAGACCGTTACGACGCAGAAGGTGTTCGCGTGAGACGCAAAAATCGTGCATCCGCAACAAAGCATTTCCTGGCTGCACTTGTTCGGGGCAGTGCTGGCTGCATCAAGTGGGAAATGAGGCTATTGCCGCGCATCCCAGCTTGCGCCTCGCCCCGATGCGAGCGTGCGCTCATTCATTCTCACTGCTTGTCGGCGCTTGCCGAGAACACGTTGGTGGTGCGATAGTCATCATCATCGCACCGCATCGGAGTGCAGAGTAGATGCTGGAAATGCGATTGCGGCGTCGTGTGCCACCTGCCGACGGGCCCCATGGAGAACGGGCCATGCCGGTCGCGATGAGACCAAAAGGGTCGACGAGCGGATAAACGAGCGGAAGCGAAGAGGAAACTCCTCGCTGTTTTTTTTCGGAGAGGCCCGCACGTACTGCGCGGCCTGCACAGCAAGGCTAAAAGGCACCGAGAGAAGATCGTGTGCCAGAATAGAGCGATGCAAAGAGAGAGAGAGAAAGAGAGAGAGAAAGAGATGGGAGGGATGGACAGACCTTTGAGCCAAACGCACTGGAGAGCTGCACGTTCTCCGCCTCCCACGTGGAGACCGATTCAGCGAGCTGGCGATAACGCTCGCGCATGTCTGCATCGATCTCGACGTCCTCGCCCTTGTCGGCATCCATCTCCTGGAGCTGCCTGACGCGCTCCTCGAGCTCGACCTGCTGGGCCAGGACACGCTGCCCGAGCGCGCCGGCCTGCTGCAGCTGCTTCTCCTTGGTATCGAGTAGGGTCTGAAGGTAATGGCGCATGTCGCCGGTATTAGAAGAATGGGAAAGAAAGTCTGACATTTTTGAGTGGTGGGTGTGTGTGGGCAGGCCGCCGTCTGAGAAGGTGGCCATGCCGTCGCCACGAGGCGAAGGGGAGGAGAAGGGAGGGGTGGTGGAGGGGGGTGGAGAGGCCGTGGCCGTCGACGACAGACAAGTTGAACGTGCTCGGGACACGCGCTCTGGCCCGGGCCTTTCCCACGCCTCCTGCGCCCGCCACCGCCGCCACTTGCTGAGTGCTCGTGAGTTGAAGTTTGAAGTTACTAGTTACTCGAGTCGTTCGCGTGCTCGCCCGCTGTTCTCTTCGGCACGCCCAAGCCAGACGATCCGCGTGATCCCCCGTGCGCCGTGATCCTCCCTGTCATCCACGTCCTCTGCGGACTTCATCGCCTGCGCCCCTAATCGCCGACCACCCGCCTTGTCAGGCTTCCGCTGCAACTCTCCTGGCGGAACCGCAATATCTCGCAATATGCCCCGTTATGTGGCTGCACCGGCCACCCATCCATCCATCCACCCTCTTCATCCACGCGCCCAACACAAGTCCACCCCAATGCGTCAGCAACCAATTCCATCGCGCGCGCGACATATCCCCGTCCACACCTTCCTTCGGCGCCCCCGTTGGATGCTATCAAGGGACCCGCCCTCTTCATTATTCTTCATTGACAGCTCTCTCTTGCCGATCGCGTGCCGACACCGCACACGACTCTATGCGCCTTGAAACAGGCAGGCCCCCACCAGCACCTCCTCGACGGCGACGATGCTGTCCTATTGCCCATCAGCACATATCACATAGTCGCCTCGCGCAGCTCCTCGCCTGCTAATCCCTATCAAAGCGGTCCTGGCTCGCCTCCGGACGGACGCCATGCCGTCGAGCTGGGCTCCTGCTCTGCCCTCTTTCGTCCCCTCCAGCTTGCGCCTCCTGGGCTTTCCGCTCCCACAGACGCACCCGCTGCCCGCGATGCCCTCATCCGCTTTACTCCGCTGGGCCTCACCTGCCCCGAATGGCGTGCGCACCCCAAACAGCCTCCACACCCTGGATAGCCTACGCACCCTCCCTCGGTGCACCGTGCATACATGGTTGTATTGGGCGTCTGCCGCGCCTTGACGCGACTCCATCCGTCCATTCGTCCGTCTCCGTCCGTGCCGTAACGGCCGCCTGGTTGCTACCGTGCAGATAGCACCCACCTCCGCGTCCGAGCTGCAGCCCCAACCATGACCGCACAGCTCCTGAACGAGCCGCCAGGCGCCCGCCCGACGCCACAAGCCATCAACCCCGAGGACCCGCCCCTTCGGCTGCGCCTCGTCTTTATCATCCTCTGCCTCTGCCCGCCGCCGTATCTACATCCACACACATACGCTCGCACAAATCAGGGCACCTGCGCAGCGAGTGTATGCGCGCGCGTAATGCTCCGATGTCCATGTCGTCCTGCGAGGGTCCACTTATTCATCCCAGCCAAACCGAAAACCCACCTCACTCGGATCTACTCTGCGCTTGCCGAGTTCAGGGCCAACACCGATGCCGATGCCGACACTTATTTCAATCGAGCTTGAATAAATTTTAAGTTGCCGGACGCTTCTCGACATGAGTGTTCGTAAGCTACATAACGTCGCCTCTTCGTACATCATAGCCTCCCCTGATTCTATTCTACCGGTACACTAGATAGGCGAGCCATGGTATATAAGGAGTCCAGGGCATGTCGCCGCCAAGAAAAGACGCACATATATACACGGTGAGGAAGGCGAGAAAAGGAAAGGAAAGCACTGCGGCGATGTAAGCGAGAGCGTCAGCGAGTCAGTAAGTGCGGGATGGTGATCAGGGGTAGAACGTAGTGTGGTCTATCGACCGCCGAGACAGGGACGACGAATAGGAAGGCATTCCGGCCAACGCGCTGCCGGGGATCGTCGCGGACGAGACATAACGGTCGTGGTACTGCCCGATCAGGAATGTGGCACAGAGCAGTCATCAGCGTGTATCCCCACCTGGCCGCGCTCCCAGCACGGGCGAAGCGAAAGCGAACACCACTGACCTCATACGGGTCTGAATATTCCGCGCTCGCGGCCGTGGCGCCCGTCGTCGTCCGAGACGGGAGCATCATCGGGCTCGTCCCGTACCTCCGGTGGCCGTCTATGTATGTGGTCGGCGCGGGCCGTGCGCGCGGGTGGCTCGTGCTATTGATATGGCTCCGCTCGTCGTCGACGTACCCCGTGTCGAAGGTTCTGTGGGTGTGGCCGTGGCCGTGATTGTGCCCGTGGCCATGTCCATACCGCTGGTACGCCCCTGTCGCGCCGCACCGATCGATCCGCAAGCAGACACACCACAAGAAAAAACCATCACGTCAGCACGCTGCTTTGCTCCTCCCGAAATCGCTCGCGCGCCCGCGCCCGCGCTCGCGCCCTCGAAGCGAAACCGCGCCCGAGCACTCACCTACAGGTTCCCCTGATGGGCTCGCGCTGCCGCCGCCCTCCGCCAGCGCGTTTCCGAACATCACCTGTGCGTGCGACTGCGACGAATGGGCCTGCGCCTGTGACTGGGACGCCGTCAAGAGCGGGTACGCTGCCATCTCGCTTGGAAGCTCGTAGCCCACCCGCCGCCCTGCAACCCCCCACCTCCGCCCTGCGCCTGCAGCCCTACAGGCGATCCCCTGCGATCCATCCCGCGCTGCCGTGGGCGCCGTAGCAGCTCGCGCCGGGCGACGACACCCCCGGGGAGAGCTTGCGCAGGAGGAGGCCGTTCGGCGGCGGGGACGGCGTGCGCGTAGCGAGCGCGCCGTCGAGCGCGAGCTGGAACTCGAACACGCTGCCTTCTCCTCGAGCGCGGTGGCCTCCGCCGCGGGGGACGCGCGCGCGGCGGGCCCGCCGAACGCGCCCTGCGCCGCGAAGGGGTTCAGGCGGAAGACGCCCATCATCTGGCGCATCTCGGTGGACGCCTGCGTCGCGCGGAGCGGCACCTGGCTCTCGGTCTGTGCGTGCGCGTGCGCGGAGGACTGCGCGGGGGCGGTCTCGTGCACGAACGGGTCGTGTGGGGGGTCTTCTTGCTCTATTTTGACGGCGGGCGAGCGCCGTGCGGGGCGGGGCGGGCGGGGCGCTGAGCGCGCAAGCGGCGGCGGCGGCGGCGGCGACGTGGGGATGTCTTGGTCGAGGGTGTAGATGGCATTGCCGAGGGAATATTTGGAGGAGGCGCGGTGGGTTGTTGCGTGGCTCGAAGAGTATGGGGAGGTATAGGGGGAGGCGGAGAGGGACGGGGGCGAGAGGGTGTGCGCGAGGTCTGTGCGCTGAGACGATTCGGGGTATTCAGAGGCGTAAGAGGAGGCCGAGTCGGAGCCTGCGTATCCTGGCTGGTAGTGGTCCGCGTTTTTACTCGGCTGGGGGTAGAGCGACGGGGGAAAGGTGCTGTCGGTTGACCAGGTTGACGAGGACGAGGACGGAGAGAGGATCCAGGAGGAGAGCTGGGTGGGGACGCCGTCGGGGTATGCCGAGGACGGTCTGGGATTGGGATGGGTGGACGGCCAGGCGGGGTCTGGGAGGGCCATGGACGGGGACTGTCTGGTGTCGACGCCGTGGTAGTATATATTTCTCGTGAAGGGCAGACGACGGTCGGTGAACATGGGAGGAGCGACGGCCATGGCGTCACGGAGGAGGAGGATATGATATACGGGGGATACCTGTCCGGAAGCAGGAAACAAGGTTTGATACGGGGCCGCTTTCGGTCCTCTGGGGTTATATACTCGAATGTTGGCTGTTGGCGAGATCTAGGCGGCGAGCAGGAATCGAATGCGATCTCGAGAAGAGGACAGAAGCACACCGGGATACGTGAGTGAGGCCCAGGGGGTGTGCACGAACGGACGGACGGCAGAGATCTATATCACACATGCACCCGCGTCCATTTCCATTACTTATGTATACGTCCTCCCGACCGGCCCTGCGCCCCAAGATGAACGTGAGGCACCCACCCACACCGCAATTTTAGACTCCCCGTCGCATCTGCGCGCGCATGATGATGTCTAGCCCAGATCCCTCCCTTACATACTTTCAGGCGATCGCGCTGCGAGGGCGTTCGACCTCGTTTGATGGGCTGACACGCACCAGCTTATGATTCCCTTCTCCATCCGATCCACCAAGCGCGTCGCCACAGCGCAATGACACGGTCTGACACCCCTTGCGCAATCAGTCCACGCAGCCCAGACCGCTCGACCCTCCGCAACAAATCTGATACACCCTGTACGTACGCGCCGTCGCCACGCGCCAGACGCTGAACCGGTTCTCCTGCTGGGGGAGCTGGAACGGGGCCATGGCCTGGGAACCGCCTCCTGTGGCCCCCAGTGTCCGCTTCCCCCCCCTCCCTGCTCGTTTCGGGCACGCGTGCATTCTCAGCATCCACACGCCGGTCACAGAGACAAAGCCCTGCAAAGTCACCAGACCGCCATCAACCCCCGTCCGTGTACGGTATGTACATCGTGCAATCCCCTCGCATGACCAGCGCCTGTGCTCCCCGCCCGCGCCCGCGCCTTCCTCCGCCTTCCTCCGCCCCTCCGCATTCGTCTTCCCGGTTTCCCTTCACGAACGACTGCGTATCTCAATCTCTCGCTTCCACTGCCGCGTTCAGTGCTCGACCGGTTAACACTCCGCGGCGTCGCCAGAGCCGGTGCCGGTCACAGCCACCAAGTTTGAGAAGAAGAAAAGTCGAACTAGCCGGAGCGGAGCTAACCGAGGGGCTCACAGCACGCACCGCGTTGTCCGCCGCCCGCATCCAGCTGGCCCCCGCCGCCACGTCCGCACCGGGCGCCACTCCGCCCGTCGACCCTCCGCAGGCCTCCACTGCCCGATGCAGCCTCGCGATTCAGTACAGTAATCCCTCGACGACGTCGCACGAACTACGACCGGCGCCATCTCGATCGAAGGGAGATTAGAACCCGCCCGCAGTCCGTCCATGATCCATCCGATCCCCAGCCCCTCCTCCCTCACTCCCAGCGCCCACGTTCATCTGCCCGCGTGCATCCCCGCTTCCTTCGTCCGCCTTGAATCCGAGTTGATCGCCGAACCAGCAAGCACCTCATCTGGGTTCGAAAGAAAAAGCTTTTTGACGAAGCTCGAATCAGAACCCGCGCATGCAGTACCGTGACTGCCGGACCCACCTCGGCCAGGCTGCGTCCCGCCGTTCCACGCCCCGCCCGCCCGGCTGCAGTTCTCTTGCGGCTTCTCGCAGTGGGTGCCCAACACAGTTGAACGATGCGATGCGGTGCGGCGCGGGCGTATGGGGGAGGGGCTCAGAGGTTCCCAGACTTTCCCACGCCGCGTCGGCGGCGAGTGGGCCTCGCCCTGGTGTGACACACAGACGCACCCGCTTCTGCTCGATTCTATTAGGGGCCCTCTGCCTCTGCGACCGGCGGCGCGTCGCGTCATCAGCACCGGTGACTTACCCTCGCCCAATGGTAACTTTGCTAATTCCCAGCTTGCTCGCACGCGGGGGGATTCCATCAGGTTCCATCCGAGTAGTCTCCTCACGCCAGGAAAGTGTGCAATATCGAATGCACGCTTCGTGTATGTAAAGCGGCTTCCGTCGGTCCCTGATCGCCGCGCTCATTCAGTCGTGTGCGCGACGACGTGTTCGCTGGATGGATTCGAGCGGGGCTTCGAGCCTTCGCCAGGTCAGAATGGCGGCTTTACGTGCAAGTTACCTTCGTGCCGGTGAGTCCCCGTTTTTCAAATTCCGCGTTCTTTCCTGTCTCGAGCAGGGACGTGTCTGTATCTGTGTATCGAGGCTCTCCCGTCGCCGCGTGCGGTTGGTACGGTGCGAGAGAACGCCTTCCTCGAGCCTTCCTTCGCGGTACCTGCCGCCCCCTTTTTCTTTTATTTTCATATCTTCAAAGAACACTACGTTCCTCTTTGTTGAAGTTTTCCCTTGCGCGATCACATAGCTTCAAGAAAGGATGCCCGCGTTCGCGCGGCCCCCAGCAGCAGATGCGAGCGCATGTGGACCCTGCTGCGCACTGCTGCATCCATGACTCGCGCCGACGTCCCTATCACTCTACCTACATTCTTCTCATTAACCTCCCCTTCGCCTTCGCGGTCTTCTGTCCGGTTAAGGACCCGTCACTCTAGAAAGCCGGCGTTATTGAGCCTGGCCCCCTGGCAGCCCTTTCTCCTCCCCCCACTTTCTTCATTCGATCGCGTCCGTTCGCTCGTGAAAACTCGAGCTACCTCGCACGGGGTTTCCCACCTCCACTCCACCCGTTGGCTCGGTGCATTCGCTCATCGATCCATGGAAGCCGCCTGCGCACCACCCACCCGCCTTCGATCTGAGCAGAGAATGCCGACTCGTGCAGACCACGACGCAACGCACCGCGAGCGTGGCCACGTCCAGCCGGCGGCGGCTTGCTCCACGCAGGCGAAACGAAACGGAGCGAAGCGAACTGAGTCCTTAATATATCGTATCATATCGCCATCGTCATCAGCGTCATCGTCATAAGGCTGCCGCAGCGCTTATTCGGAATATGGCCGACGACGATCACACCTTGCCCCTGTAACCTTTGCAGAATTTCACGTTTGGAACAAAGTCGAACGCTCCGGATCCCGCGCTGCCGTGCGGTGGACACGGTGCGATGTGCACAGTACGGCATGGGATGGGATAACCTCGGCTCGGTACGCGTCGTGAGCCCACCGCAGGATGGGCCGTAGGATGCAGGACGCAGGATGTGTGCTCCTGGCAATACGGTGGGTCGGCGGAACGCGGGCTGGCTGGCTGACGGGTTGGCTGACGGGCTGGCTGCTGGAATCAGATTCATTGACGTGATCATGCATTGACGTACGCTGGGGGCTCAGCCAGCATCAGATCGGTTCGATCGAGTCCGTCCATTCCTGCGAAATGCACTTACCGAGTGCAGCGTGTACATGGTCACCATAGAAGCATCCGCCGCCGGCTGGCGCCTGGTTGCGACGGCTTGCAGCGATCTGCCGTCGGTTCGACTCTTTCGTTCTACGTTCCATTTTCAGCCCAGTGTTGGTTGGCGATGGTCGTCGCTTGTTAAATGGACAGATAGATGCAGCTGCAGATATCAGATATCAGATATCAGATAGAGATGCTGATGTCGACGGTGTGTTGGTCTCAGAATCCCACGAAATTAGCAGATGCGGCGGAATCGAAGCGCGGGATCAGCGATGATCACTTCGTCTGTTTGTCGTCAGTCGCGCGGTGAGTGCGTAGAGTTTGCGGACGGTGGTGGTGCTGACGCTGATGATGATGGCGACGTTGATGAGATCATTCGTCGGCAACACAAGCTCGGTGCGGTCGCCAAGATCCGCCGCGCGTGGAAGCTCGCACGCGCTTGTTTTATGGGGTCTTTCAGGGAAAAAAAATTGCAGGGTCGGGCTCGTCGCCGCCTCGCGTTCGGGTGGGCAGAAGCCAACGACGTTTTGGATCCTTGCGACGTTGTGGTGACGTTTCTCGGTGAACTTTCGACGGTCGCCCTGTCACATTTCGTACTCTGCGCTTCGCATGGGCACCGGTGGAAGAATATTCTCGGGACGGCAGTAAAAACCCGCCACAGTGGCCGGCAAACGGGTCGGTGCGTTCGGGCGGCGGAGAACCCCAACGCTTTCTGTCACAACGTCAATTCAAGCTGGATTGACTGCTCATCGTCCGGGAGGATAGGGTGAGAGAGACAGGGCGTGGGCGTGTGCTGAGATTGCTAGACTGAACGATCACAGCGAGATCGACATCGAACGTCGCGTCGTTCTGTGTCTTTTCATAGATCGACCTCTTGCCTGCTGATCATCCGTGGCAATAGACGTAAACAGGGAACTTCAGGGCTGCGGCATGTTCACCAATGGTATCTGCATGGCCAGGGGGGGCCAGGTCAGGACAAGGTTGCGGCTAGCTCCCTGCCAATCCACCTTGCATCTCACGGAGCGGGACTTTGTTCCGCCCGCAGAGAAAGTTCATCTAGGGTGCGTCGCTCTGCAGGTCACACCCGGTGATGCTTCCCACAGCACAGTCCTTCCCAAGGACCTACTAGACGATGATTGGACGCAAGCTCCCATGGCCAGCTGGCGAGCATCACCACGCTGCCGCTGCAAAGGGATCCGTCAGTGTCAGATGCAGCACGGGAGAGGGTCAGGCGGACTCACGATAGCACCGCCGCGAGGCGCAGAGGCCCAAGGTCACACCCTGCTCTTTGCTTCTGTTCACTGTCTGCAATCCGATCCACCCGCAACTCCAACCCCATCCACCGTTGCTCACATAGCCTCGGAGCGCAGGGGACAAGACAGTCGCTCGACTTTGACATATACGTGATCTCAGATGGAGGAGGGCGCCTCGGGTCTCAGCTAGGGCCCCATCTTGATGCGTGTCTGTCCAACTCGTAGCACGTGTGAGCCGGCGCGCGGTGCAGGAACTTTGTCTGCTGTCGAGAATGATAACCTGGGCATGGCGCCTCTGGTGTGAGTCGGAGACTCTGTCGGCTCGTTGTCTACGGACTACGGCCGCTCGGCCACATCCTGTCGAACACGTTGGCCCAACAGGCGCCTCCGGGCGCACGACCCGCTTCCTCTGGGTTAGGACCATCAGAAATCAGACCTCAAACTCCATCCGACGGCGTCACCTCTCGGAATGGAACCGCCCCTAACTGCCCACCCATGCCCGCTGGCCCGGCACCCTGATTTCATTGATCCAAAGTGCGCACACAAACCCACACGCCCTCTCTTCCTCGAACGCGCTTCGCGCGATTGACAGCGTCCCGCGGCAGCATGAGCATTCCAATCACGTCAGAGGGTGACTCAGAAGATACATACGTGCTGTGCGTCCTTGGCCTGCATCGTCGCGGCGCATCCTGCATGCCCCTTATCGCGCAGCGTTGCCCACCGCGCGGCGGAACGCCAGGGAAGCATCCAAAAAGTTCCGCGCCGTCGATCCGTCCGAGGCTTGTGGGTGGGTCGAGCGAGCAGACGCGTTGAGAAGCCATCTCCCCGCCGGGGCTCACCTCTGCCGGACAGGACATGCCCCCTCGCAGGTGACTGCGATTGGACAGACGATGACAGACGCTGACAGCCCCGGCTGCACATCGATCTCCCTCGTCTCGCCTCCGTCTGCGTGTCTGCGAACCGTAAATCTGGCCGCAATGCGGCTGGAATCGCTACCGCCGCGACGGTGGCCCTAAGATGCATACACGTATTCACGCCGCCTGCCGTGGCCTGACGTCCGCGAGAGCACGACGATCCTGCAGATGCGTTCCGGAAATAGAGCCTGCTTCCAAAGCGGGCATGGTCGAGCGGGTCCGCGCTCCACCTTTGCTCCTAGGACTGCGCGCTGTGTCAGGCGGTGCGGGAAGTGCAGGGCTCGACGGCAAGGCACGGTGGACGAGCGCGCGGGCAGGCCGGGTGGTGGTTCGGTTTAGGGCGCGCAAGTGAGACGAGGCATGCGTGTGTAAGGGGAGATGATGACCACCTGCATCAGATCAAGGGCCCGCGAATGCAGCGAGGACGGCGATACATTGCAAAAAGGGGCTAGAACACCCCAAGATAAAATGCACTTCATACTTCATGTTGGGATAGGTCTCCAGAGCGACGAACGCAAGACGCGAGTATGAGGCGTCTGCTCAATGTAGCGGAGCGAGCGCGAACACTGGGGGACGATCCTTGTCATATATCGGGTGCGTGGTTACGCTTTCCACCTTCAGCGAGAAATAAATATAACTGACTCCGACTGATGCATCGCGCTCACCTCGTGCAAGGCGAGGGGGTAGACGGTATTGTGCAAGCGCAGGCAAGCCTCCCACCCATGTTCCATAACGGAGTCCGAATTACGACAAGACTTCCCTCGAAAAAAAAGAAAAAAAGGGTAAAAAAAAACAGCATTTCACAGAAAGTTGGCGCCGAACACCCTTGTCTCCATTACGATGCTGTGTGCACTCTGGCCCCACGACACCACCGTTGCTCCAGTTTTCACTCCACGCACATGGGCTCTAGACACGGCGAGCCAGGCTGCGACCCGTCCCCATCGAATAAGCTCAAGCCCACCCGCCGGCGCCGGAATCGCATCCCGGTCGCGCCGCCTAAGCCGCAAACCTGCGGACCGCCAAGACCCCCGAAAAACGCAGGTCGCGCAAGGACGTGTGCATCGTGGTCGTGGTGGGTGCCGCGCTCGTCTCCGCGACTTGGCTCGCGCGCGCGCAAGCGCCCGCCCGCTTCTGTACATGCATCGCTGCTGCTGCTGCTGCTGCTGCTGTTGTTTCTGCGAGGCTTCGAAGAAGGTCGAGGAAGGAAGAAGCGCGCGCGCATTGCGCGGCGGGAGATCGCGCGCCTGCACGCGAGCAGGTGACCTCGCCCCGCGTGGACCCCGTCCAAAGTGCCATAGGGCAGCAGGAGCTGGCCGCGCTCGACAGCGCGCGCAAACCCCGGCGCGGGGCTCGCCGGGATTCAATGCAGGGCAGGGGGGGGGTTGGAGATCGCGCGCGCTCGCAGTTCGCGCGGGCGACGGGCGTCGCGTCGGTCCCTTTTCCGTCCACGGCTCACGTGCGCGGCGCGCTGAGGGAGCCGCGGTTTGGTGCTCGACGCCGCGTGAGATAGGCACGCAGTTAGGGCTGCCCCGTACAATAGCGGCATCCGTCACATGTCGCACGTATATGGTCATCGGCGATTTTAGGGGTCCTTGTAGGTCCCTCATTCTATTATTGACCCATGTGCGAATGGATATCGGTCGTAGTGTGGCCATAGACGCTAGGATGCTTGAGGTTCGTCGTCGTCGTCGTCGCCAAGTCCACATGGAATGAATCAATGGGCCAGGTGAAAATCAGAGACGCGGTGCCGCGCCGTGCATCTCGTACATACGTGGTACCGCAGCACGAATGCCGGCGCCCAGGCGGTCCTCGGCAGTTTGTGACAATGCCGTCGCCACTGTTCGGCCCCAGCGTTTCATGTGTGTTCATCATGAGTCCCTGCGCGCAAACTAAGACCTGCGTGACGACAGAGGCTATAAACAACTCGACCCGCGCGCGCCCTGCGAACCGCGCCCTGCACGCATCGTTATTTTCATGAGCACGATCACCGAGAAACAAACAGGGAGGTAAAGATACGCCAGAGGTAAGTCACGAAGCCAGATCGGTCGCAGGACGCAGCAGCGCCGCCTCGCTCCACCGCCTGACCCACCACCGACACATCGCCTTCCGCGCCGCGAGCTGGTCCAGCTGCAGCCCCGTCACCCGCATCGTCCCCATCCACGCCTCGCCGCCTCCCTCACCCTCCCTCCAGCCTACATCGCCACCACCGTCGACGGCCCCGCCGCCACCGCCGCCACCGCCGCCGCTCTGCTCCCACACGATCCCAGAGTCCTCCGCGAGGCGCAGAAACGCGTCGCACACCGCGGGGCGGGTGTACGACCCGGCGGCGACGTACGCGCGCGCGGAGGCCGCGCGGGCGAGCAGGGCGCTCAGGGAGGCGAGCAGGGCGGGGTGTGAGCGGTCAAAGTGGAGCAGGTCGGAGAGGATGACGACGTCGAAGCCGTGATTCACGGTCAATCTCGATTCTGTGCCAAGAGGGAGGGATATCGGATGCTTTGCGGACGCGGCGGGGAGAAGGGCTCTGGAAATGAGGTGCGCCGGCAAGTCAGCGGTTTGCTTTTGATTTTTCGGTTTTTTGACTTTAAATTTTCTTGTGCGCATCCCCTTTAGGGTAGATAGGATAGAGCGACGACAGGGCACAAGTTCGTAGAAAAGGAAGATCGCGTGCTCACAATAGTTCGCCGACGTCCTGTCCCCAGTCGTGTCCCCGACAGAGGACAGTGCAGCCAGGCGCGGTGACGTGCGCGTTGCGCGCAACGTTGCGTTGGAGGTTCCCCAGGATGACGGGGTCAGGGTAGTCCGTGACGACGACGAGCGCGGGCGGGTGCGGGAGGACGGAGGCGAGGAGCGAGGGTAGGGCGGTTCCCGCGCCGAGCTCGATGGCTTTCGTTGGTTAGATGGACAGGATCGACGGCCGTGGTGAATGGATATTGGGTAAGAGACATGATGGGGCGACGGATGGGCGAGCGAAGGGCGCGGGCGGGAGAGGGAAAGAGACGGTGGAGACGCACTGGTTCGTCCTGCGAGAGGAATCAGGCCGCGCTCGATGCGCTCCGCGAGCAAGAGCGCGGGCGAGAAGATGTGGTCCGCGAGGAGCGTGTTCGCCTGGATTCGCACGAGACATGCAGAGCGAACGACGGCAGCGACACCACAGCACGTACCTTCCCCTCCTTCGCTTGGCCAAGACATAAGTTCACATTTGACCAAGACAGGAAAACCACATGATCTCAGCTAGGCGGGGCGTTTGCGTATACGGTGCAGGAAAAAGGCGCATTACCTTGGGCGCGACGGTCAGCACGAGCGGGCCGTACGCGAGCTCGTCGGAGACGGTCTGGGAGGGGGCTTCGCCGAGGAAGACGAGCGCGTCGTTGAGGATGTCTTCCACGGATATCAGGTCCATTGGGTGGGTCTTGTTTCGGGTGAGCACTGGGGATGATCGATGAGGATTGATCGCGATCTAATCGCTCCTCGTAACGGCAGCCCCCGAGCGCGGGACCGAACAGGGAAGGATGTGATGGGAACAGACGATCACGTGGAGGTTCAGCGCGACGCGTCAGTCGAGCTTGGCGATGGCTTGTGTGTAATGAACAAATGGAAGTGGCCTTGCGGGTGCTGGAGGTACATTAGGGTTAGTACAACGCGCGTCGTTGGTGGCGAGATGGAATTTGATTCAGTGCGGAGGACTCAAGCTTAGGACAATTTGTATGTTGGAGCGATACGCCCATAGCGTTCTCCATTGAGCGGTTCGGTTACTCAAGAATAGGTTCATCGAACATTGTGTGTGTCATAGCTTGAGTCCGCGGAGAGCTATTTGTAGGAGTTGGTCTTTGGTCAGTCAGCCAGTCCTTGACGGGAGCGATGGGCGACCACAAGGCGGCGCAGAGGACCCTGAAGCGGCGTGTCTTTGAGATGAAATGTGACATAGCCATTGAGGAGAAAAGCGCCGAGCCAGAAGAGCCCGGGCTGTTTCAATTCATGATCACCAAAATCATATCGGCGTCGAAGGGGCAGACGCTGGGAGGGGGATTGGATATACGTGGCGGACATGAAGGTGGGACTGTGAGTGCTGGGTCTCGCCCTTGTGAGAGCGGGGGATAAGTACTCCAAGCCCATGTATTCAAGGCCACAGGGCCTGTGCTGCCGTTCTTTGGACGAGGATGACGATAGACTCCTCGACATCGTGCAGGCTTCTGTTCTTCTGCTTCCGCTCTGGCCCTCGGCATTCCAAGCTGTGGTCATAGTCTGATATCCGAGCTAGGAGCGCGGGGGAGACGGTTAGGTTGGGATGGATTGAATAGGGATAGGCTTCTAGGGCGCCCGGAAGGACGTCGTTGGAACATGGCTCGAATGGAACGGCCGGAAAGCGCGCGGAAGCAGGGCTGCGAGGCTGGCAGGAAATGTTGTGCACCGGTAGACGTGCCGGGATGGTCGCGCTGTGAATGCTGCGACACGGCTGGTTTTGTCGGTGCGCGGACGGCTGTGGTCGGGGATGAGGAGAGGGATGAAGGCGAGTGCCAACGGAGGAACAAGAGCGAGCAGGCGCGGACCGGCGGCCGGGGAAGGCACAGGCCGGATCGGAGCATGTGGCGGCCACGAGACGGACGGAGCGACCGATCCAGCCACGCCAACTCCCAAGCCTTCTCAAGCTCCCTCCGTCGCTCCCACTCCTCCATCGCTCCCTCCTCCTCCTCCCCTCCTCCCTCCCTCCCCCCATCTCCAGCTCATCTCTTTTCATTTCTCTCTCCCGATGCCCAGCGTCGCAGAGGAATCAATCGCGGGTACCGGCGCCGCGGCACGCAGGCGCAGTGTCGACGTCGGTGGGCTCGCGCTCGCGCTCGGAGACAACCTTGGTTCAGGTCAGGGCTGGGGCGGCTGGGACGAAAGCGAAAGAGATAGAGACCTCACATGGTGCGTTCACGTCGCGCCCACCGTCCCCCAGCTCCCCATTCTCGACGTTAATCTCCTCCGCGACATAGCTACGCTGAGCTTCTCAGCGATATGTACACCCACACCCACATCGCCGTCACAAATCACGATCAGCCGTCAGCACGCTCTCTTCTTTCGTCCCCTGATCCTATCTGACTCTCGCCCAGCTCCCCGCTCGACATCCCTGCAAAAACCCGCAAGCGTCTGATCAAGTCCCTCGATACTTGGAATTTCGAGCCCCATAAGCTCCCAGACGAGGAGGTCCTCTTCTGCTCCGTCATCCTCTTCCAAACCCTCTTTCGACTCGAAGGCATGCAGCAGGATGCCGGCGTGTCCATCGGTGAGCTTATCCAGCCCGGATTTTGTCCTCTATCTCCGGCCTGATCCCCATTCGTCCTCAAGACCAGATATCCGCCCTCCTCAGCAACCTCCGCAAAGTCTACCGCCAACAAAACTCGTATCACAATTTCGCACACGCTCTCGACGTTCTCCAGGCGACCCACTCCTTCCTGCACTCGGCGGGGCGTGTTCCGCCCGTATCGATATTGCTTAGGAGAAATCGTCGAACATGGAAGCCAGACAGGGGTCGCCTAGAAAAATCTTTGGTCTCGTGTCTCAGGAACCAAGACCTCCTGTGTCTGTACATAGCCTCTATCGGCCACGACGTAGGCCATCCAGGATTTACGAACGGCTTCATGGTGACCAATCACGCTTCCTCTACCCTTCTAGCGCCCTCTTATTCTTTTCCTATACCATAGAAAAATGCCAAGGCCCCGCTCTCTTCGCTTTATGACGACAAGTCGCCCCTCGAGCAGATGCACTTCACGCTCCTTCTCCACCTCATGCGTCACCAGGGTCTCGACGCGCTGCTCGACAACCCGCGTTCAGGCGCCCAGTTTCGCAAGCTTTTGCTCGAGATCGTGCTCGCGACGGACATGCGCGTGCACCTCGAGTTCATGATCCGGTTCAAGCGCCTCGTGGACGGCGAGGTCGTCGACGAGTGGAAGAAGAAGCTCCTCGTGTGCCAAGCGCTGATCAAGTGCGCCGACATCAGCAACCCTGTGAGCGTTCCCCTGATCGCCCTCGCGTCCTCGCTCGCGTGCAGGCTTGCTTGCCTACGCGCGCGCGTCGCTGCGTCGCGGTTCCTATCATTCGCTGTCTTCTTGAGCGCTTTCTCATGTGATTCTTTTTTCTTTTGGATTTGGCTTTGGCTTTGGCGTTGGTTTGGCGCGACGCGATGGATTTAGTGTCGTCCACTCCGCGTCTCGCAGCACTGGGCGTCCGCGCTCATGGAAGAATGGTCGTGCCAGGCGGTGCTAGAGCAACACCTCCAGCTTCCACCGTCTGTCAGCGCGTCCGACAACCCACTCGCAGAGGCCAAGTCGCAGGTGTTCTTCATCGAGACCTTTGCGAAGCCGCTGTTCCTCCTGACGTCTTCCGGAATTCCTGGTATGTCTACTGCCTTCCTTTTGCGTTGAGACGGAGATAAAGAAAAATTTATCTCTCTTCGAATTTCAAACTAACTACGCAAATGCCCTTTCATCTTATCTCGAAACGCTGTTTCTAGAATCGCGCAAATACGCGGTCCAGTGCGAGAGCAACCTCAAGCTTTGGAAACATCGCTGCCGCACGCTCGATGGCGGCGACGACAAGCCGTCCGAGCGGGCGCTCGAGCCTACGCAGCTCCCAGAGGACTTCCTCGACGCATTCCCGATGACGCTCCCAGCGTCGCTGCTCCGCGCAGAGCAGGACGAGCACGAGCACGCGCCGCTCGACTGGCCCGCGCCCTCGACGCGCGCCTCGTCCGACGTGTCCGCCTCATCCCGCGCGCCGTCGCCCGCGCCATCTGCGACCTCCACGTCCGCGCTCCCTTGTCGTTCACAGCCTCATTCTCGGCACCCGCGCACCTGCACTCGCATCCGCACTCTCCCCTCCACCCGCATCACGAACACGACTGCGACCACGACCACGAACACTACGCATCCGCATCCCTGTCCACCTCGGCCTTGTTCAAGCCGCTCTCCGCGACAGCAAGTCCGCCGACCTCGCCCAGCGATGCCCGCTCCGAGATCTCCGATATCCCACCGCGCGCGCTCGGCGGCGGCGGCGACGGCTGTACCAGCGTCATCCTTCCCCCGCGAAGCCTGAGCTCGAGCTCGAGCCCCAGCCCCAGCGCCGTCACCCTCTCGGCCTTTGGTCCGCGTCCGCGTCGGCAACGGCGTCGGGATCGGGTCGGGATCGGGGTCGGGCGGCGCGGGCACGGCGGCGATCCGCGCGGCGTACAAGGCGAGCGTGCGCAAAAAGACGAGCTTCCATCGGAACTCGTGGAACCCGGTGCCGAGCGCGGCCGCGCTGTTTGCGCCGCCGTTGCCGGCCGCGATAGCGGTGGGCGCGGGGGCGGGGGGCAGGGCGGAAGCGGAGGCGAGGTCGTAGTAGGACTTGTGTGCGTGTGTGCGTTATGGCGTGGTGTGGTGGGACTTTGGGCATTTTTTTCGGCTTTGTTTTGTTTTGTTTTTTATTGGTTGGGCTTTGGGCCGCGCACGTCTTCACGGGATATCATCGTGTCGACGGTGGCGCCGACGACGATAACGACGACGACTGCACGTTTCTACCTCCTATTCATGTCATGGTACGGTATATATATATATCCTCGTCCCCTCTTCCGTCTTTCGCCTCCTTTACCTCCCCTCATCCTATTCTCCCATGGTCTCCATACCACCGCGTCTCGCGTCCGTCTTCACTTGCCATTCTTGTGCCATCGAGCCTTCTCATGGCGTGTTGTTTTACTTGTCGGCCTGTTCGTCTTTTTTTTCGCGTTTCTGTCTGTCTGTTGATCCGCCTGTCTGCGTACCACTCCGCCCGGCGCTTTTTTTCTTTTTCTTAACTGTCTGTTTCATGTTATACATGGCGGTGACTGTATGAACGCCTACCTATCTATCTATCTATGTCTGTCTGTCTGTCTATCCTGCCCGGCGTCTTTTCATATATATTACAAGTTCAGTTTCACAGCGCACATGCGTGCTCGTAGGCAGCCTCGTAAGAGCGCACACTGTGACTACTCGATGCCCTTCCCCCTTCCTCTTTGACTTTCCTTTTTTTCCGGTAAGATCGTGTTGTCAATACTGGTGTGAGTGCACGGGTACAAGCTGAGGTCGTTGGGTGGGCCATCGGAGTACACACGTTGATCTTTATCGTCAGCAAGGAAAATGGGCAAGTCGTCCGGCGTTGCTACTGGAAAGGGCAGGGGCAGAGAGGCCATAGTTCATCCATCAAGCGCTGGGGGCTTCTTGCAGTATCGAGTACCGATTGAGTTCATGCACCGAAAAGATCAGTTGCACGCAGACAGACAAAGGTGGGTGTAGCCAGAGTCGTCGAATTTGGAAACATCAAGCGTGCGAGATCGGTCGGCCATTGTGCGTGAGCTGAAGGGGGGAGAGGGGAGGGCTGAGGAGACCGCACATTTCGTGTGTGTTTATCGTTCACGTACACAAGCCGCGGGAAGATCGTGCCCCTTTGATTCGGTCCAAGACAGGTAGCTTGCAGATCCCGATTTCACATCACCCTCTGCAGATAGGCTCAGCGTACCACTAGTAGTCAAGGCGCACGGAGATATCCATCGCCCGCGTTATCCCCCGGCTTGAAACAGAAATCGGTACATTCAGCATAGTGACTGCCGAGTTGATTGCTCCTTTAGTTCTGCCAAATGAGCATTTGCCTATGTTGAGATGTTGCCGAGGTGGAGAGCCTGTACCGCCAGACATGACACAACACAGATGAGGCCCTGGGGCTCCGCCTCCGGAAGTGCAAGGTTTGTCAGAGGTTTTCGGCTTGTGTGTTTGTAATGTTGAGCTGCGGCGAGAGTGTCAGGTACGAGTGTGTGCTGCGTACGACGGAGAATGGGATTGGGTGGGTGGGTAAGATGGATATGACTCCCTGAGAATTGGGGGTGACAAGCAGGTGAATGGAAGACGTGATTTGTTCCGCAGGGTTAGCGCCATCGAGGTGATGTGATGGACTGGATGAATGAACAACACGACATTTGGGAGGATGAATAGGACGAAGGTTTAATGACACTCGGGGGCATCGGGGTGCAGCGCATCAAGCCGGGCCCAAGTATTTCGCAATGCGTCCCGCAGGATGTCCGGAGACACACCTCGATGGGGGCAAGTGCGCCGCCATTGTCTCGTCTTCCTTGCGAGAGCGACGCGACCGGTAGAGGTCGGGCGCGAGCTGTGGCGCCTGATATGGCCGCTACCTCGGGATAAGGAAGGTTCTGTAGTACGACGCGTCGTGCAAAGTGTGCTGCTGATGGAGCTCTGGCGGTGTTCCGCGCTGGCAGGAGCATGACGAGCGCAACTTGTCAGGAAAGGGGGGAGTGCCACACGTGTGGCTGTGAGGAGTCGCAAGGCGTCTGAGAAACCGGTTGCTGGTGCGCGCATCAGCGACAATGAGCCTGCATAGAGTCTACAGTCAGCGTGTCGCAACGGAGCGCCCCTTCTGCTCCAAGTTGCATTCGGCGATGAGCTACGTGAGGAAGACATCAGCGCTCATTGTCTATTCGCACAGGTCGAGCCAGTTATTTCTGATGGCTCCTTGGTTGAACCGTCGATCAGCTCAAGTTGAGCCGGTGCAGTACTGGACAACCAATAGACATGCTTCAGAGACGGACGCAAATGCGATGCTTTCTGTAGCGCCAGTCCACAATTCCGAGGGTGAACCGGGTGCTGATGGGCGTTGAAACTTGGTAAGCGAGAGATAACAATCGTTATATTAGTCGAATCGTTTGCTTTGGTTCGTCAGGGTAGCATTTCCGACAACAAACAGTCGAGACGCTGAACTGGGATGGATTAGAAAAGCTGTGGAGTAGGTCATTATCATCGACTTACGAGACGCGTGATCGGAGAGCTGGGTGGTCATTCATAGATGGGTATCTTCGTTAGTAAATCAGGGAACGGCTGTCAACTGCGTGGCTGTGGATTCGCTGACATGGAGAGCAAGTTTTATGAATCTGAAGCTCAACAAATGAAAAATCTGAAGAGTAGATGACGCATTAGGACAAGCAGAATCAGTGGACCCAAAACTTACTCGATGAAGATAGCGAACTTTGTACATGGCGTCTGGCAGCGATACCCTCTCCAATCTCAATTTGCGTCTGCTTACGCCGCTCATTCGGCCATATGTTTGAGATAGACATGCTAAGTCACATCTCCGCTCAGCAACACATTGACTTAGTGACCACATCCTGAAGTTTGGCAATATTGGGAGAATCTCATTGTGATGATAAATACGCTCGCCTGTGTCGGCGTAGAAACAGATGGTGGAAGTGATGACTCGTTCATTGTGAGTGCCAAAATGGTAGAGAAAAAATATAATGAACACCATGCCTCATTTTTGGCTCGGAAGCTGTTCCCTGGTATGTTTGTAGCATTTTAGATGCCCACGCCGGATTGCCTTCCAGTTTTGATTCAATTTCTGGAGATGTTGGGGATGTTGCTTCGAGGTAATACTCGCGAGAGTTTATTTAGAAGGTAGTAGTGCTCTGCCCCTTCAATGACCGACGTGGATATGTGAGTGCCGGAAAAGTCCCGAGTTGCGCCTTGCGGAAAATAGAATTGAGTCCCCGACGCTCAATCTCGCCCAATCCGTAGCAATCTTGTCTCAAAAATTACTCTTCTGGCAGATCTACAGCTCTTTTTGGGAGCGATGATCACAAGGGAAATCAACACAGCCAAATTGGGAATCTAGATTTTGAGTTACCATGCAGTCCGACGTTGAGCTTCGTTGCTACAGAGACCGGACACTTTGATGGCTCCCACTCTCTTTCATCTGCTCAAACCATATACATCGGCTCATCAACTTATGACAAAGATAGCCCGTTTCCTATTACAGTGACTTGCTCAATTGTAAACCCCAACCTTGCTTTCGACAGAGAGCCATATACATGTTGCGTGACACGCCCACAGTAAAAGGGGCTATGTTTCCTCTCCAAAGCAAAGCAATGTGATGCTGTGGATGTAGGTCCATCTTTGGAGGTAAGCATATCATAGCTCGGTACAGGAAGGCGGCTTACCTCCACTTTTTGTGCTAGTACAATGAAATTCTCAGGCCTTCGATGAGCGTTGTAGACGCAATGAGAAGATGATGTTGACGACAAGAGAGGTCAAGAAAAACCACACAATGATTGCACCTCTTGATGAGTTTCGTCTAATTCACTCAGACTAGAAGGTAAGGTATCTTCACAGCAGTTCATTAGGACTTTTATACAAATGCCGAGATATGAGGTGCGTCGGAATTGTAGTGTCAAACTCTTGCCGGTATGAATCACTCTCTCCACAGTACTCTCTACCTCTAGGTCTCAATCATCCCGTGCAGAACTGTAATGTTTTATGCTTGAATTAAAATGTCTAATCATAAGATGAGGTTTGAAATCATTGCACATTGAATGCATCTTGTTCTTCCGCTGTTTTTCACAAAACTCTGGAACCTCGCTCAAACCATAACAGTTCAAGTGAATATCTGGTATGGACAGTTCATACATATGTATCAAACTTCGACATCAAACTAGACCTGACTGACTTGATGCGTTCGCACATGCAAGCTGATGGACTCATCAGCGAATACTTGGTAAGGACTGTTTTTTTTGCTGCGCTGGATATGAAGGCGATGCGAATAAAGACTTATGCCTCTGATTCGGCCAATTGCAAGAATGATCGCGACCAAGTATGTACCTTTCTATGCTTGTCTTGACTGTTTGTTGAAAATGATGATCATATCCTCAAGATTCGTGTTGATAATATAGGAATACCTTCTAGTCCAGGTTGACAATCACTAGTCGGCCTGCGGAACTCTGACTCACAGGCGAGCCTGGTCAATTTCTCTCTGGGTCAATAGACAGTGATGATTCTGACCAATCAAGATCAAATGGTAACTTTCAATTCAGTGTTCGCTTCTATCTAGTTATGATCGTGCCCGTCCCTCTTTTGTAGCACTGTCCGTCCACATTCTTATGGACTGGTTTTCGACAGGCCTACTTGGATGCGAAGCTATTCCACTATGGCCTGTAACACGTCGTCCATTCCATAAGCTAGGTCAAGATTCGTATCGTGAGGATAAAGAGTTGTTGTTGTCCAACAGAGCAGTTTCTCCATCTTGCTCTTATCCATTGGGTACCTGCGAGATACTTGAGCTTCACCGCTTCACCATTATTATACTGTATCAACGCTTTCATCTATCATCAGTTCCAATCACCATTCCTCTCATGTACAATGCCTTCTACTACATCCCCCGTTGTGCCCCGCGTCTCCACCATGCTCCATATGCTCCGCCTTTCCAACCGTGGTCCTGCTGCGAGTTCCAAACAGCCTTCCACGTCTCCAATCTTTCTTCATATCTCTTTCACGGCCATGAAGGACCGCTTCAAGTCCATGAGCAACCGCTGTCTTGGTACGCAGCGAAGATGTTCTCATCCCATTGATCATGAAACTCATATGGATGTGATATAGCAAAACTTCGTCCTTCCAAGAAGACATCGAGACAAGCTGACGCTCCTAGCGCCGTCCAGCCTGCATCGCTCAACGTTTCCGGGATGTTGATGGTAGCGTTCATCGCCAACGAGGACCCCATTTCCTCCAGTCCTGCCAGGATCCACACGCACATCAGCTCGGTTCAAGAGATCATACCAAGAGTCACAGATGTCAGCGTCCCCGAGGTCAATCCTCACCCTACCAATGTCCATTCCAGAGTGCAGGAGACAGGACCAGACAATGCCAAGAACACAACTATCACTTTCAACGACTTCGCTCCCATCCTGCAACGCTTCGACGAAGAGATGCAGCATCTCAATGCTCTCATCTCCACCGCCGAGAAGGCATTACACCTCGAGGACAACACCTGTGAAGCTGCCTTGGCTCCCCTCGCCGAATACAAGAGCGATTGTGAAAGCAACTTCATCGAAAGCGAGCGGTCATCATCTCCAGTTCTGCTGGACGAATCAATCATGGCAGATGATGACATGATCGACATAGTCATGGCCACGGCATTCAAGGAGTTAGAAGAAGAGGCAGAGCTCACGATGGAGGATTCGAGCATGGCCTGGTCTGACACACAAGAGGTCGACATGATTGACGAATCCCTGGACCCAATCCTGAAGTTTATCCCAGAAGTCGAGCTGGTTGAGATAGCACCAATATCGGTGTGGTCCCCATGCCCGTCTCCAAAGGCTCAGTGGAAAGAGGAGGTCGATCTGGCGGACATCTGGAAAGATATGGACCTGGCGATCACAGAGGTTGAGGCAATGGGGCTGAGGGATGAAGTTTTAATCAAGGCAAAGGAGTTTGTCTGCTGAGCGGTGGAGGGAGTTTGGCGGCTGCGTGGGGTTGTGGGGTTGCAGTCGTGTACCGGAGGTCTGGTGGAGGTGTCTCGGACGGTGGTTTCAATGTGGTCTGGCAGGTAGATCCCAATTCGTGACCGGGCTTTGCTTACTGGATTGCGGCGATTCTTCTGTTTCGGGATGACACACAAAAGGTTTGAGGTCCTGTTTATTGTTCGTCTTTTGTTATCTGTTATCTATGGGCAGAGGGCCACAATTGTCGATGCTTGATGCAGTGTCCTCCTGGCCAGGGGATGTTGTGGATGGTAGAGGCAGGAGTGGTTGGCATGGGGGCGTGCTTGTTTTACTTTTTTTTTTCCATCATATCGAACACATACTGCTGATCTACTTGAGTCTTCATTACAGGTCCTCGCTGGTAAGCATATGCACGGTGAAGCCCTATTGTCGTCACTCCTCAGAGCAACCTCAGTCGGTGCGGAGTGGCCATCTTCTTGGGAACAGCATATCATGAAACACAACATCAAACGTTCACGGTACGAGGCCCTTCTCAACTCGTATAATACATGAGATTGATTTCTATGCTCCTCCACAGAGACTTGAACTGTGATTGCTCAGTGTTTAATAGATTCTTCTGTCTGCGGCGGTGCTCCCCCGGCCGGGAACGCTGCTAAGGATGGAGGCGTCTATGGTCTACACTGAGTGATCGCACCAGGTGAGTAGTTATTTGATCAGGAAATTCTTTTCATGTGGGGTTTTCTTCGACAGCGTCTCTTCTTAGGTTCTGGATCCAAACATAAGTTGTCCCAGGATTTCTTCATTTTATTTCTATTCTATGAACTCTACTGCTGAGCGTCTGAGATCTTTTGCAGAAGTCACCATATTTTAATTGATGTCGCAGGTAAACTTTTTCCTTTATTTTTTTCATTCTAGATGTCTCTTTCTGTCGTAGTTCGTGTCGGTGAGTGTATTTGTACCTTCGTTATTGGAATTGTACCGTGCTTGTGATGTAGGAGTGGTTGAGAGGTCATGGTGAGTGCCATTCATTCAACGTCTGCTTTGTGTTCTTATTCTATTCAACAGATGACCATCGCATCCTGTACACGAAAAAGACGAGTGCTGTTTCGATTGTCCATACCATATCCTGCCGTACTGATGTATATTGTCCTAGCTGCTGCAAGTCGAAGGGTTGGGGAGCTTAGAAGTGAGTTTTTTATGTCTATTACATTCACCATATGCTGACAGTTAGACAGGTGTTGATGTTTGACGTAAAGGTAGGTCCATTCCTTGAGTCTTTGTTATGACTTGACCAATTGGGGCCCTTCGGGTTGGTCTAACCGATGGTTCAAGCATCACATGCTAGGCGGCTCCACTACAGAGCGTACATCAAGGTATTCAGCATGTCCTTAGGAGCCGACTGGACCAATGGTTCTTCAAGACATCGGTAGAGGCTATATTAGAGGGACATGAGGTTCACATAGTGATAAGATAGGCATTCACATGCCATGGGCTTAGGGCTTATGGGTAAGCACCTCGTCGCACCAGGATGAATTGGTGCGACTGGAGAAAGTACAAGAGTAGGCACTGGCTGAGAGAGACGGCGCACACAGCTCTCCTGGGATGGATACCTGGAGAAGCATACGAACTCTTACCCTATACCCTATACAGTATATAAGGCCCATAGAATAGGCTGAGGATCTTCAGTCTATTCTCTTTGTACCTACACAGTCCACACACTGTGTAACTTAGAGCCAATCATTATTCCCTCCTGTATCGTTGCCCGGTACAGTCGAGACTACGTCCACCACTCAGTCCATCATGCAACCTAGGGAAGAACCTGTTACTCTTGGGTTACTGAACGAGCAGTTCGTAACACTAGAATAGACTCGCTTTTACCCCTACCTTGCACCACTCTCTGCTTGCTACCACACTCTCTCTCACAACCCTCATCGGTGGCATAGACCCCCACCGAAGAGAGTTACTTCACACACCCTGGAGCAAGACCTAGGCCTAGGATATCCACCAGGCACTAGACGAACCCACAACCAACTTTGACAGAACAATTGTCCTATCCATCAAAGGGGAAACCGCTGGTATTATTCCGACACCAATCGGCCAGCTCCCCCAAACTTTGATAACTGCTCATACCGAGAAGGACAATATTTCTTCACAAGAGAAGACAAAACAGAAGCTGAGTGGGCTTGGGACAAAATAGCAGAAGACTGGGTAGAGCCACCCCAGTACAGAGACCCCAAACTGGAAATCCCGGATACATTGGAAGAAGAAGAGGGAACATCCAAGTCCGAATCCTTGGATATTCAAATACTGATCAACATCCGAAATATTGAAGATAACACTATCATGTCGACAAACGTTACAGCTCCCCCTGCAACCCGATCGTCCAGAAGGGGCAAGCTTAAACTCCCCGATAACTTCGAGGGAGATAGAACACAATCGCAGAAATTCATCATGAATTGCCTCCTCCTTTTTACAGCAGAATCAAACTGATACCAGATGGATGAGGACAAGGTTTCCCTCGCCCTCTCATGCATGAGATATGGAACAGCCGGCATCTGGGCCGAAGGTTTCTTGAAGAAGACAGTAGGGGCGACCCCACCCAAAGACCTTGGGACTTGGATGGACTTCTACGACAAGTTTAAACTTCAGTTCAAGGAAACAAACCTTACGGACAAGGCCCGAAGTGCTCTCATGTCTTTCTCTCAAGGGAAGATGATGGTGGATGAATACTCCAATCAATTTATCCTTATAGCTGCCAACGCCGACATCACCGACAAGGAACAAGTTCCTTACTTCCAGAGAGGGCTCAATCTAAGGGTCATGGACAAAATCTATGACAAAGAAACACTGCCAAAGAATATGATCCAAGACTGGGTCAATACTGCCTGTGAAATAGATGGACGCTTGAGGGCCCGAAGTGCTCAAAAGGCGATCCTCGCCAACTCCACCTCATTCTGAAGCGACTTCCTCAATCGCTTTCACCTCCAACCCGCTCGCCGCTATAATTCTACCAATGCTCCTCGCAGAATGAACAATCAGGTGGTTGACATGGACATTGACGCCTCTTGCAAACGAGACGCCAACCGAAACAAGCGTGTATACAATGGCAAGAGACTCACCCCTTTTTCCTGCTACAATTGTGGGAAACCAGGGCACGGGATAGCTGATTGCCGTTCCCCTCGTAGAGGTGTTCCCCCTTCTCGAGGAAATCCGCGCAAGTTGATGGGCGGAGGAGGTAGAAGAACTTGTGCTGCAGACATGGAGGATAAAGACGAGCAAGAACCCCCGCTGGGAGACGATGTGGGAATTCATCGAGGACTGGAGGAGGGGAGTTCTCATGGCCACCACTGTCGGGTACCACAACCTGGTAATTTGGTGGAACATGAGGACCCTTCCGCGAGAAGGGGAGGATCAAGCCAGAGCAATGGAGAGCACTACGTACCGCCTAACGGATGACGAGGCAATGGACCCGTCCGTGATACTGATGGCGTCCGAGCGCTCTTCCAAGAAGTAGGGGAGGCCAAGGCCAAATGAATGTTGGTGGATCTGGCAGAGGATTCTTCCTGACCTCTCCTTCACCAGCCAAAGAGAGAGGGTTGAGGAAACTCAAGTATGATTCCCCGTCGTGTATTCAAGTCGGAGCAATGAACAGCCACATCATTACTCCCATTCAACTTGACGTGTAATTGACAACTCGAGGAAGAAGCGCTGGAGCCAGAGCTGCCATTGACTCAGCCTGCGAAGGGATTTTGGTAAATGAGAGATGGGTACGAAAACACAACCTTCCAACCTATCCCTTAAACCGCCCTATCCGTGTTCGCAACGTTGATGACACCATCAACAAGGCAGGCCTCATTCAACGAGGCCTAGACACGAATCTCACCGTCAAGGACAGGCGGGGGAGAACCCACACCGAACGCGTCCAAATGTTCATCACCAATCTAGGGAAAGATGACATGCTCCTAGGAATGGATTGGTTGAAATACCACGACCCCTCCATCAGGTGGAGGCGCTGTGAGGTACACTTTGATCAATGCCCCAGAGATTGCCAACAACCACATGGGTTTACCAAGGCAAGGGAAGAGCCTACCAAGAAGGCATGGCTAGCAAAACTACGCGGTGACAAGATTCCTCAGCAGATGAAACCGCATCTTGTCTCTGAACTGGTAGGACCTTCGTGGACTTGGACAAAAGAACAATGGAGCCAAGTACCTGCGAAGGAATGAAAATCTCAGTTCCTCTCCCTGTTGGAGCACAAATCCCGACAAGCCAAGGCTCAGAAATGGCTCAAGGAGCAAGTAACCGAAAGGAAGGAATGCCGGCAGGCTCAGCAAGAGGCAGCCCAGAGCGAAGCTTCAGAAGAAGTTGCTAACAAAGCGCAAACACTGTTTGACTCCTCCACAACGGATAGCGGAAGAGAACCCATCATTAGAAAGGTAGCTCCAGAGCCCTCAGGGTTCGCAAGCTTTGACGAAGACCTGAAGGAGGAAATCGACACCACTGACTTGAAGAATTGCGTGCCGTCAGAATATCATTCCTACCTCAACATCTTCAGCGAGAGACGATCACAGAGACTCCCCCAACACACGATATGGGATCATGGGATAAATCTCAAGCTGTCCTTTAAACCCCAGGCTCCAAGAATATTTCCCTTGAGCCCGGAAAAACACGACGAGCTAGGGAAATTCATCAAGGAGCATCTTTCTAGGGGAACAATACGTCGGTCAACAGCACATAGCGCAGCCTCCTTCTTCTTTATAAACAAGAAGGATGGAAAGCTCTGCCCGGTACAGGACTATCGCCACCTCAACGAACATACCATTCAAGATGTCTGCCCCCTACCATTAATCCAAGAACTACTGGATATCATTTAAGGAGCAATGGTATTCTCAAAGCTCGACGTTCGGTGGGGATATAACAACGTGCGCATCAAGAAAGGAGACGAATCCAAGGCGGCTTTCGTCACACCCTTGGGGCTCTTTGAACCTACAGTAATGTTCTTTGGGCTCTGCAATTCCTCGGGAACCTTCCAGGCCATGATGAACATGATTTTCCAAGAACTCATCTTGGCCTAGAAAATAGCAGTATATATGGACAACATCCTCATCTTCATGAAAACCACAGCAGAACACATTGTGATTGTTCGACAAGTCCTCCAAATCCTACGCAACAACGATCTTTACCTCAATCCAGAGAAATGCGAGTTCCACAAGGAAAAGTTAAACTACCTGGGGTACACGATTTCAAAAGACCATGTCGCCATGGAAGACTCAAAGATTGAGGCCATCCAGGAATGGCCCGTCCCTCGCACAGTCCGCGACATCCGCTCTTTCTTAGGCCTAGGGAACTTTTATCGGTGATTCATTGACAAGTTTTCCTTAATCGCCTGACCCCTGCATGACCTCACCAAGAAAGACACAAGATGGGACTGGACCATGGAGTGCCAACAGGCGTTTGACCGATTAAAGAAAGCCTTCATCAGTCAACCTGTCTGTTAGGTCGGAGACCTATCACGTGCACCGATGCACGAAGGCTAAACCTCCACTGGTTCGTATAATCGTAGACTCCAATGGATAAAGACGATGGATCGTCTTTGGGCTCTTTCGAGGAACTCGGGGTCGCTGTCTGCTTTGTTCTCGAATAGATTGAGAAGATGATCTTCGAGGTCTTCTCGATGATGAGGAGGAACCGGATGATCTTCTCCTGTCCAACAGATGACACGAGGGGGTGTCCAACTGAGAACGCGGAAGGCAGCTAGTCCGGTGTAGAAGCGGATGAGTAGAGGGAGGGGAGGGAAGGGAGACGAGTCCAGTGCGTCGTCAGACCGTGCAAAGAGTTTCTCAGATCTGACAGAGATCACGAAGCGTGGGCTAGGAAGGTAGCCAGACGCCGGGTGCAGTGCAGAGATCGAGTGTATTACAGGTGAACGAGCTGAGCTTCTTAGAAGCTCATCTCGGCTATTTACGTACAGAAGTGTCTAGGGCAGGATCCAGATCTGGTCTGTGCGCTTCTTAGGTACCGAAGTCAACGATCGAGATCCGTAAGCTAGAATACCTCATCGACCTGCCATATAACCAAATATAGTAATCCGATCACTAATGTCTATCCACATCTTCGATCGATCAAGAACCAGGAACGGGGGTCAGGAACCAATGTCTGTCCACATCAAGAATCAGGAACCAGAAGTCAGCGTTCATGCATCAGCATGTAAATGGTAAGGAGTCATGGAAAGCGGTCCGAGTCTGCAACAAGTCCGAAGCACTTGACCAGCCCATCCACTCACGTGCGAAGCACGTGTTAGGACGCGGTCCTAACACTACCCCCTCTCTATACAAGTCTTCGGCGCTTGGCGGGGGCACCAATGGTAGGGGCGGGTCTCCTCAGATGGACTTCGTCGAAAGTGGGGATGCTCCGAGCGGGGTATCCGGTCCAGTTAGCGGTGTCGATCAAGTGGTCTAACGCCTGCTTGTGGTACCCGTATTCCTCAGCCGTCCTATCCATCTGTAGACGAAGGCGCCGGGACTGCATGCGATGCCTATCGTAGTCTTGAAGAAAGCTGCGCGCTGTAACGTCCGTTCTCTGGCGAATGCCCGTGATTGGACATCCCACGACGAGATGGCCGGCGCGTCCGCATTCCCAGCAGGTACGAGTGGAGGGGTCGGTGGGTGGAGAAGGCGGGAGAGCAGGAGGGGTAGGCCAAACATTTTCTGAGTCCATGGCGTCGGCAGGCCATCCCGCTTCAGTTGCGACAGGAATGTCCGGCGACTGGGGGGAGGTTTCGTTGACAATGATAGGATGGGTGAGGTCGTCGCCGAGTAAGGGGGGGGATGGGGACACAGCAGGGGGTGATGGGGGTGGTACCGGTAACGGCTGAAGTACCTGGCGATCCCGGACGACTTGTTCGGGGTCGTAAGGGGGACTGGTGGGCCGCATGGATTCCATGGTTTCTTCGTCGGCGGGTTGAAAGAGTCGGGCGACCGGGAGGACTGGTTCCGTGATTGCCGGAGGATCGACGATCATGGGTTCTTCGACGTCGACCTGGTGAAAACCTTGTTCTCGTATATCCGGCTTGGTCATAACCCAGGGCCTGATGTTATCTTCCGGGACACTTCCGCTTGACCAGTAGCTTGCAACGGGGTGAACTCCGCGACTGTTCAGGGGGAAGGAGTGAGTCGGCAAGAGTCCCTTAGGGACGTACTCCTCTATCTCTAGACGCGCCCCATTAAGTCCTGTAAAATAGAACCAGCGGATTGTGTTCTCCTTGTACCTGATCCGAGCCAGAGTTTCGAGCCAAGCCACAATGGTGTGCGTCTGGAGGAGGACGGAACTGCTGCCGAAGATGCCTCCTAGCCGGAAGTTAATCATGTCGTTGCGGATGGCGGGGAGATTGATCAGCCCCTTCATGCGGTAGGAGGTGACGGTGATGTTGGCGAGGAGGATAGCTTGGGTTTGGTTGAGTGGTCCAGAGAATACTTGATAGCATTGGGCCCAAACCGCTTGCTGTAAATAAAAAGGAAGGCACAAGGGTTCTTCAAGCCGGGCTGGTTCAGAATGATGGGGGCCTCGTCCTCAGCGAGCGTGAGGTGGTAGACGCTGTTATTGGTCTTCAGGTCTTGGTAGAGGCGGAGGTCGTGAAGGGGGTTGGGTAGGGCGCGGATGCGGATACGAGGGTTTTCGTTGTGCACTGCGAAAGCCAATGATGGGACGACGATGTGGGGGTTCGGCATTTCAGCCGGGAAACGGGGGATGACAAATTTGGTGAGGGGGTCGGCGACATGGACGCCTTCCGAGGGGATGTAGTCCTCGCTGTTGTAGTCCGAGTCCGTGTCGTCAACGAGCGTGGGGGTGGTAGTAGGAGGGGTGACGGTGCGGAGGATGAAGGGGTTGGGGGACGGGGTGTTGGAAGCGTGAGGGGAGGTGGTAGCGGAAGTCATTCTGATGTTACTAAGAATATAGCGGGGGGAGTGAGCTAAGAAGAGGTGTGCAGGGGCAAGTGACATTCAATGGTAGCTGGGATGCTGAGGAACGTTTTTTGTCCGATGTAGGGTGTCTTTTATACGACGGAGGAGATGCCAATGGTGGCAGCGGCGTGAAGGGATCCGAGGACAAGGGCGATAGCGATGGAGACAGCGGTGAGAGCAAGAGTCGCGACGATGGTATAAACGGCTACTGTGGACAGAGTGGGGTCGAAAGGGGTCATAGCCGTTTGCCTGGCCATGCCAATCCTCGGTTGGTCTGCTTTTGTAGCTCCTGGTATGCTTGAGTCCGCCAATTAGAGCTGTCCGATCGCTTCTGCTGTAGCTTTGATCGAGACGAGTCTATATTGGGCTTCTTTGGCTGCGCTTCTCGATCGTTGATCGGTGGTGGCACTTTTGATCGAGGAACCAGGGGCGGCCTCTTTAGCTGCGTCATTCGTTTGTTGATCTCTTCCATGATCTGGGGGATGGCTAATCCTGTAGCGAGAAGCTTCTTTCCGATTGGATGCTTCTCGAGCTTCTTTCTGATTTGATCTTCTTCGGCTACTCTGTTGAGTTCCAATTCGATCACCAGGGCCAGAATGGAAGCTTCCATTCCTTTGACTGCCCGAGGGTGCCGGTGGTAGAAGTCCTTTATGGCTTCTTGCGCGTTAGTGACGTTTGTCGCGGCTTCCCAAGAGTTGTCCGATTCCGGGTAGCCCTTCCATTTGATCAGGTACTGCAGGATCTTCCATCGTCCGAAGCGTCTAGCTCCGACAATGGCTTCGACTTCGAATTCTTCTTGCCCTTCGATCAGGTCCGGAGCCGGTTTAGGGTAGTTCGGACCATAGACCTCGTTTTCCTTGTAGGGCGTGAGTCGACTAGCATGGAAGACGTTATGAATGCGCTTCCAGCTGTTGGGCAGTTCAACCTGAAGTTGACATTTCCTATGGTGTCAATGATTTCAAATGGCCCAAAGCGTTTGGGTCTCAGTTTCTCTGATGGGTGATCGGTGTGGATGTTCTTCCCATCAAGCCATACTTGATCTCCTTTCTTGAAAGGCGGCAGGTCCGTTCCAAAACGGTCGTGCTGTATCCTCATGGCTTCGGCTGCAATTTCGAGGCTGGCTTGTGCTTCCTTCCTAGCACGTTGCAGAGCTTCGAGGCGAGCGTCGGCGGTGGGGACATTTGTTTCCGATGATGGCTGGGTAAGCCCGTGGTTGATATCCATGGAGAAGTTCAAATGACTTCTGCGTGGCCGAGTGCTGATGGGTATTGTGGGCGTATTCCGCATAGGGGATTAATCCGGCCCAATCGTCCTGTGAAGAGCTGCAAAATGCTCTTAGGTATTGTTCCAGTTCCTGATTCATTCGTTCAGTAGCACCGTCTGTCTGTGGTGATAGGCTGTGCTTAAAGCGGATTTGATTCCTAATTCTTTGAGCAGGGCTTGTGCTACTTTTGAAGCGAATTGAGTTCCTCTATCCGATATGATTTTATCTGGCAGTCCATAGCGTCTCCAGGTGTTTTCTAGCAAGATTTTGGCCGTTCCATCAGAGTCGATGGTTTTCAGGCATGGAGTTATTACTGCAGTTTTGGTGAATCGATCGGTTACTACATGTAGCGAGTCGTATCCGTTTGATTCTGGTAGATCTGTAATAAAATCCATGGTTATTGTTCCGAAAGGTCGATCTGGGATCTCTGTTGGTTGCAATGGTACCATGGTAGGATGTGTGTCGTTCTTGGTGGATTGACAGATGGCGCATCCTTCCACATATTGGTGAACTGTGTTTGATATTCCTGGCCAAGTGAATTCCTGTGCCGACTAAGGCTAGAGTTCCTCTTTGTCCTGGATGTCCTGCTGCTAGATTGTCATGGTTCAATTTGATGATATCCTGACGAAGTTGTTCGTTCCGAGGAACATATATTTTTCCTCGGTGAAGGACCAATCCTTCTTCTTCGTTCCATTCTTGTAAACCTTTCTTCATGTTTCGAGGTCCTAAGGTTTTAATCTTGGCTAGGGTTTCTAATAGCCATTCGTCTTTCCTGTTTTCTTCAATGATTCGTTTTCGGAGGTCGTCGTCTATTATGGTAACGCCTCCTCGTCCAGTTGCCCTAATGTGAAGTATTTGATGAGGGTCCCAACTGTTGTCTGTATTGATGGCATTGATTTCTGCGAAAGGTCTTCGGATCTTTTCTGTGTTATTGAAAAGTTTGGGCTCCAAGAGTGTTTCGCCTGAATTGTCAAATTCCACCCCCTTTTTATGGTCTGGACGCCGTGACAGACCGTCGGATTTATTAGTGACTCCTGCCTTGTGCGTCAACTTGTAGTCGAAACGCGAGAGGTAGAGTGACCATCGTGCTTGTCGACGGTTTAATTTCTGGCTTGACGGAACCATTCGAGGTTCTTGTGGTCCGTCCAGACGTCTACCGGGTGGTCGGCCTCCAGATAGTGTCGCCAAGCTTCAAAAGCTCGAACGACTGCCAGCAACTCTTTATCATAGATTGGGTAGTTGCGTTCTGTTGGTGAGAGCGACTTGGAGATATAAGCACATGGGTGCCATTTTCCATCTTTGGCGACTTGTGATAAACTGCTCCGGTGGCGAAGTCGGAAGCGTCGCATTCAATGCAAACGGGTTCCTTGTGTCTGGCATAACGAGCACCGGAGATTCTGTAAATATTCGTTTTAGCGTTTGAAACGCTTCTTCGCATGCTGGTGTCCAATCCCAGGTGCGTTCCTTCTGTGTTAACTCAAATAGCGGTCGTGCTATTTTGAGTAATCTTTGATAAACCTGCGATAAAAATTGCAAAAACCTAAAAATGATTGCACTTCCTTGACTTTTCCAGGGGTTGGCCAGTCCATAATGCCGGCCACTTTAATCGGGTCCATTTCTAGATGTCCGTGTGATATAACATATCCAAGATAGTCGATTTTCTTTTTGTGGAAGTGGCACTTCGAGGGTTGTAGGTACAGATCGTTGTCCTGTAAGATCTGTAAAACCTTTCGAACAGTCTTGATGTGGTCGTCCATTGTTTTAGAGAATACTAGGATGTCGTCCATATAGATTGCCACTAATCCGGCGTAGATGAGGTCTTTGAAGAGGGCGTTCATCATAGTTTGGAATGTTGCCGGCGAGTTGGTTAATCCAAAGAACATCACCAGAGGTTCGTACATTCCTAAATTGGTGACGAACGCGGCCAGTTTCTCGCTTCCTTCTTTCATGCGTACGTTGTTATATCCTGTATCGACATCCATTAGTGAAAAGTATACGGCTTCGGCTAGAAGGTCCAGTAATTCTTGAATAATCGGCAAAGGGTACTTGTTCTTGATTGTTATTTCATTGAGTTTGCGATAATCCATTACTGGTCGTAGTTTCCGTTCTTTTTCTTGATGAAGAAGAATGGGGATGCCATGTGCGATTTGGATTCTCTGATGAATCCTTTCTGGAGGTTTTCGTCTATGAATTTCTTGAGTTCCACTTGCTCTCCAGGGCTAAGACTGTATAGCTTGGGTTTGAGCGAGTGATCCATTCCTTCCTTGATCTCTATTTTGTGATCCCAAGGTCGAGAGAGCGGTAGCTGTCCCTTTGGTCGACCTTCGAAAACCTTCCTATAATTCCAGTATTCCTTCGGCACTATTTCTTCGAAGGATAGTTCGGGTTTCCCTTTGGCGGCTTCTTCTGCTAGTCTTTGCGAGTTGGTGTGCTTTGTTTGTTTTCCTGTCGGTGCTTTGGCAGGTTTGCTTCCTTGAGCCGGTGTATTGGCGTATGGAAGTTCCGTGGTTTCGGCGCGATGTATATCGACGCCTTCTTCGGAGTCGTTGTATAATTCCAGTGCCTGTAATGTTCCCGTATCCAGGCATCTAACAAGATAGACTCCATCTTCTTCAAGATCCTTGGAGGGAAGTGCCGGAAGTCCGTCACCGTCCTCCGGAACGTCTTCTTCAGCCCATGTCGGAACCTTATAATTTCTGGTTCGGGCCTTCAGACGTTCGGCATTCAACCTTCGAGTTGTGAACTCCGGACTTGTAGGTATTGTCCGCGGATGTGGTACTGTGGTGTTTCCCACTTTCCGGCCTGGTACTGCTTTTCCCGGCTTTTGCACTGGTATTGAGTAGTCGCCCGTTTGCGGTACTGTTTCCATGCGCCGTATGCTTGGTTTAGGACGTCCTGGTTTTCTTGTAGCTCTTCTCGCTTTTACCGGTCCTCCTTTTATTTGGCAGGAAGGCGGGCATCTGGTAAAGTGTAGCCCGTAGGCATGCCAGTCGACTTCTGGGTTATGTTCTAATAACCAGTCGGTTCCTAAAATGACGTCTTCTTTTCCTATTTCCGCGATGTAGAATCTTGCTGATTCTGTATGCGACCCCCCTTTTTCACCTAGAACCTGTAATTTGAGGTTGGCGAATCGTGTAATAGGTCCTCCCTTGAACTCGGTGTTCTGGACCGTACTGACTGGGATGGGGTGGGGGTTTTGTGTGTAGTGATTCGATGCGCTTCTACGAAGCGAGGGTGCATGAAGATTCCGGTGGCTCCACTGTCCACTAGTGCCTGTGTAGCAGCTTTTCTATTCTTGCCTATGAGCATTGTCTCGAGTCGGAGTGATGGTGCACCATGTGATTTCATTTCCGAAAGATACAATACATCTGGATGTCCATGCTCTTGGTCAGCATCTTTACTGGCCAGAGGAGCGTACCGATTTCCTGCAAGAATCCTACTCTCCACATCCGCTGCCGATGGGAGAGGCCTTAAAAATTCTTCGAGTCGCTAAAGGCTCGAACTTCCTCGATTTCTTCCATGCTGAGTCCCATCATCATCTGGCGGATGTGGTTGACTCTGTTTTTTCCTTCTTCGACGTCTTCATCGTCGAATTGTCCTTCGTCCATTTCTGCTTCGCGCACAGGTCTGCGACGGGGGGTGGAATCTTCTCTTGGGTCGAGAAGGACAGTTGCGCGCCATGTGCCCGGGCTTTTGCAAAAGAAGCACTTGCCTTCTTTGGCAAGTCGATCTCTCCGCCGGGGTAAGCTTCTTGAAGCGAGTTCGGACAGCATCGGCCTCCATTTGCTGCGTCTACATCCATAGGTTCGTATTGGGGCTCCCTATCGTGCCGTGGGGGTGCCCTTTCGTCGTAAAAAGTACGTGGAGTGTAGATTTGGAATTTTCCTTTTCGGAGGTCGTATGCTCGGTCCCTTGCGATGCGCATCCTTTCGTGTTTCTTGGCCTTCTCGACTAGTTCTTCCCATGTCCCGTCTGTAGAGGGATCTTCATAAATTCCCTTTGCCAACTCCCACTTGAGTCCTCGCAGGAAATGGGTTTTCTTGGTTTCTCCGTCTACACCGGCAAGTGCCGCGAGCTGTTCGAACAGCTGAAGGTAGGTGTTAAATGATTCCTTTCCCTGATTGACTCGGGCCAGTTTGTCACGAGCATCGGCTTCTTTGTTGAACTCTTCGAAGTCGGTGGCTATCTTTTTTCGGACAGATGTGTAGCCGTCCGTTTCTGCCCAAGTGTATTTGTACCAATCCTTCAGCGTGTTCCTGGCCTGAGTAAAGTTTCTTGCCCATATCCCTGCTGAGCCTTCCTTCATATACGATAGAGCGTAAGCGATTTTGGCGAATTCGTTCGCATAATCCTTCTTCCTAGCCAGGAACATCAGATCGATTTCGTGGAGGAATTGCTCGGTTCGTTTCCTGTTTCCACTGAAGGTGGTGGGTTTGGCCATAGCTGGTCCCTTGGACTCATTACTTCCAGTATCTGCCGACATTGTATCGGGCGGGGGCTCTGGATCGTTAGGCGGTTCCTGATCTTCACTTGGTGCTTCAAAATACTCTGGTTCGGGGACAAACTCCGGTGTTGAGGCTCGGAAGTCTTCTTGGGGAGCGGTCTCCTGTAAGGGGGATGTAGCGGGAGTGTTTCTTCTAGAGATTCGACTTCCACTGGCTGTTTCTCTGGGTAGAGTATGTATGTGCGGTCTTGGCGAGTCACGATGCCGATTTGCCGGTGATTCAGGCTTGTCGAAGGTCTTCCTTGCGACGTAGTCCTCGACCTTAACGAGGCGTAGGTCGGGTCCTGCGTGGACGATTTCTCCTCCCCAAGCCGCGTATTCGTATTCGCTTTTCCTTGTTGTTGGAAGAATCCGGTGAGGATTCCCACGTAGTAGAAGTGTGCTTTCCTTTCGTCGTAATAAAGTTGATCTTGTCGACGTCTTCGGGTAAGTCTCCGTAGACTTCTGCTGGGTCTGTTCTATAGCCGGGAGGGTATCCCGCTGCGACTTCGTCCGTTGTTCTTTATTCTTTGAAGAAGAAGGGTACTGCCTGTCTTCTTCCGGCTTGTAATGCTTCCTGTAAGTCTGGGTCCCTTTTGATAATTTTGTTGATGGAAATATCAATTTGGTCGATGAGTTGGATGATCTCGGAGAATGTGTGTCCCGAGATGAGGGTTCGGAGATGATAAGTTTTGTGGGCGAACTCTCCTCTTCTGACAATAAAAACGATCCCTTCGATTTCTGTTCGGACTGGCGGAGAGTTAGGTGTGTCCAGTGTGTTTTCCTAGGTTGAGGAGAAGGTCCAGTGGATGAGGATTGAGACGTGGTCTCTGTTCTCCTTGGTCTTGACGAGTTCCGCTCTGATTCCGTCTGTGTCGATATTTCTTGCGATGGTTCTTCTGAGATCGGGGATAACGGCGACGGGGAAATCGTCTGGTCTTCCGTCGTGTATCTCGACGCAGTTCCTTGCTCTGATGACGTCGGGCTCTCCGTTGTCCGTGAGGGTGAACGGTGTCTTTGGTTCATTGACGAAGCAAATCCCGGAAAATCTATATCCAGTTTTAAGGAGGTCTATAAAGATTTCGGGTGCTTGTTGTAGCCTGAGTGTGGCTATTCCTGAATAGACTTTTCCTGGGTTCCGGTGTCTTGCGACTTCTATGGCTCCGGGGTTGTTTATTCTTCCTTGAGGGGTCGCTGCTGGGGTTGCCGTTAGGTTTACCCTGTTGGCGATTGCTAAAATGTTGTTGACTGATGAGAGAAAGAGCTGCCTCTGCTGGGGATCCAGCTTGAATAGGGTAGGGATAAAAGAGCTCGTTCAAGTGTTAGGTCGGAGACCTATCACGTGCACCGATGCACGAAGGGGTCCCTAGGCTAAACCTCCACTGGTTCGTATAATCGTAGACTCCAATGGATAAAGACGATGGATCGTCTTTGGGCTCTTTCGAGGAACTCGGGGTCGCTGTCTGCTTTGTTCTCGAATAGATTGAGAAGATGATCTTCGAGGTCTTCTCGATGATGAGGAGGAACCGGATGATCTTCTCCTGTCCAACAGATGACACGAGGGGGTGTCCAACTGAGAACGCGGAAGGCAGCTAGTCCGGTGTAGAAGCGGATGAGTAGAGGGAGGGGAGGGAAGGGAGACGAGTCCAGTGCGTCGTCAGACCGTGTAAAGAGTTTCTCAGATCTGACAGAGATCACGAAGCGTGGGCTAGGAAGGTAGCCAGACGCCGGGTGCAGTGCAGAGATCGAGTGTATTACAGGTGAACGAGCTGAGCTTCTTAGAAGCTCATCTCGGCTAAATATACAAAGAAGTATCTAGGGCAGGATCGCAATCTGGTCTGTGCGCTTCTCAGGTACCAAAGTCAACGATCAAGATCCGTAAGCTAAGATGCGTTATCAATCTAACTATAGTAGTGGGGCACTAATGTCTGTCCACATCCATATGAAATACCAAGGCACATCGTGATCAATCAGGAACCAGGAACAAGGCCAGGAACCAAGGTCTGTCCACACCAAGAATCAGGAACCGTAAGTAAGCGTTCATGCAACTAGCATGTAAATCGTAATGAGTCATTGTTATGAACTGCTCGTTCGATAACCCAAGAGTAACAGGTTCTTCCCTAGGTCGCACGAAGGACTGAGTGGTGGGCGAAGTCTCGACTGTACCGGGCAATGATACAGGAGGGAATAATGATTGGCTCTAAGTTACACAGTGTATAGACTGTGTAGGAACGAAGAGAATAGACTGAAGATCCTCAGCCTATTCTATGGGCCTTATATACTGCATAGGGTATAGGGTAAGAGTCCATGTGCTTCTCCGGGTTTCCATCCCAGAAGAGCTGTGGTCGCCATCTCTCTCAGCCGGTGCCTACTCTTGTACTTCTCCAGTCACACTGATCCATCATGGTGCGACGAGGTGCTTACCCATAAGCCCTAAGCCCATGGCATGTGAATGCCTCTCTTATCTCTGTGCCTATCTTGTGAGCCCCGTGTCCCTCTCATATAGCCTCTACCAATGTCTTGAAGAACCATTGGTTTAGTTGGCTCCTAAGGACATGCCGAATACCTTGATGTACGCTCTGTAGTAGAGCCGCCTAGCATGTGATGCTTGATCCATCGGGTAGACCGGCCCTGAAGGGCCCTGATCGGTCAAGTCATAACAAGCACCACCACCATTGGAGAAGAAGTAGCCATCATAATTCTCCATGATTGAGGACCATTGATCTGCAATAAGGACAATTTGAGTGAGCCGAGGACAATTCTCCGCCAAAGTAAAGCATATCATAGCTGCGGGGCCCAGATCCATTGACAAGTATGCAGTGGTGATGTCAGGGGCTCTGAACTGTAGGAAATCCGACAGGCAGGCCAAGGTGCTGTCAGCGACCCATCTCAAAAGGATCTGTTTGAGGTTAGGAAAGGGTTCTAGTATCACGGTATCGGCCGCCTCCATCATGTGAGCTACAGTGGCAAAGCGTAGATCTGGAAGTGGAGGAAGGGCAAGGGGGCAAAAATCTGCTTGAGGATCTTCTGAACCCACCACCAAAGTGCACAGTTGTGGCATCCTTTCAAAAAGAGCTGTGAATGCTAAATCGGATGAATGTATATCAAATGCCCAGATTAATTTCAATAGCTGTGGGCTACAACTAGCACCCACCGTGTGTTAAGACCTGGTCTTCACACGTGATGTGCCAGGAGGCTCCTGAGTCACTGAGGGATGTGCCAAATCCAAGTGCGTCCGATAAAAGCACCAGCGGCTAACTGTGTGCGTAATTCAGAATGTACAAGGGATTCGTGATGGTATCGTGTCTCCAGGAATGCACAAAGGTTTTCCCACAGGTGTGAGGGTACGACCTGATGCGGACCTGGATGGCAGTAGATATGCTGCCCACTAAAGTTGAGATAGAATACTGCTAGTCCTGTATAGAACTCAGCCAGTATTGAGATGACGACTGAGTGGTTGAGGATGATGATAGAGAGAAGCGCAGGGCAAGTTAAACCGATGCTCAAGCAGATGTTCTATTGACAATCAAAGGTCTGGCCTATTGGCAAAGACTATGATGTAGCAGAGGTATGGCTAGTACCAAAGGTCAAGAGTAAGAACAGGTGGGGAGTAACAAAGGTGAACGAGCTGGCAAGACAGGTCTCTGGCTCGTTCTATATATACGCGATCCGCTTTAGGGCAAAATCTACAGAAGGTCTGTGCTTAAGGCACCGAGGCAAATAGAAGTAAACGATCAACAATCGGAGTGATGTAATCTATGATGCAATCAGAGAAGCATGATACAATCAATGATGTCAGTGATGTAACTGATCGTTAATTCAGGAACGAAAGATAAGATAAGATAACTCAATGTCCGTTGGTGAAGTCAAGGGGTCGGTCACCAGGTATAGGTCATATCCGTTGGTCATAGACCACGTGTCATATGATCAGGTGATCATATATCATGTGTTATGAGCCGGCTCTTAACACCGTGGCACAAAGGAGGTCAGCCATGGTATCTCTGCTCGGATGTGCAAACAGCTGTGAAGCGACGGCAAGTACACAAAGATTTGGAAAATATCTGATGACTTCAGCGAGCACAGACAGGTCCTCCGTGTTTCTATCACCGTTGTCCCAGTCAAAGCACAAATTCACATCTGCACGATGTACTCAAAAGCCAAGCGAGACTTCACTTCTGTTTTCTTGTGCCCATTGCTGCATTAGCATGGCATGCAGCGAGTGTAAACCATGCATGTGGCGAAGTATAACAGCTTGGTAGAGTAGAGGCGTAGCAAGGGCACACCATAGTTTGCAGACCTGTACTATGTGATGTTTGGTGAGCAGGGACTTTCAGATATGACTCTGCTCAGAGCGCAGGTCAAATAGACGGGAATTTGCATCCATAGGGATGTCAAAGGGGTCGTGCACGTCTGGATCAAGAATCCCCGGCACGCAAGTGGCCAACTCGAAGATATTCAACTAGATCTTGTTTGGAATGTAGGGATAGTTGACCCGTTTCTTGTTCCACAATGCAGACATTATCAGGCTGCGACCTCAGCTTGTTAACAAGAAGTCGAGGATGACGAGAAAAATAGAGATGCGAGGAAATATGGAGACTAGTTTCAGCGCGTGGTGCCAGGCAGTGAAATCAGTAGGCCGTCAGCCTAAGATCGGACGCAAGATGAGTTCAATCTCCGCCATCCTCCGTCGAGGGACTTCATCGGCGGCTTTTCCGGCTGTGAGGACTCCGACGAAAACGCGCCATCGTCATTCAATGTCCGAACGGCTCATTCCGCCTGGTCAGCAGGCTGTAAATCGCTTTGTGCCACTGGTAGAAACCTTAACCACACCTAGGGTTCTATGTTCGACTGGCAAATACTTCGACACCTCTCCTTCCGGAACGATATTTTGCATACAAGAAAGCGGTCGATGATATGCATCCTTGCAGTTTTATGATGGAAATAATGTCCATGATGATAGGAACAGTATCCAATCCAGACAGGTGCCCATTGCCCAACCACGCTTGCTGGACTCCATCAAGAAACGGTCCGAGCTTTAGCGCTCCATCAAGTTGACGCTGACTTTGCGGGCAATTGGTAATGCATCAGGAAAGTTCTATATAAATTGATGCCACGCGTGATGGCCTGCTCATAGACCTAGAACCGAGCAAGAGCACCTTGCCAGCACCTCAGTAGCAATGCCCCCACCTGTCGAAGACTTGCCAGTGACCGTCAGACACGAGTACGCACTCCGTTCTCATCGAAATTGATGACGTCTTCTGAGGCTTGCACGGCTCTGCAGCGTTTACCCTTTTATTGACCCCAAGGAAGACTACACACGCCAGACATACAAGGGCAAGGTCGTCCTCGTCACTGGCGCTTCCCGTGGCATTGGTGAGGAGATCGCGGTCACGTATGCGCGCGCGGGCGCATCGGTCGTGCTCGCGGCACGGAAACAGCAAACCCTAGACGATGTCAAGGCTACAATTAAGCGTTATGCTGCGGACGCGCAAGTTCTAACAGTGCCCACGGATGTGACGAAGCCAAAACAGGTACAGGCAGCTGTGAAGGCGGCGATCGACGCGTTTGGGAGGCTAGACGTGTGTGTTGCCAACGCAGGAACGGCGAGCCATTGGGATCGACGTCAGTGTGTAGCGATTGGCTTGCTTGCAGTGGACTGATGACGTGGTGGGGTTTTGCAGCTTTCGCAGAACGTGACGCCGAGGAGTGGTGGAATGTCATGGAAGTCAACTTCCGTGGAGTGTATAACGTCGCACAGTGAGTTTGTAGTCTGTTCAGTTTTAGACATTTTACTCACAAAGACTTGTCATTGATCGCTCAAAGTTTTGCCACACCTTACCTTGCTAAAACAAAGGGCTACATGGTAGCCGTCTCATCGACTGCAGCTCAAACCCGTATCATCTACTCCAGTTCATACAGCATCTCGAAGCATGCCACTGGTCGCTTCTTGGAGTTTGTTCAGCTTGGTGAGCTTGACTGTTACATCAATTTCTCCATAAGTTCAGCGATCATAATATGCGAATGACGCTAGAATATCCGGACGTGAAGGTCTTCTCTGTGCATCCTGGAACCATCAAGACTGAGATGGTAATGGAACATAATCCCGAGTGGGAAGAGTACCTCGTCGATACTACGCAGCTACCAGCATGCACGATACTCTACTTGACTTCAGGCAAAGCTGACTGGCTGTCCGGAAAGTGAGTCGGTACCCTAGATCTTCCGAGGCTCAAAGAAGTCTAACAAAGCATTCTTCTACAAAGATTTGTCTCTGCAAACTGGGATTTAAAAGAAGTCATAGACAAATACAAGGACAGCATCATTGAGAGTGGGGCGCTCGTTAACAGATTCCACCTCCCTAAATTGTAGGCAAAAGCTTTCTCCGTATTATCGTTCATTCTGTCAACTCGTATATATGCATTATTGTTGTGCTTATGATGCTTATGTCGGTGATTGATTGCATATCCTTCACTCGATTTGGGCCGACCGAGTTGAGCTGCCAGAATGAGCTGAGTTCTGAAGCATGGATTAAGAGTGCTCTGGTGTTGTCCCATCGCCATAGGAAGTATATGTGATAGTCGAAAGTTCAGATCTTTCCAACATCATTCCGTAGGAACTATTGTTGAATTCAAAGAAATAATAACCCTCGATTTCCATGCTGTAGCGGTAGTTTAACGCTTGTCATCGAATGTCTATGGAGGCAAGTATGGGACGAATTCACGAGACTAGATATATTTTATCTGATACCGAAGCAGACTAGGTGCGAATACAACGAAATTCTAGAAATATATGGATGATGCCGCGACGTGAATCATAGTTTTAAACTGAGCACTATGAGAAACAACATTGGTATGAAAACAAGCGATACAAAGGATAGATCTTTCATTAAAGTCACAGAATACAGATGTTCGTGAAATTCAGCTCCAAAAGGCAGAGGTAATTGCTTGACAATTTGACAGAAGATTGACGCAGGGTTGAAGACAACTTGGTCAGGATCAAACGATTTCATCGACCTTTGAGCGATGAATACAGAATCCCTGAAGAAAGAATCAGCAAATAGTCTAAGCGCAGAATAGATCAGTATATGAAGTACCGGCACGACCCATTCCTTGCAACCACAGCACACACCAGCCCAATCATAATTCCCTATCTTGGCGGCACACTTCTTGTTCGGACATAAAATCTTTCCGCCCAACTCTCCATCCTCCAAAAAGAAATCCATCCACTTCATCTGCAGGTTAAATAAGGCAGGAAAAGTCATCAATGGATGCGTGCGACAAGTAACCAGGATGCGAACTGACAGGTTCAACAAAATAGCCAGAACATTTGGGGTTCATGAGGATCGGCGGGCTGATGCTGGCCTTGTCTCTCGTGGGAGGTTGCATTGGCGTCATACCGAGAGGTGGCGAGCGCAGCGCGGCCAGTTTTGGATTGGCGTACAGCTGAGCTGCGAGATCTGACGGGTGCTGCAATGGGCTTGGCACAGGTTTGCCTTCGGGTATTCGCTCATAGTGGTTCGACACAGACGGAGAGAGCGGTGCGAGCGAGGGTGGGTGCGCGCGCGAGTGAGATGGGGGCGCGAGGACCTCGTCGTCGTCTTCATCGTCCTCCGTTGATAATGCAGACATGGATAGCGCTGCTGCAAACCCGCCAAGCATGCCTGCACTCTCTGACATCGATGGTCTCCGCGGACGAGCGCCATTTGTCGAGTTCCCCCTTGAGCGTGGCGGCGGCGTCTTGCTCGATGGAGACATATCGATATCTTTGTCCTTCCCTTTCTCTTTGCCTTTGTCCTCCTCCTCATCTGGGCTGTCTTCCGTTTCAAGTGCTGACATTGAAAACGAGGCAGAGAGGCCGCTAAGCGCGCCGTCCCCGAAACCGCGAAAAGATGGACGACGGGGGCGATTGTCAGAGTTGAGACGTGGACGTGCGCCTGCACCTGAGCCTGAGGATGGGCGACGAGAGATAGTGGCAGAAGGGCGACGGGAGGCAGCGGGGGACAATGCGAACGCGGGTGTAGGGGGGCCAAGTTGCCCATGATCGAGCATGTGGTCACGCGTAGCAAGTTCCGTGCTGTGAGTTTGAAAATCAGCAGTGCGCACAACCAGGACACCTGGGACAAACGGCGGGCTGCTCGAGATAAGCTCACGAAAATGTTGCAACGCGCCTCGTCCTGTCAAGTTCTGACGGTACCAGAGAACGGGACGTACCGGCACATTTTGCAACGGATGCGTCGTCGGGGTCCGCCTGGCGTGGCAGGTGCAGAGTCGGTTGGCGTTCGAGGGAAGCGCGCGAACATGTCTGTTTCAGGAGCGGAACCATCTCCATCTACAAGATCAAGATCGACACCGATGAGCTGATTCCAATCATCGCACCTCGATGTTCAAGGGAAGCTCACTAAGGATATCCTCAACCGCACGCTCCAGATAGAACATTCTCGTAGCTTTGTCCCGTCGTGACACCTTGAACGACGCCTTGTGGAAGATCTCCAATTGCATGAGAAAGCCGTTGTTGGGTCTGATAGAATCATCAGCGCCGAAATAGTGATCACGAGCGAGAGATGCAACATACTGGATGGTCGGACGGACTTTTTTAATCAGTTCTAGGGCTGCGGGGACATCGATATTCTGAGAATACATGAGATATGCAGCCACGATCGTTGCGCTTCGACCTGAAAATAACGAACTTTCATCAGAAGCCGTGGGCAGATCTAAGTAGACGCCGTCGGTGATTGCAGTCAAACGATCGGAACAATGCGTTTGTGCAGATGCTTTCCTGGCGATTGATGTAATGGATGAAGATTGAAGTAGGGGACGTACTCATTCCGGCCTGACAATGGACCAACACTCCTCTATCCTTCTCGAGCTCAGCCTGGATGAATGTGATCGAAGAAATTAGATGTTGCAGTATATCTGCCTCCTCCGTATCGTCTATTAGGACCTGGTGCCTCGTGAGAGTCTGAAATATATCAATCTAAGAATGCTCAGTTGATGTCTCTTAAACAAGTTGCACACCTCATGAATGGTAAGTCGGCCTCGCATTGCACTTAGGACACTGAAGATGCCGTTCGCCTTCAATGTCTCAACGTCCTTGGCGCTATGGAGGTCGCCAACCCAGAGGTTCGGTACAACTTGATCCATATGGCTAGAATGTGCCATGATGTATGGAGGTTTATACCGAGTTGAATAAGAGTGTGAGGAAGTTTAGGAAAAGAGGTGCCAAAGGGTCTCGTAGTAGCAGCCTAGCAGGTAGTAGCTCAGCTTCTGGCTATCGAGGATAGCTTATCACATATGTTGGAGGAAATCAAATATGGGCATGTGGTGTAGTTGGTCATCACGTTCGCTTCGCACTTTTATGAGTCCAAGAAAGGAAATAGCCGTGGGGGTGGTTTGAACAGACTCCGGTTCAATTCCGGACATGTCCATTACAACGCGTTGAAAGCGGTTTTATTTTCATGTCCACGCACGGAAACTAGATTGTTTTCTCTTTCCTTTTATCAAAGGATCATGCACGACTATTGACTTTTCTCTAAATACTATCTCCCCTTGTCTTAAAACTCAGTCAACTTGTGAGCAGCGTTGAATACTGTATGATGGCAAAAAAAAAGACACACGTCTTATATGTGAATTCCCTTAGAAATGTAGGCTCACGAAACCCAAGGAAATTTGACTTGCAGCAATATCTTACATCCCTGCGACCGGGCTGCATACTTTACAAAATGCTCGACAAGATCTCGCAGGTCTTATCAGGCTGATCCCAATGGGGCTGGTTGGACGATCAGCGGACCCCTTTATTGATCGACCACTGTCGTATTGGAACTTCACTCACAAAATGATTTGCTCCCGGCATCCTGATGGACTCCAATGCCCTCCCAATGTCGCCCGAAGCCTTCATACTCTCATACAACTTCTCAATTTCCCACGCGCCAGAGGCCATCTCCCAAAGGCTCATATCTCCCCATAGCATTCTCACTTTACACCTCGGCCACAGGCCTGCGGAGCGCTTGTCTATCGTCTTATGGAGCAGCGCTTGGTAAATTTCAGGTGGTGTGCTGAGGACGAGGGCTTCCATGGCCATAGCGCCTGCATGGCTTACGCTGGCTTGCTCTTCGGACGTCATGCTATCCATGGTCGAAGTAAAGTCGGGTGATGTTTGTTGAGTAAGCCCTTTGATATCGCGCGACGGGATATCAGGGTGGGCGTAGTACCCTGATACCCACGTCTGGAACTTCGCAAGGCGCTCCACAGGGCTCAAGGACGTATCACGCATGGGATGGTAGAACCCGGGAGGGTCCGAGAAGCCAAATGCCCATCGTGGGGTATCTGTGCCATATCATGTGAGCATGATCGAAACAAGCATCGGAGCATCAAAAGGGATTATTACCAAAAATGCACAGCGCGCGGAAGTAAGGCTCCAGAGCTGCCTGGATCCCTGCTGGCACCTTGTCTTGGAGCGCCAGAAGACCGATAGTCGACGTGGTCCCGGACGACCATCCCAACAAGACGATCCCACCTTCTGGCTTATTATCTTGGGAGATGGTATACGTCGGGATATTTTCCTTCTGCACGAACCAAGCCATGAATTCGCCGAGTTCCAAGGCTCTCTGCTCGAAGTAACCTGCACGCGTCGTGTTATTGAAGCTGGCTATGGCTTCAAGGTCAGACTCAGAAAGAGGCGTCGTTCCAGGATACCCTCTGCGATTGACGAGGACAAGGCGAAGTCTGTGAGCTGCTGCAAAAGGCAGCATGCGGCGAAAGATACCTGGTCAACCCAAAAGACGAGTTAAAGGAATGTCAAAAACTACTGATTTCGAGGGAAAACACGATACATACCACCAGGCATGCTAGTGCCGTGAACTAAAATGACAGTCAGGTAGCTGCCTTCCAATTCACCCGTGTCGACATAGTAAAATTGGTTCCCTTGTTTATCGATGATGGGAGAGACAGGCATAGTGGGTCGAAGGATCTTACATACAACGTCCTGTTTTATATGCAGATCTAGTCCAGTCACATGGTCAGCGCTCGGTGTGAACAGGTGGCCGTCTGGAATCAGAGGCAGTGACCTCTAGCCTTCGTGATCTCTCTATTGCTGACTTTCGACCCATGCTGAAAAGCACACTGCAGGAATTCAAGCTAAATAGGCATTTTATCTGATACTAATGCCTATATAATCGTTGCCAAAAGACGTGTCAACCGCTCTGGTTCATCCCACTGAGCCTAGGGTGAAGAACGCTTAGCTAGCATTCGATTGTTGATTAAGCAACGTACGCAATGATTAGCCTCGGTCATCATGTGAAATTCCATAGCCCTACCGGAAGAACCATTGGCGCGGTTCTCATCGTACAGAGCTTCCAGTTCCCACAACACATCCAGCGTTTCCCACAAGCTCTCGCTGCACTGAAGCAATTTGACCTGCGTTCCTGGCCATACCCTGGCCATTTCCTTGTCGAACAGTGCCTTCCGCATGTGTGCTCCGAATACGTCTGGATCAATCGTGCGTACGAGAGGTTCTGAATGGAACAGTGCCGTGCGAGACGTCACTGCGTCGATCTCCTCAGGCGTCATGCGGCTGAATGTGGCTACCTTCTCCTTCACAAGCACTCTATCAGTAAGGCCCGCAAGCGAACGGGCCTCTATGTTTGGATGCTGGTAGTAGGCAGATATCCAGCTCTTGAAAACCTCAAACCGCTCGTGTTCGGTCTTGACGGTATAGAAAGGTCGAGAAAAACCCTCAATGTGGGGGTAGCCTATGGCCCAGCGAGGGCCATCTAGAATATCCGGATGAATGAATCCAACAAAAAAACATTTTGTATGAGACAGCGCACCATAAAATACATAAGTCCTAAAATAAGGCTCGAGCAAGTTCCTGTTTTCAGACGATACCTGATCGAGGTGAGCGAATAGGGCTAGGAATGTTGCGTTCGCCGAAGACCACGCTACGACGGCGAATCCCCCTGCCGTTTTTCCGTCTGCATGAGAGATCGGCGGGATGTCTTGCGATTTGACAAACCAGGCCAGAAACTCTACGATCTCGAGACCTCGAGCAGTCATGAATGCGGACTGCGCCTCAGGTGTCGAGCCTTTGCCGATCGTGGCCAGTTCTTCGTCGGAAATAGGTGTCGAGCCAGGATAGTCTCTCCTGTTCACCAAAACGACTCGCAGATTGTTCTGCGCTGCGAAAGAAAGCATGGGACGAAAGAAAGCTTGAGCATATTATAATTAGTTCTCTTTAGGTCCATGATGCAGAGGCACGACGTACCACCGTGTATGCCAGTGCCATGCACTATGATGAGGGTCGTATACGAGATACCCTCCAATGCGCCTGTGTCTTCATAGTAGAGCTGGGTGCCTTTATTATCCACAGGTGCAAGGGGCATGGTGTATAATTAGATAGCCTGCGCTTACGCCGAGTTGCCCTTATATACTAGACCGCAACCGTGGAGGACGATCTTCTGATGAGTTATTTGGCAGAGTTTTCTCATGCACGCTGAGCCAGGTGATCCAGATTCGAGTCCAATTCCTTGAAGAGAAGTCCGCTGTCAACAATGGATTAACCGGCACATGTAAGAGTACGAACCACTGTGGTCTCGAAACCGAGAGACTTCTAAGCACCTGCGCCCGAATATTCTTAAGACTCACACGAAACGACGCAGGAAGTTTACACGCGGAAGCCGTCCTCCACTTGCAGTCTTATGCCAAAACCGACATGCTCCAGACAGCACAGATCACGATAAGCCTTCAATTGGATAAAGGCCAAAGTTGTCCTGTCGACCGGCCGGCGAATGTTGGAAGAGCTCTGGTACATGCAGAAGTAGATATATGGGAGTTCTCGTTGAGCAACTAGAAGGTTGACTCGATGATGGGCTTTAAACCTCGAGCGGGTGCTCAATGCCAGCTGGTGCTATGCAGTGTGGATGCAAGATTGAGGAAAGTCACGGAGAGTCACGGCCGCTCGCGGCCGCCGCATCCGGTCCGGTCTTCCGGGCCTCGAAGATAGTCACACTTGCGACTTACCTTCATGCAGACTCAAAACAGCTACATCACCCTTTCTACTCCAAAGATATGGCTTGCGCTCTGAATCTCAATGGGATGTCATCAGGATGCCTTGAATCAGCACGAACCACAATTTTCTGAGAACGTTAGAGGAGGACGGGTCAGAGGCCAGAGCAATACAGTGCGTATCCATATATTCATGTGTGTGTGTGTGTGTGTGATCATATATTAACGTCTAGTGACGGCGCGCCGTATGTCTCCATATATTCATATACCACGCTCTTTATCAACTCATTCTCTCCTCATATAATTACGCTCAAGTGTCCTTCTTACATGTCGGATATCCCAGATGACACTCACAATTGAAGTAGACCCTCTAGCGGTTGATATATGTGCGGGAGGTTTCTCTTGAACATATCGCTTCTCTTGCAGAGTGGGAGACGCCTAAGACTTCAGTACTTCAGTGCTCGATCTTAGCCACTGAGTGTTGGCGGCGTGGGGGTTTCAAACCCTCCCCACTCAATTCCTGACATGGGCCGAGATATTCATCGTTCTCATCCTAGTGTAGACTGTTTTCTTTCTTCAGATCCCTGTCGCAAGCAAGATCGGAACAGGTCCAATCTTGTTCTTATGGCTTGCGGCGAACAAGAGAGTGGGAAAACTTGCTACTCAATCCTGGAAGGTTTTGTCAAGGTGGCGTAAATCACAGCAAGTTGATTGCGTCCGATACTTACCTTCTTTCAGCGAATCAGCTTGCCGGTCATCGATTGTCATTTGCCCAATATCCATATCTCGCTGACACACACTCATCCAAAGATAGCCTTCTTTAGAGCATTTACGACAAGACTTTCACTCTTTATTCGATTCTTCAGCTGCGCTTGAGAACGATAGGACGATTTTATGTTCTCGTGCAATCAGTTTGGTCCTATACATCGGCTCCGACTCGGGGGCTTATAAGTGTACATAGATCGTCTATCACCCGCTGCCGTAAAGTAAAGGCAGCAAAGCTAGTTCGTCGTCCATAACTTCCGAATCTTTGGCATCAGCGATACCAAGCTTCTAGCGCCCAAAAGTTCCGTGTCCGACTTGCAGTCAGCTGATTGATTCAGCCTCGGGAGCGCCCATAATGACGGCTTGCAGACCTCGCGATGTAGGTCTATCGCATCTTCAAGATTTGACCATATGCTGTTTTGTATCTATAGAATGCCGCCTCGGTTCATCGAGCAAAACAGATGGCCCGTTGGCACAATCTGTTCGTGTGCTGGACCAGCCCTTATTGTGCCATGATATCAGGTAAGGTTCGGGATCTTCGTTTTACATTGCGGTTGACAGCTTGCGACCACTCGAGAAGCGCCTTTGGAGCGGCCTTTATAATATGGAGCGCTCGATGTGCATCGCTCAGAGACCACTTTATCACCTCTCAGATTTTAGCATGCCATACGGACCCGTCGACGACAAGGGCACGCAGCTCTACTATGAAGAGTCGGGGTCTCTCGAAGGAGGCTACCTGACTGTCGTTCTTGTCCATGGCACAAGCTTCCACGGAGGTAAGGATTGCATTTGTAATCTTGAATATGGATGAGCTTGACACTTTACCAGCTATCTTTCATCGCATGTTCCCCTTCGCAGCTGCACACCGCTTGCGCCTCGTAGCTGTCAACCGACGCGACTACCGCAATTCGACTCCGCTCTCTGAAGAGGACCTCGCGCTGCTCAGCAGCGAGGACGATGGTCGACGCACGGAGTACTTTCGCCGGCGAGGCTTCGAGCTAGGTCGCTTTCTTGCCTGGTTTGCGAAAAAAGAGGACATACCACCCCTCAGCATCTCTGAGGATGGAAAGGAGGAAGGCGGAATCGTACTCGTCGGGTGGTCGTCTGGAAACACTGTCGTGCGCCCATTGTTCGCGTATGCAGACGAAGCTCCGGAAGATTTAAGGATCGCCCTCGAACCATATATGCGCGCGTACGGTTTGTACGGTGAGACTTGAGGGATTTTTTTCGGTGAACTCAAAATAGTACTGAACTGGATGTAGATGTCCCTCGCCGCCTTTGTGGCTTTCCGGATATCGCTGGCTTTTTTCGCCCCTTCCTTGACAATTCTGAGTTGCCCCCAGAACAGCAACTCGCCTGTTTCGAGACGTGGGTATCAGGCTACTACAGCCACCCCGATGTCATGTCTCGCAACATCAAAGGCTTAACGCAACAGCTCCCGGCAAATGTCGCGCTTGGAAAGCCACCCACTCTGGCCACGATGACGCCGGAAGACAAGGTGGCCGTCATGGACCCCGCACCAGTCCAGGGCCACGAGATGTTCATCAACTCCATGCCCCACGAAGTCTATCTGCGCGGCGTAAACAGGATGTTCGAGAAGAATGCGGGTAGTGTCTGGCCACGGTGCAAGGTGAAGATGATCTGGTGCGAGCAGACTTTGGGCGAATGCGTGACGGGCGCTTGGGATCTCATCGACTTATATGATGAGAAGGCGAAGAAGGGAGAGGTCACCCGCGTCATGATCACCACTTCGTTACCTGGTGCAAATCATTTCGTAAGTTTCTATTCTATTGACAATGCAAAAGTTATTCATCTCAATGGCTTTGATGTAGATTCACTGGGACGAGCCAGAGAAAGTCGCGTCAATTTTCGCCGACTTTTTATGAAGATACTCGTTCGATGTGCCATCAACTTATGTTTATATATCGGTCCGAAATATGTGAAATATATATTGAGCAAAATTTGCGTCCGGTAATCACTGTCCAGCAGTTAGATGTATAAGTAATGTGTTCCACGATTCTTCATATCGTCTATATGAGACATGGCTTGACATGGACAACATCGGCGGCCTTTGTCGGCTTCCAGCACACTGGGCACGCCAGGTATTTGTTCAGGTGCTTCCGAATACACCTACAGAGGGAAAAGGGTTAGCGTTGCCCAATAAAAAATTAAAACTCAAGGTTTACCTCGTGCAGAGGAGATGCCCGCAACCCAAGGTGGCAGTAGAGGTTGGGTATTTGAGACACACTGGGCAGGTGACATGGACACCGGTGGCGATGTGTTTCTGATGTTCAGAGAGCTTTGGGTAGGATTCCATATCTTGATCACGGACAACATCGACAAGCATGCAGGCCCTCATGTCAGCATTCTGAAATAACCGGTTTAGTACATCGAGAACATGATGAATAGATGAACGTACGAGCTGGGACTCATGGTTGGCTAGCGAAGCGGCCGTGTCTTCGTCAGTATGTTCCCCAGACTTCTCCTCGTCGTTCAAATATTCGTCGAAGGGCGATTTGACGGTCTCATCGCCATACAAAATCTTGTGACGCTCGTTCTCCTGAGGGAAAACCAGGCGACCGTATTCGTCCTCCCAGCCTTCAGGCAGATCTTCAAAGTCATCAAAGTCGTCTTCGTCGTCTTCGTCATCGCTATCATCACGATGAACTGCGGCGACTTCAATGTGCTGAGACGATATGAGCATGTCAGTCGTGCTCGATAGGGGTCAGAGAAAATAGGGGCTCACCACTTTAAACCCAGCCGCAGTCTCAAAGAACTTCTCGCATACAGTGCAGTAGTGGTGCTTGTTCGACGTCACGTAGTGCTGTAGTGAGAGGTGAGCATCTGAACTTTGGATAAATGAGAATGCGACTTACATTGCGGAGCGCGTTCATGTGAGCGAAGCGCTTTTGACAAGGCTCGCATTGGGGGTGGTTTGCCGACTTCTGGATGTGCTCTTCGCGAGCACGCTTCGAAACAAAGTACTTGTCGCAGACAGTACAGTAAAAAACATTGAGGTTCATTGCGCCGATCATGTCGAGTTAAGTGTTGGATGTGATAGAGTTGATTGTTGTGGTATGAGTCTAAGTTGTGATGCGTCTAAATCCAACACTTGGCCGGTCTTATATACCTGTGGATGCGGCTGTGCCGTATGTGCGTCATCTTGAAGTTATGGAGAAGGCGGTGAAGCTCAATAGCCTAGAATCCCAGCGGAGGTTTCACTCGGAAGTGGTGAGACATGAGAATGTCGGATGAGGGCTAGTGTGTTGCAGGCTCTCTGCTGCTGATAGGCTGTCTTTGGATGTATCATAGAATCTAGCAGGCTCGAAGGTCTGTGTTTCCGGAAATTTGAGAGAATAACACCCCTCTGCTGGTGCGGAAGCCTGGAATGCGCATTCGAGGGGTCAACAGAAACCTGATCACGTGTGCGCGAGGGCAAATCACGTAATATATTACACAATACCTATAATGATACATTTTAACGATCGACACGACTCGAGTCTACAAAACAAAACAATGAGAGAGTGACGTGAACGTTGTACGTTGGAGAGAAGAAATCGATGCGACGAACGATACAAAAGGGCCCACACAATAGCCCAAAGGTTAACAAGATCTACATGAGCGCTTAGCTCTGCTCGACAAATTTCTCATAGTGATCCTGCTCAAGGCTAGCTCTGTATGCATCTTCTATGCTTTCGTACAGAGTATCGAGGTCATCGAGAGCAGTCTGAAGTGCCGTTAATGATGACAGATTGTCTGCGCGAAAGAAAACAATGCGTTTGACGGGTAAGGACAATGGCAAAACACTGAGAGACGAGAACAAAAAGTGCTTTAGTGGAACACGTACCATACATCTGTATGCGCAATTGAATGAGATTTTCCGAGGGGTGCGGGACGCTGGGAAAGGGTCAGGAGGACGAAACCGAGTAGTGGGTTCACAAATGAAAGGGCCGACCTGTACCCACAAAACTCCACCTTCGGACTTGACGTGACTTTTGTCAGAGATACACAACTACACAATGACAATATCAACGCACTTTTTCATGATCATCCACCTTAATGCATTGCCAAGTGTGTGGCTTTCGTCGAAGATCTGATATGTTGCAGCAGAAAGGTCTGGCTCCGCGCCTTGCATCTGTTCAGGAGACAAAAACAAGATATGGATTTGTCAATCTACGCTTTTCAATCGTGAGAGGCCACGAGAGGGACTCACGATACGGATTTTAGGTTGTGTTTCCGCCATTATTGTCCAGCTATTTCGGGTGGAAGTCAGAGAAGAGATCTTGCCGGGGGTGTGCAAACAAGAGCAAACAATCGATGCGCGCCGTTTCTGGCTCCTGAGTCCTACCTACCCCAGTCGATGGCACCTCTCTGCAGCTATGCTCGAATCGTTCCTCTGATAAAACAATACGGTTGTTGACTCACGTATCTCAGGCAGTGGGAGCTGCCTGGCCTGCAGACTCACATAATAAAATGAAAGTCCGCTCGGGTTCTGCCGACAAGCGTGGAACAATACTGTGTGTCCCTTTTGTGGCTACGACACACAACACGCCGCGGACACAATGGCAGGTGCAGCCATCAAACAAAGACGGGGTCGGCTCGACAGGATCTCAACAATCCCTTACCAAGCGCTGGTGGCCCTTCTCAACTCTCTTTACCAAGGTACGTCCGCATGATTCGGTGAGTATAAAGGCTGTCCGCCTTTCCCCGCCGGTTCCTCCCCACCCGGATCTTTCTCTCGATACCCTTCCTTCCGTTCCCAATTTGTATCCCTCTCGCATACAGGCAGGCCCTCACTACCCAAGGCGGACATCAATTTTACGCTCACATCTGTATCAATCCATCCCCGCACGCAAACGCCTGTTTATTGTTCTTGCCCCCGATCATACATCATCTATAACCTCCCATCACTTGATCTCCCCGGTTTATATTTGTATCGATGGCTCTATCTCTGTCTGCTCTCATATCCACCTCTGAACGCCCTACCCTCCCTCCGCTGCACTCTCTCGATCTTCCCATGCCTGACGTCAGCAAGAAGATGTTGCAGCCTCCCATTCACGAACTGAACGACCCCCATGAACATTATGTACGTCTCGCACACTTTCATCAGCTGCGCATCTACAGCTGTTGACTTCTGCATCATCAGAATACTCTGCGGCTCGCCGCCCCCCGACCATCGCGCGCCCGGCAACCCTCCATCTCGTCCAGCGTATCTTCTCGCATGTCATCTACCTCCCCCGCACCATCCGTCTCGACCGCACCCACATCTCCATCTCCATCTCCCCCACCTCCCTCATTCCCCAAAATCCGCCTCGTTCTCACCGACTCATGGGAACACGCCGACGCCGCGCTTTTGTTCCCTCCTCCCGATGCCCCCTATGTCCCGACACTGCAGGCCATCACGTCTGGCGTGCACACACCAAATCGCACAAATGGACCCCTGCTCCTCATCGGGCGCGCATTAGAGCATGTACGCGGCCCCCAACGATGCCTTGCGAAGGGTGCCCGCGCGCACCCCTATCGGCTTGTGCGATCCGACGCACCCTCACGCCGACAGTCTACTTCCTCGAGAGCATCCTCATTATTATAATGATTTTTTTAAACCATTCCGGATTTTACGACGACGAGCTTCGACGCCGGGGCCGGTTATCGCACCTTGTGGTTATAGGTCGAGATGACGGACGAATGAAATTTGGGACTCATGCAAGAAGATACCAGGATCATTTGACACTGTATTTTTGGCAATTCTGTCTTTCACCTGATGAGCCGTGTATTACTATAGACTTTCCGTTCGTGCTTAATTGATGTATAGGTTTCTCTGCCTGCCTCCTCGATTTCGTCAAGCAGCATGACGTCTAAGTGCGGATTGTTTACTCAACGATAGACCACAATTAAGGTTCGAATTCTGACCAGAGTCTTTTGTAGATGTTCGGATCAGAACCACCTTGAGAACCCCGTGCGTTTCATCTGAATGGCGAAGAGAAGCAAAGATGCTTCCGTTGGACCGTTTTGTTGTTCCGATTTCAAGCAGCCTTCGAAGGCGGCACTTGTGCATATAAGCTGCGCGTTTGCCATCCTTGAGTAGTTGTCGGTCCAGCTTCAGGTGCATATAGGCGAAGCGATCTCGCATTTATCGCGCAGGACTTCTTGCACTGCGCTGTCCATTAATAGCTTCACCCCTGTTCCATTAGTGGCCCCGCTTTGGTTGCGTAAAGTTGCCTCCGCACTACATGCACTCAGTCTTGAGAATCTCGGGTTTGCCAACAACCTCAGCCTATCTATTTTTTGACCACAAGGATGGTGATAGAGACTAGAGAAGCTTGGCCCCTGCGACAGCTTCTGCGCCCTTGGACTGCGCTAAGACGCAGTGAGAACGTACAGTCGAAGTAAAGCGTCTGCGTTCAAGATGAGCGCGACATACATATCGTCTCCGTCTTACGCGACCTGGTTCTACACAGATACGATAGAGTCTGCGATTATCCAGCGCGCTTCGAATTTGGGGTCGACGCCCTGAAGATTAAGATATCACTAACGATGCACTCACCTCGTTGCGAAACATATACGCTCTTGGCGAGGAAAAGTACCTAATATGATATAGTGATGATACAACAAATAGCGAACAAATAGCCAATGTGGACCAACAAGCGCACGTCAGTCGTTCGACTCCTGCTCCCGAATCTCTCGCTTGAGCCGCTCACGCTCGGCCTGCCGGAGACGCATGAGAGTGAGGGATTGGTAATCTAATCCGAGGTTTGTGGGCTTTGGTGGCTGGGTCTGTCCTGGTTGCGGAGGGGTATCGAAGAACTCGGGCTACCGGGATAGAATAGTACGTATGACCGCGTGTCGATGAAAGTTCAATGAGGGAGGTTCAAAGAGCAGAATAGAAGAGGAGATGACGTACAAATGATGAGTACGTCCCTGTGGATTTTGAGTCTGAATGTTGTGGGAGTGATCCTCGTGGCGCATCTCGAGCTCCGTTTGTGATCCTGTCCGCGCTGCTCCTTCGTCCGGCTGTGGGACCGTCTGCATCCTTTTGCTCTACTTTTCCAGTCCCTGTCCCCAATTTTCCTTTCTTCCTTAGCCAGCTCAACACCGGCGGCTCCTTGGTTCCCGCCCACCCCAGGTCAACAGCTTCCATCCCCTTCTCCTTCTTCCCGCTCGCACACACCGCCGCATATGCGTCACCGATGCGAAGGAAAGGGACTAGTGCGGTCGCACGCTTGGGAGGTTTTTCTAGTGCATTCTTTGGAGGCTTCATGCTGAGAATGATTGAGGACTTGTCAACATCACCAAACGGAGAGAGGAATGCAGCGAGGGCATCAGGCGTCGTAAGAGTTGGATGCGTCGCAAGAGGGTATTTGAGGCGAACGGTAGTATCAAGATCACCTGTCATTAGCTTGCGTGTGAGATTTTGATCTTCGGGTGGCTCGCAAGATACAGGCTGGACGGACCTAACGATGGTGGCTCCAGTTCCTCGCGCGTTTTCTCTGCCGCCCTTTCAGCCTCCTCTTCCATCCTCTTCAGCGCCTTCTCTCGCTCTTCGCGCAATTTCCTGCCCTCATCCTTGATTCGCTCCGTTTCTTGCGCTTGCGCACGATCTGCCGCGGCACGCTCGACCTTCGCTTTCTTGAACGCGCGCTCACGCTCCTCGAGTTCGTCGACCATCGTGCGCCGCTTCGCATCATAGTTGGCAAAACGCGTCTTCCGCGCCTCTTTCAGCCGCAGCTTCGCATCGAGCACAAGCCGTCGAAGCGGGTCGAGCAAGAGTTCGTACGCTTGATTGAGTACATGGAACTGGCGTGCTGCAGGTAGGGGAACATTCAGTTGCTGTAACATGTGAGAAGAGAGCAATTGTGAATACCAGCATCGGGGTTTCCACGATTCTGCGAATGGAGGGCATGTTGAGGACGGGGTCACTCGCAATGGTAGTCGGTGCTTACTCTGTCAGGATGAACTTTAAGCGACCGCTGACGATAGGCGGTCTTTATCTCACCATCCGTTGCTGAGACCTCTATTCCGAGCAGCTCATAAGGATTCTCTTCGTCAGGACTGGACATGGCGGACGTTCGACGTAGTGGAGGAGAGCAAGGGAGTGTTGGTGATTACATAATAGTGCTCAAGCGCCTAGGCCTGTTCGCCAACGGTCGCCGACGTTGTTCGTACACGCTCACTCCTCATATACTACATACTTCGCCATGTCCACATTGAAGGCATATCTAGCCGAAAGATACATGTCCGGCCCCAAGGCCGATGCCATTCTCGCACGTACAGCTCCCAAGAAGAAGAAGAAGCGCAAGGCAGAGGCTGGTCCATCGACGTCTGGTAGCGGCGCGCTAATCAAAGACGACGACGCAGGTTGGGGCGAATCCATGGCGAAGGAGGACGATGACGATGCAGCAGACGCGTTGATAGCTGCGGACCGCGGGTTCAAGAAGAGACGCGTGGCGGCCGCCGAGGAGTCTAATTGGACAACAATACGAGAGCCAACCCCACCACCTCCTGAGGATGAGCAGCCCATGGTCATGGATGCGCAGGGCGCAGCACAAGTGCCGTTTACAGGTGGCTTGTTGACAGCGAAGCAACTTCGGGAACAGATGCCGTCGGACAAGACTACTCGTATGGACGAGAAGCAATCACGGGAGGCAAGGGAGCAAGCCCAGGAGACCGTGTATCGCGACGCGTCAGGACGGAAGATAGATACCAAGGCAGAGAAGGCAGAGGCTGCACGGAAGAAGAGAGAGAAAGAGGAGCGCGACGCGAAAAAGATGGAATGGGGCAAGGGGCTGGTACAACGGCAAGAGGAAGAAGAGCAGAAGAGAGAGCTAGAAAGGCAGAGAACAAAAGACGTGGCGAGGTATGCCGATGACGAGGATTTGAACAAGGATTTGAAGGCTCAGGAACGATGGAATGATCCTGCTGCTGCCTTCTTAACGGTTCGCGCATCTCCCCCTCCTGTGCGAGTATAGGTTGCTAACAACTATCTATACACTCCTAGAAAAAGAGAACGAAGGGTCCACGAAACCCCGAATATACGGGCCCGCCGCCACCGCCGAATCGCTTCGGGATCAAACCTGGGTATAGATGGGATGGGGTCGGTACGTCAATCAATGAGCAGTGAATTCATCCACTCTCTGACACCCCTCTCTCTCCGCAGATCGTGGCAATGGCTTTGAGAAAAAGCTCTTTCAACACCAGAATGACCGAAAGCGCCGCGGTCAAGAGAGTTACCAGTGGAGTGTGGATGACATGTAGCAAGGCGAGACCCTCTTTTACTACTCGACAGTGCCTGTATACTATCGCTTTTCGGAAATTAGTCGTCGCGGCCGTCAGTCGTGCAGTACGTCCCACACAGAGACTCGTCCGTCATTTAAGCTTACCCTTGACCTGCCCGAACAGCAGTTTCTCAGCGCTGAAGTCCCGAACTCCACTGCTCCGGGATCCTATCGCGTTATCTAGCGTCCTACGGCATCCGCTTTGAACTCTACTCGCTTATTGCACCTTTCCTCTTCAGTTAACGAGTATATCGCACCACCAGATGATCTCGCGCACGTTTTCTATTCCCGAGCATATCATCAAAGGCTCCTGTCATTGACATTCAGCTCCGCAACACTTGCAGACCATAGGTATGTATGGTAAACTCACTGATGACTGTATACTCAATACAACCTCGATGGACGCCGTTTTTAAGCATACAGATCTTCCACTTGGCTCATGCCATTTCCCATATATATCGTCTGCTGCGCACAATGTATGGAGATAGCCTCCTGAAGATCAGATAAGGAATAGTGCCGGTGCCCATGGACAAACGCCGTTACCCCATCTACGCGGCCATGGACGAGGAGAGGTCATCCTACCAATCAGAACTTTTATCGTGGACTGGATGCGGTGGGCGATGGCAAACCCAGCGCACTCCATGAGGTTGGCGAAGAACAATATCGCATTTAGCATCATGATTGTCCGGATTACTGACATCACAATTCGAACATTTCGTCTGTTGCACACGCCACGATCGATCGTATGAACGCTCAAACATTCAACTTCATTTAGTCTCCAGTCTTTGGTATAATAGCCGCATAGGCGCGAGCATACTCGCGGTCAGACTCCGCCATCATAACAGAAACCTGACACAGAAAACTATCATGGACGCCACGCAGCGTGGTCTGCCTGCCGATCAACTTATTGGGGTATGACTTCTTTTGTGGTGCGAATGCGGCGCTCTGCTCCATTATCCTCGTACCTGGCGGTCAGACGGGCGTCGCAGTTACCGTATATCCATTCCAGGACATTTCCGCACTCTCGTACGTGGCTCGAAGTCGGCCATAGTGAAATTCTACTCCATAGTGACTCCCGGTCAGGGGACGTACTGGCTCCCATTTTCCAAATTGGTGCAAATGAGCAATGTGTTGATGGCGACAGCCCAATACAAGGTCGGATCTAGTCTCTGTGAGTTTTTGATGCTTCCCGTTGTTCTGTGCTTCGCAGGTGCGTTTCTCTATCATGATTGGATTTGCCATCTACCTGGCCCAGAGGTAATCGGATCCGAAAACCAGCCGCGTGTCTCCTGTTTATGGATTGCCATTCGCCACCGAATTGTGCTTACAGTTCTTTAAAAAAAACTCAGACGTAGCGCTCATCCCACTGACACTTATAAAGGACTGAAACGAAGGCCCGAATGCATCCTCGACAACGCATTTATCACTTTCCGCCCACAAGACTTCATTGTCCCGCCCACCGCCATATCTTGGTAATACGTTTGCTCCATTACACCGCAGTGCCTTTGCTGAACCTGTGCCCCGTCACATAGTCAAAGTGATCGCTATGAGCTCTGTGCCCCACGTTAAAGTCGGCATTGCCGTATACCGTAATCAAGATGAACAAGTGTCGGTATGGTTATTAGTGACCAGTCCCAGCGACTACCGCGCCTCCGACGTCAGCATCCACCTTCCCCTGACCATGCGTCCAGATGGAGCCTGGACAGTGCTGGCACGCAGCGCCCAACCCCTCGAGGCTGCCTTGAGCCAGGTTTTCCTCCCAAGCTTCAAGTGCGTCGCTGTCGTAGACTTGTGCGCCGTCAGAGGAACCACGGATGTTTTCGAGCGTGCCCAGGACCTCTTGTACCAATGTGCGCAAGGATATGCTGGAAGAAGGCACGGCATGCCCTTGGCTCCGGGCGAGCTCGGCTTCATCCACGAGGCTATTTTGTCTCTATGCAGGGAAAGATATACTGCGCTCCCGTGTCCTATTGACATGATCAATACTGTCGTCAGAAATGCGACCAGTCGTTTGGAGATGGAAGACCGCTCCAGGACATCGTTCCCTGTGGTTTCGGTCAGGGATGCCATGATCTGCATTCCGCACTGAATGGGTTTGTCTTCGATCATTATTTCCCCTCTTTCACCCCTCGAAGCTTTATATTGCTTTCATTGTATCCCCACTGTAAAGGCGTAGCGAACTAGCGTCCCTTATCGCTTCTGCATTAACTACCACGGATGTCGGCTTAGATGACATTGTCTGGAGAATGTGATCATGTGTTCTGCACTTTACAGCTGTTTGCGGTACATAGGGCGCGGCGCGTTTTCTCAGGATTTTGTCGATTTTTGTACCGTAGCACAGAACAGCCATAGCTCTCTAAATACTGACTCAATGATGATGAATCTTAGTTTGTTGGCCTTGCATTGAGTATCTGCAGGGCATGAACTTAGTCTCGGTGTGATTTGGTCTATTTTTGAGGTTCGTGGAAAATGCACCCTGTCGGACACTGTGCGCACCGTTGAAGCCTCGTTTTGAGCGGTAGAGGTCCAAAATTGATATATGTTGGTCTTGAAAGGTATCCCGAGGGCACCAGGTAAAGTTTTCGCTATGTTTTGAAGGACACCGCTGCTTTGTCTAAAATTTGCAAGTGTCACAACCTAGTTGGCGGTGTGACGTCATCAGGATCTTTGCCTCACCACCACCATCCTTCAACTGCAATCCCTTTTCCCTTGTCATCATGACCTGGTGCCCTCGGGATACCTTTCAAGACCAACATATATCAATTTTGGACCTCTACCGCTCAAAACGAGGCTTCAACGGTGCGCGCAGTGTCCGACAGGGTGCATTTTCCACGAACCTCAAAAATAGACCAAATCACACCGAGACTAAGTTCATGCCCTGCAGATACTCAATGCAAGGCCAACAAACTAAGATTCATCATCATTGAGTCAGTATTTAGAGAGCTATGGCTGTTCTGTGCTACGGTACAAAAATCGACAAAATCCTGAGAAAACGCGCCACGCCCTATGTACCGCAAACAGCTGTAACGTCATGGCCTGACAGTGGGCACGAGAGGAGAAAATGAATGGAGCCTAAACGGGTCTGAACACATTGAAATAGAGTTTTTTCCGACAACCAACAATCTATTCTTCAAAGCGCTTACACCGACTTGACTAGACAAAGTTTGTGCCTATGTGCCTATCCCTCTGTTCTTGCGCCGACCTCAGGACACGCGTGAGGCTTTTTCTGCATATGCTCGATGCTATTGAAGTCCAGAGATGACATTGTCTCGGGGAAATGAGCTGTAGATGCTCCTCTTTCGATGAATGTGGTCACGGCGAACATGGTACAAGACCAGCGTTGTCACCAACTGACCAACATCAGCAAACCTGTAACCGGTCCTAGCCAGTCCCAGAGCCCCAGATGCTTCCAGATGCTTAGGTCATCTGGGGACATCTGGCTAGATGTCTGTGTATGCCCAGATCTAGACAGATAAGGTGCTCTATCAATAAGCTGACTAGGAGGACATTTTTGGAAGGCATTGTTTGTAATGTCAGTGCTGCTTCAAATTTTTTCAATACAAGAGCTGAGAAGAAAATTCCCAGTAATGTGCCAGACTGTCATTGGTGCTATCTGTTGAATATCAGCTTGCTAGTGGTATTGAGATACATTCCTGTATCATAGCTCTCAAATGATGTATCATATGCCATCATTCTTCCATGAATAGATGCTAAAAATGCGAAAATAGACGTCACCTCACTGAGTTCAGGCATCCCAAAATTCTTTCAAGTCTCAAAATGCTTGTTATAAGCCAAATGTTGCTGTACAATATCATGGTGATATAGTGGAGTGGATAATTGTGATCTTAACATTGCTTACAGCCGGTGAATGATTCAAGAGGTTCTGGGTTCAATTCCTGCACAGTGAAGATTGATTTTTGCAGTCGTCCTATTGACGACAATTATCTAATCATTTCCATATATGGTGCATCCAGACATATCTGTCCAGACACCGGTGTGTCTGTCTAATCGGGGACTTGCTAGAGGCATCTGGGGGCCTAGGAGTGTCTGTCCAGGTTGGTACAGACACTTCCCAGTTTGCTGATGAACGAGGGGCTACTGTCTGAAATTTTCGTACGCCTCATCTTCACCCGCGATGTTCTGACAAGACTGACGTACACCTTCCTACCTGCCGATCATAGGGCGCACAATACGGGAACACGACATCCCGAGAGCTAGTCTCAGAAGTGCTCACCTTTCAGAGACCTCCACAAACACCCCGAGTTTTGCTATCATGTTGACATTGTATTCCAACATTCAAGACAACATGCACGAAGAGACGCTGAGTGTCTGGCCCTGCCATGCGCTTGTTTCCGAACTCCATTCAATTGGCGCCATTGTTTATGCGAACACAACAGTCCACGTAAATCGGTTCCTGCTGCACAAAGACGACGTGCATGTCTACAGCGGTGTGGAAACGTTTGCTGTACCGGCACCCCAAGGCAGTGCTGTCGTTACAGACATCTATGGATTACACGGGGATAGTAAGTTATTTGGCATCTTTGATCATCAGAGAATCAATGATGACGATACTGCATTTAACTTTCTCGATGATTGCCGCAGCGCTTGTCTGGGGTGCTGACTGCAGATACTTCAAACCCGAACGGCCCTTAAACACTTATACATACCGCTTGCCGTGTGATGGATGTACGCCTTTGGCACTATCCACTCTGTATCGTGACTCGTATTGGCATGAGTAATTCCTGCTTTCTCCGGGAGTCCGCGAGGATGCATTGGCTCCTGCTTCTCTCTTACGAAAAGCGTGTATATTATTGCATGCTTGGTTCGACAGTTCGTGATCCTTCTTAGATTCTTCTTCCAAGAGGGATGTCCGAAATAACTGTTGAAGAATGGCTCATGGCAAGATGGACGACTGGCATTACCATCAGCCTGGGCGATAGTGAGATTGAGAGGGCTTTGTGAGAATGAAGCACTTGAGCCTGAGCTGCACCATCACTTTGGAGTGGACTGTTTGATCCTATATATGTATGACTCACGTCTCGGCTTGTTTATACAAAAGGTTTGGGGGTTCTTCGTAAGAATTTCGGGATTTATAGAACCAGGGAGCTTCAGCTACGTGAATTCCAGACGGGGCCACCATGAGTGTAAACGTTTGAACCCCTATAGGCTCCTTCAAAGTGATCGTGAGGAATTTGGAGTTGAAATTCTGCAGCTTCCATATCTTGAAATGTCTTCATGGAAATGAAAAAGTTTGAAGGAGTTTGAAGCCGTTTGAAGCACGTCGAAGACGAGAGAGTGTGTTCTAGGCCCTCCTGGGCGGCTCCGGCAGCTCTTTGCCGACCTCAAGGCACGTGCATTCACTTAACATAATGGGGCTTGCGGACCGACCGGACCGGCCGGGTTAAACGAGCGGGAGACAACGCGAGTTATAAGTAGAACACATACCAGCAGGCCATGCAATCGCTACCATCCCTCTCTTTGTCCTGTTTCTTACTATCAGGAATTCATGGCGGTCACCATTACTCACATTGAAATTCATGGTATTTGAGCTTTGCCTCACCGTTCTGTTTGCATGTTGAATGTATTTTTCTTCTAAGATATCCGATTTCCGACATCATTGACCGGCGATGGGACCGATGCAATGTATGTGTGCACAGGGAACCGTTTTCTTGTCATGCATTAACCCAATGACATGGAACACAAGGAACACGGACTGCGACTACTCTGCCGCATATGTTTCCCTGTATACTTCGTCAGACCTCGTTGGCCACGGCCTTACTTTCACCATTGGACGGGGGACGGATGTTGTGCGTGTTAAAAATGATGTATAACACAAAACGCACGCACTGACAGCTCTATAGGTATGTTTAGCTGTCAAAGAGGTTGCCAATAGATTAGTCGGGAAGGAAATCGAGTCTCTGTTCTCAAACATGGGGAAGACTTGGGACTACCTCGTGGCGGACTCACAACTTCGCTGGTGAGACATGCTTATTTCGACCCTCTCATGCTACCGTGTATCTGACATATGTCCAGGATTGGCCCAGAGAAAGGTGTTATCCACATCGCGACCGTGCAGTCAACAACGCCCTGTGGGATCTTTACGCGAAGTCAAGGAAGAAACCGCTGTGGAAACTTGTCGTCGATATGACCCCTGTAAGCTCCATTCATTCTCATGCTCGCCGGCTTCTCATGACCGGTCAATAGGAGGAACTGGTGAACTCTGTTACCTTCCGGTATATTACCGATGTGATCACGCGCGAGGAGGCACTTGAGATGTTGAAGGCGAAGGAAACAACCAAAAAAGAACGTGAAGAAAGGGTTCGCGAACTCGGGTAAGCTTGGTTCTTCACTTGACACCATTTTTTTCCTCACTTTAACATTCTACACCCCTCCAGGTACCCCGCATACGTCACTTCCGCCGGCTGGCTTGGCTATTCGGACGAGAAGGTCTCTCGCCTCACAAAGGAGGCCGTAGCTGCAGGGTTCAACCATTTCAAGATGAAAGTGGGCGCGGATCGCGAGTCGGATCTGCGTCGTGGCAAGATCATCCGCTCGATCATCGATGACCCCCAGTATCTCCCCGCTGGTCACACCCCGCGCGACCCCAATGGTCCTGATCTCAAGGGTAAGAACGCGGGCCCGACGGGTGCGGTGCTCATGATCGACGCCAACCAGGTTTGGGATGTCAACCAGGCAATCGACTACGTCAAGGCGCTTCAGGAAATTAAGCCTTGGTTCATCGAGGAACCCACTGCCCCAGATGACATCTTAGGGCATGCTGCGATCCGCAAGGCGCTGAAACCTTATGGCATCGGCGTTGCTACTGGCGAGCACGCACACAATCGGATGGTATTTAAGCAACTGCTGCAAGCTGAAGCTATCGACGTGACTCAGATTGACTCCTGTCGGCTCGCGGGAGTCAGCGAGGTCATCAGCGTGCTCTTGATGTCTGCTAAGTATGACGCACTTTAATCCTCTACGGCAGTGAGCTGACAGATTGTCCTAGATTCGGTATCCCTGTATGTCCTCATGCTGGTGGTGTCGGCCTTTGCGAATACGTGATCCATTTGAGGTCAGTTTTCCAAACGCTCTTTCGCCGTAGTTGCTTGAATGGGAAGTTCAGCTTGATCGACTACATCGCCGTATCTGGAACTATGGAGCGCAACGTTCTCGAATTCGTCGATCATCTGCACGAGCACTTTGTCACCCCTTGCTCGATCAACTCTCGCGGCCGCTATAACGTGCCCAATGACCCGAACGAGGGCTACAGGTGCGTTCTCGTTCTTCGCTGATTCGTCGAAATCGCGTCGCCACGATGTCTTGCTGATGGTGCGCGATATAGCATCGAGATTCGCAAGTCCAGTTTCGCCGAATTTGAGTGGCCCAATGGGTCGTACTGGGTCAGTCGAGGCAAGGCGCAGTAAGTTATGTCTCTTCAGGAGGAGGGTTTTGAAAGCCAACTACATCACATTTCTGCTGTACTCTCATAAACATGTTCTCAAATAAGGCTGTATCATAAGTAAAGAAGCCGTTTCTCGCGGAAGCAGGATCGCAGTCAGCCAGAATCACACATATAGTCCAATGGCGGAGAACCTCAGTGGGTAAGGAAGCTGTCCGGAGCAACCGTCTTCGAGATCAAGTTTGGGAACGTCAAGTGACAGCAGCGCGCAGAACCGCGCGCCCACAGAATACGAAAGAGAGCAACCACAAAAGTGCCTGCAATCGCGCCTTCTGAAATCGAAGACAGGTTGCGAGAAAGGTCCATGGTATTTTGATAAACGATTGATGCCGAGGAAATGGAGGTATCTCAGTGATCGTGCTTGCAAACAAATTATCAGGGAATTAATTGAGTACATGAAAACTGCCTCAAATTGAGCGCTCGAGCAAGGTGAGTGAAGACGCATTCCTCAGAGATTATCGATTGAGGGAGAGGCTTTGGAGACATACCCAGGTTACTGCGCATTCATAATCTCTCACAACGGAAGATATTTACCTTCGGTACTGTCTCGCAGATCCCCTCTATTCTCTCAACAACCAATAGGTGCCACATGAAGTCCGTTCTTCCAAGAATGCGTAAATAGCTTCTCTTCGTGGAAGAACTGGCGACCAGGGTGAGTCTGGAAGAGTGGATACCAGCACAAAGAGGGTAAAGGCCGGGAAGCCTGTGGTGTCCAGTATGAGAAGAGCAAATCCAAGAGAGTCAGTCCTAGGCCCGCCGATATAAAACGCCGTTTGCCTGGTTCCTGCACAAAGGAAGTGCGACAGTCCAACTATTCGGCCTATGGTCATGCCATGTGTCCCTAGAAAATCAATTTCGAAATGAGAAAAAGCGACTCACAAACGGAGGCCGACGACAGTAAACGCCGAGTTGGTAGACGAGAGCTCCGCAGGTCAATACACTAGCTAAAAATCCTCAAGAAATACCTATGGATGAGAGGACAGTTTCATCTCCATATGTCTGAAATATGAAAACGGGATGGTCAAGAATTTATGGGAAACGAGATGGATGCGCAATTTCTGTGATCACGCGGCTGACGCAGAGTTGATCCCTGGTTGTTAAGCTGGTCAAGGTGATTTGGAGACATATTCCAGAGCGAGCATGGTAGAAGCAAAGTCTATCCAATGCAAAGAACGCTTGGGACATGTTTAGCGGCCTGGTGACACTTAGTTGGTTCACATTGATCCATTTTCCATTGAGCACGTACGAGAACTCCCTGCACAACGAGAACTAGGATTCAAATAACCGTTTCAAAGCAATTGTGTGCGAAGCAACTGTGCGCACAGACCCAGATCTGAAATTGCCAAGGAACGAATCAACTTGGCCGTAGCCTAGAAGCAGAGATCTCTGGAACAGTATCCCGGGGATTAATGTAGTATCCGTTGCTCCCAGAACATTTCAAGAAAAGCATGGACAACCTGTGATAGCAAGTATCAGCTCTTTCCCTCGCATGGCGACAAAGTTCAGCACGAACGATTAAAAAGCCGTCTTTAAACGAGGCAGGCATGGCTTGGTCTGTGGGCGTTGTGTACGAAAATTTGTGAACATAATGGGGCATACGATACTGCCGTTGGAGGAGGGACCCATGTCGTGCTCAAAGTCCACGGCAACCAGGACGACTGGGAAGACCAAAGGAAGGGGAATTCACTGAGTTTGAAAAGAACGCTTCGCCGCGACCGTCGCGTGTTGCCTCAGGTTGCCTCCCGCCCTTAGCCCTACCACCGCCCCAGCACCTCTCCACGCCTCGTACCACATCGCTCTCGAAGCCCTTGAGAATCATTCTCATTGCATCCTCTTATCACTCACAGGAGCCTTCTTTAGACACCCGGTGGCTTCTCCAGGAAAGCCTTCCCCGCCGGTTACCGACTCAACTGGCAGTCGCGACTTGGCCCAGCTATCGATCACCTATGATCAGATGTGTGACTCCTACAATGTCTTCTGACTCTTCTCTGGCTGGCAACTTCCACGCCTCCCCTTAACCATGTCCTCTAGAATTCTTGAATCCAGGCAAAATCACGAGCAGCATGCCTATGGCTATTCTCCTGCGTAATATCATGTAAACTTGGTCTCATATATCGCATCGTGCCTCTACTCATGGCGATTTGGGTTGTCTGCCTTTCGATTTTGAGGAATTTCGAGAACCGTCGGAACATTCGTCCTTCGTGTTCCTTCGTTATCAGACAGGTAAAAACCTGATCGATCCGAATCGTCTGCGAAGACAGGGGGACCTCGATTCGCGACACGTAAAAGGGTGTTTGTGCGCAGTCCTCTCAGAATCAGCTTGGGGTTCTATATCCAGGTGTCTCCGACGACATGGCCATGCTCAGTGGTGCGGCAGATCTCGAGGTGTTCCCGTTCAGGACATCGACTAGCAGCTGATACCCAAGCATACTGTGCAAGCAGCGCAGACCATATAATGGATCCGCTCTTCTACCCAAGATCGGACTAGATAAGTATTCCGACAGCCGCGATGCGCAGCGGACAAGTAAAGCACTCCTCCCAAGTTGAGGAAATGTGAATTTCCAACTGTCCGGAGTATACAATCCAAAGAAAGTCTCGGCGGATGCCACAGGGTCTCCGCCCCTGCGACGAGTGTTCAAAAAGAGGCGTGCAAGGACAATGCGTGTCAAGACGCGGCTCTTGGACGTGTCTCGCCGTAGGCCACACTTCCGCCACTGTGACTACCGCCGCCATAATTGCCATTTTCTGCCACCTCACAATCACACTCCCTCCATCCGCTTTCTCCCTTCATAAAGCCACCACTCTACGCACTTCTGCCTTCCCCGCTTCTACGCACTTCTACCCCCCAAATTATTGTCTCACTGCTTACTATGTCCGACACCCAGTCTCCCTCCCGATATGCGTATGTCAAATTCGAAAGCAACAACTGCCCGTGGTGGGAGGATTACACAGGCTTAGATGCACTCACTTTTAAGCAGTTAGAGCTGGCGTACGCACGCGCTGGGGAATTTATCTCGGAAAAGGTGGAGGTATTGGTGAAATCGCACGGATGGTCTCCTAAGAGCAATATCTCGACTGTGAGTGCTTGTGTCCTCATCCGAAGATTGGCATGGTTCGATAACCAAGTTTGTTCGTCCAGGCTGAGCTCTTCTCGCTCGCGCGTGGCGATCGTACGCTGTGGCTTCCCACGGCCTTTTCAGCATTTTTCGACACGTTCCAGTCAGATTCGTGGGTTTGGCAATTTCAAGACGACGAGACGTTCCCAGTCTCCTATCCCGAGATGGAGAAGTCCTCCACATGTCCCGAAATTAGCATCTCCGCGCAGCCGCCCCTAGTGGACATTTTTAACTTGATACAGTCCTTTGCGCCCGGGATACTCCTTCTCATCGCCACAGACGAGACGAGAGGGGTATATGTCACCCGAAGCCTTCCCCCGGTGCAGTGGATAGAAGACAATTTTCCGCTCCTTGAGTATTGCCTGGGACTGAAGGTGGCCGATAAGCTCCGTAGAGCTGCATCCGACGATACGAAGTCATTCCATAGCGGATCGGTCGACGAAAAGGTGTGGCCAGACGACGAGCCAATCCAGGACCCCCTCGACGACGATTGGGAACGCGACTGGGACGAGGAAATGGAAGAGGATTGGGACAGGTATGATGACGAATACGAGGACAGGGCAGCAAAGGAGAACTACGGGGCGGCAGAGGAGAGTCCCAGAACGTCAGAGGAGAGTCCCAGCTCGGACAACGATTGGCATCATACCGTTTCAAACTGGGATGGTTGGGAAGTGAAGGGTTACCTTACTTGCAGCGCATCATGCGGGTTCTGCGGTAAGTGTGGTAACAGTAAGTATTCACTGTTATCCTTTTACTCTTCAAATTGTTTATTGATATTGTTTTCGCAGACACACCCCAGGTGACGACTGTGGCGCACGGATGGTCGCCGTTCCCGTCGACGCGTCCGCGCGCCTCCTCTACTTCCTTGTCGTCCTCTTCGTCGTCCTGAAGACGTCTCGACGCTGAAAATTATTTTATGACGTGCTTGAGACGTACTTGATGGATTCTATATGTATATATATGTGGTTTTGGTTCGACTAAAGAAATTGAGCTCTGTATTTTTCTCTGGCAAATTTGCATATGACTGAAACTTCAAACGTTTTCAGTATAATGGCACTGTCAAGATATCAATGGCAACATGGCCGAGCGGTCTAAGGCGCCAGAATCAGGCTCTTATCTATCTGGTCTTTCGGGGCGTGAGTTCGAATCTCACTGTTGTCAATTTTTTTGGGAGCTAGCCTCTAACTTCATTGATTCGTTCCTGTTTTTGGGACCAATGGTTCCGGGTTGAAGCCCAGTGAGAATCCCGTCGAGGAAAATCTATCGAGATGTATGATAGTGCTTTGATATTCCACATAGATGCTCATCGAAATTTTGGACCGACCCTCGATCCACATGTATCCACATGTAGCTAGATCTATGAATGTTAATTCGGTACTTTGATGAACTATCTAGATATCGAGTGACATCTATGGCCCCCTCCCTCATTTTATATGTAGATCTATACACATCAAGTCTTATCTAGCCATTCATTACCAGTTTCGAGCACAATCTATGGCCAGCAAGGGGTATCTATTCATATCTAGCAACATGAGAACTGATGGTATGTATGTAAATGCTTAATCTATCGAAATCGATACAAAAACGCGAGACAACGACAAACCAATTCAGCCCACCTGCGCCATAGGATCCACGAAGTGACAGTGCTAAATGATGGAAGGGGGAATAACGTGCAAGAAAAGTGAAGCCGGCGCGCAGAACCTTGAATGCGCAAGAAACGTGAGGGCAGCGCGTGGAACAATGCGCTGGCCGCCTGCGGTGTGAGTACAACTAGGAAGGAGAAGCTGATAATGTACAAAGTATTCATCAAGAGTCTTATACAATTAGCGGTGTGGAACCAACAGGCCACTCACCATATGTGCCGTTCAAGGGGCCCGACTACTAACATTGATGCTCGCAGTGTGTTTATGAATGCTTGTATGCCTATGGAAAGGGTCATGTCAACTCTCTCGTTGAGTGCTCGATATGAATACAAAGGGCCCATGTACTTACCAATCTGCATTCTGGCGACAAGCCCTTCCAATGCTTCTCAAATGCCACCTGGGTACCGTCAGGTGTACCAGCCGGATGCTGCTGCTGCCAGTCGCGAGCACAGTTGTTCCTAAGAAGAGAACAATCAGTATACATGATGGCGGGAGCGGAGCCCGGAGCGCACACCGCGCGCATCCAGGAAGAGCAGGGGGAGGGTGATGGCGACGTGGGGGAGCAGGCGTCCGAGATGGATCTGCTTGTCCTGATCCGCATGGCCTCGCTGTCGCTCTCGAGCACCGAGTACCCTGCGCCCGTTGCGGCGCCGCAGACGTACGGTGCGATTGTCGAGGAGGTCCCGCTCGGCCCGCGGCAGAATACACAGATAGTAGCGAGCGCCGCAGGTAAGGAGGGGAAAGGGCAGGCCTGGCGGGCGTTCTGCGCGGTGTTGTGGTGGGAGACGGACGCAGTGGGCACAGGGCAGAAGGGCGCAGCTCGAGGTGGAATACAATTGAGAATCTGCTTACTTTGGAGTGTTTGTAGCTCCCACAACTAATGCCTTTCCTGTACCCTTCCTCCGAGTGCCATGATTGCTCGCGTTCTGATCCTGAGTGCTGCTGTTTGGAGCGCCGGTAGGTATGGGGGACACACCAGCAAGAGTCGTCAGCATTGGCATGCTCGTGAGGGTCGGCGTGATCGTGCTAGGCACCGGTGTGGTTGCTGGCGATGATTCGCTTGGAGGCGTCGGTACCATCATTGATGCCTGCATAGTCGCAGGCATTTGCGGGGTCGGGGGCATTGCCGTGACTGTTGCGGCTGGCGCAGACGTGGGTGTCGGTGCCGGTGCAATCATGGGCACTAAAACGATTGCTGGCATGGACGTGGACGTGGGTGTGGATGCAGACGTAGGCGTAGGCGCAGGTGCAGAAGTTGGCGTAGTCGCTAGCATTGATGTGGCAGTGAGTGATGACGTTGGTGGCGCGATGGTGAACACTGACACAGCTACGGTTGTTGTGTCAGTTGGAGGTGTTAGCGTGGTCGTCAATGTAGTTGTGGGGATCATCACACCATTGGCCACATGTGTGCTCGCAGTTGGTGTGGGAGTTTGACCAGGGAGTAAAGGTGTTGATGCGGCGCTATTCGTGTTGGTGTTGCTTTGGAATTCATTGTCCCAGAGGCCGTTTCTATGAAAAACTGGGTCAATATCGAGGATACTAAAGCTCTTTGGATGTACAGTGGGTTTGTTATCTATTTGCCCCGCCGTGGTTGCTTGTAAGCTGAGCACCATGAATCAAGCTTGTAAGGACTGATAAGAACGAACCTGAATGATAGCTCTCGCTTGAACCGAGGGCCTCGGTGAAGGAGCCTGTGTCTTGATTGAAGCGGCAGCATTGCTTGCTGATGCTGCCGACGGTTGGCTTATCTCCCTAACGCTGTCATCCGGAGTGTTGAAAGTATATAGCTTGGGCTTTTTGGCCTCAGGTGAATCATCTGCGAGTAGAGAGGTGATTAAACCTAGTAAATCAACTGATTGGCCTGCACCTTCGTCTTTGACTAGACTCCTCTTCGTCCCCATGGTGTCCTTCCTCTTCTGCCCTTGTTGAAACGAAGGATAATACAATATTGCCATCTTGTCCGCCTTCCAGCTACTTGCACAAAGAGAGAACTCGAAAAATTCAGTTGCCATGTCGTCTCGAAAGCGCCGTGCGAGGGGTAGAGATGCTGCAGTCCAGGTTTTGGGAATTGTCTCACCCTCGACCGCTTGATCAGTCCACCATCGTTGCATGAACTCTCTCATATCACCCACAACATGACCGTCTAGAGTCTCACCGTGACTGTTCTCCATGAATCCACACATCACGTTCTCACCGCCAACTGCCCTTGCTCGACCTCACTGTGCAGGACCCTTTGCGTGAGAAGACTGAGAAGACTGTGAGCCATCTCCAACATTGATAGCTTCCGGTTCTGCCTTCGCAATACTTTTCAGATACTGCTGGGACCAGATGAATTGAGGATAGGATGAGATGGGTAGGCGTGCTGATGGAGTTTCTGTGCCACGTCGTGAGCCATTTCTTTGAAAACGTACCTGCACAACATGTCAGCGTAGTATACCACACATAGACCATCCCGCTCTACATATGCTATTCTAATCCATCGCCCCTCCGCAGATTTCACAGCTGTCATGGGCATCGCGACTCTTATCCTATTGCGAAAGCCTCAAGAAAGAGATGTGTAAAAGCACGCACTTAAGAGTTTCATTCTCAGCTCGAAGAGAAGCATTCTCCTCTCTCAGCTGCATATTCTCTTCGTGGACTGAGAGTGGTGAAATCAGCAATTCTGTCAGCTCAAGAACAGTACAGATACATACATAGATCTGAGTGGTTTCGGAAGTGTTGCAAACTTGAAGGTGTTGAATAAGCTGATGCATGAGAGCGGGAGATGGATGAATCGGAACGTGCATTCTAATTGCACGTAGGAAAGACATGGTCATCATCAAAACTTCTTGGGATCGAGAAAGACATACAGAAGCAGAAGTCTGGAATGATCCTACTGAGGTGCTACGAGATGCATTTGCTGATTGAGCGAGAAATCCCATTGTCGCACTTGGTGAACTGGTCCTCGCAGGCAGAACAGAAAAGTTGTCATTATCTTGAAACAACCTTGATGGTCTTCCATCTAATAATGGAGACACAGTGGTAACACCAAAACCATGATCTGGAAGTTCTGAGCTTGACTGAGGGGGAAATACGAAGGAATTCAAGTTTTCCATGATGAAGAAAGATGTAGTTTGTGTTGGTCCTTGTCACTTGTATCGCTTCGCATCGGCAACTTGTATTCTGTGACTCAGCAAAGCAAGACTATTCTACATATGATGATTCTACTCTTCGGCCTCCATTGACTCTTCTGTTCCACCCATAAAAGCTATCTCTAGGCCAGGCTTTTCTGCAACAAAAACCCTGTTCTCCCAATTCCATTCATCAGCTATCTCTGTGAGTATTGCCGGCCCTTGCACCATTATTTGCCCTGTTCCTAAAGCTCTCCTAATATGGTGTGGGATCATTGCAATGACCGATTCAATGCTTTTGATGTCAACAATGCATAAGGATGTATTGCCAAGATAGGTGCAAGATAGAATTGTGTTGTATGATGCCTTTCGAAGGAAGTGATCAGGAGCCGAGTATATTGATGCCATTGCCACGGATTTTGTTTCATTATTAACCTCTAATTGAAAATAGTATAGGACTTCTCCAAATTCTATTTTATTCTGATTGAAGCTAATCTTGAAAGAGAGAAATCAAAAAACTCAATTAGTGTTTTATAAATGGAATCTGAATAAATGCAACATACTTTGACATTTCTTGACATCCACACCTTATCCAATGGCTTTAAGCTTTCCTTCCACCGCGACCGAGCAATTTGACCATTTGGCAAGCGAATTCTAGCCCATCTTATGATAGAATTAATCTGCCCAGTGAAACCAACGCTGTGAAGATAATTCCTTGTAGCCTTTACTTCATCATCACTGATAAAATGATAAGTAGTGTCCATAGCTCGAAGGAGAACATAACCATTTCCAAGATCTATTGAGCCTCATGGGAGTTTTGCAGATTTATCTGGATCAAGATCTGGCACCATAGCTTTGAGTGCATTCACTTGTGCCTGTCGTATTCCACGCTGTGATAGATTTGCATAAGGATTTGAAGGTTGCTTGACTTGTTGACCAAGATCCCCAATTGTTCGTTCTAAAGGCCATTGAGTAAGATAAGGCCCAGGTCCAACACGTATGACCTCTGTAGCACCATGCGACAATACATGAATACTTTGTCGGACAAAGTCTATACGTTCAACCTTGCGTTGATAGTAAATATCTTCAAATTCTTCACAGAATGTGATTAGAGCCTAAATTCAATCTATATCTTACCTGATGAGCCTGACGTATCTGATTAGATGTCAATTTATGCTGATGGAGCAATTGAACTCCAAAAACCACTTTGCAGAAATGTCTCCAATATTTTTCAGGAAGAAAGTTTAGAAAAACTGCAGGGCCAAGAGCAAACACATATAATAGAAACTCCCATGCCTTATAGCCACTTGAAATTTTCAAAGCTGGATTGCGAGGAGGTCGGTCAAATGAACCAGGAAGATATTGTTAGGTCGGAGACCTATCACGTGCACCGATGCACGAAGGGGTCCCTAGGCTAAACCTCCACTGGTTCGTATAGTCGTAGACTCCAATGGATGAAGACGATAGACCGTCTTTGGGCTCTTTCGAGGAACTCGGGGTCGCTGTCGGCTTTGTTCTCAAAGAGGTTGAGAAGGTGATCTTCAAGGTCTTCTCGATGATGATGAGGAACCGGATGATCTTCTCCTGTCCAACAGATGACACGAGGGGGTGTCCAACTGAGAACGCGGAAGGCAGCTAGCCCGGTATAGAAGCGGATGAGTAGAGGGAGGGGAGGGAAGGGGAGACGAGTCCAGTGCTTCGTCAGACCGTGCAAAGAGTTTCTCAGATCTGACAGAGATCACGAAGCGTGGGCTAGGAAGGTAGCCAGACGCCGGGTGCAGTGCAGAGATCGAGTGTATTACAGGTGAACGAGCTGAGCTTCTTAGAAGCTCATCTCGGCTATTTACGTACAGAAGTGTCTAGGGCAGGATCAAGATCTGGTCCGTGCGCTTCTTAGGTACCGAAGTCAACGATCGAGATCCGTAAGCTAGAATACCTCATCGACCTGCCATATAACCAAATATAGTAATCCGATCACTAAGGTCCATCCACATCTTCGATCGATCAAGAACCAGGAACGGGGGTCAGGAACCAATGTCTGTCCACATCAAGAATCAGGAACTAGAAGTCAGCGTTCATGCGTTAGCATGTAAATGGTAAGGAGTCATGGAGAGTGGTCCAAGTCTGTAGCAAGTCCGAAGCACTTGACCAGCCCATCCATTCACGTGCGAAGCACGTGTTAGGACGCGGTCCTAACAGATATGGGGTTGTGTCAGCAACTATCTTTCCATGCTCCTGCCAAACATTGCCTTGCAAAGTTGCCCAGTCCCAGCTAGTTTTTGAGTCATTCTTGTCACATTTGAATTTTCCACGCCAGAGTGAAATAAGAAGGTCGGTAAGATTGAGAGAGGCAAGGTGCATCAGATCTGAAGGAAAGCATGCAGGCACACCTAAGGTATGTTGAGACTGAAGACCACTAAAGAGAGTTGGTTTACATATCCCAGTTTCAAGACGATTTGATTCATATTGAGTCTGATTTCTAGACTGCTGAACTTTTAACAAGTTTTTGGAGTATCTAAAATAATTTTAAGTTTTAAATTTACTTGATTAAAAAATCAAAACAAAGTCTCACCTTTGAGCTAACTCTTCTGAGGTTCCTTTAGATTGACAGTAGCTTTGATCTGGGTGATCACAGCCTTGAACTGTGTAATTGAGAGGCTTCAGGTATACAGGAAAGTACTGTCCAGCACCTGGTTTATGACGGCCCTGTTGTATACAAGCAAGACGGCATCCATATCTACCTTGATGGCCAACTGTACCAGACATATCAGCCATTCCAACCGTATCTGCTGTTCCAAAGGCAAGGAAAGGATAGTCTGTGACTGTATCATTACGAGCAGCATCCCATGCAAGGAGCCCTTCTTTTTGGAGTGCGGCCAAGTGATAGAAACCAGGAAAGATAAATGAGTCCAAGTTTTTAGGCCCTTTTGGTCCAGGAATAAAACCACCAGGGAGAATATAGCACTTTTTGTACCGGACATCAGGAGAGTGATTTAAGATGACCCAGATATAGATCCAACAATCTGAAGCCTTATTTTTGTAGAGCTGTGCTCCATCAATAGAAAAAAGTAGAACAGAGTCATCTGCGGTGATTCGGCCATCCTGAATAGCCTTGAGAATATCACTACCTGTGCAGAAGTCATCATACACATCTACATTGAATATGGGATTCAACTCGAACTGTTGAAGGATTTCTTCAACTCGCCGGCCTAGATAATTAAAGCTCTCCGCACTCTCCGGATTCCGCCGCAGAGCCTGCAAACCAGGGCCAATTGGTATGGTATGGAATTGCTGGCGAGGGACTCTTAACCCTGTAGCAGACTGCTCATACCGAGGTTCGTGACACTTAGGACAATCATCGAGATCACTAAAAGGACCAGTGTATGCAACGCAAGAGTTTTTACACATATCATGGACAATCGGGATCACACCACTAAGTTCAGCTACACGACGTGTGATTTGAGCATATGAAAGCATTCCGCAGCTAGGGTCACAACGGAGAATGGCATTCCGAACAGCAGTATATGTTTGCTGAGAGGCATTGCTGACGGCAAGATAGACATCGAGGGAAAGGCGGAAGTCAGGATCATCTACATCAGGACTTCCTTGTGGCGGATTGCGTAGGCGTTCGATACTTGCATCATCGAGACCGCTATTCTCTAACGTGGCTCCCTTAAGCTCTTCAATGAAGTTGAGGGCAGTCTGAAACTGCGCGATATGTGAAGCAGCTGGGGGCTGGGTCATCTCAGGACCCCTCTCGCCCAGGTCCGCAATTGGGGGTAACAAATCATTGTTGTCATCGGCTGTCAGGTCTGCCTGACTGCCTGGATCTGCCTGCACATCATCAAAACCAGGTCGCTCTCGTGATACGGCACCATCAGACTTGGAACGCATGTTGCTGTGATCGGTGCGCTGCCACACGATAGGCGGCGCTGCAACAGAAGGATGTGTTGTATCGCCTAGATCAGATTCGCGACCTTGTGTGGTGTTGCCAAACCCAGATTGCACATCATCGTGGCTCAGCCGCTGTGAGATAGTTGCCACAACGAATGCATCGTGACGTGAGAGAGCTGTTGTTGTGGTAGATACATGATTGTCGGATGAACTCAATGTTGCCTGTTGGAGATGAGATAAATTCTGCTGTAAAAAATGCGATCCTGTTGCTGTAGATTGAATCAGTGGATGGTCTTGGTGTTCTTCGAACTCCATGTTGCTGCCATCGGCACTCTGTACTTCCAGATCAATTAGTTCTGTGATACCGACGTCGAATGAAAGCTACGTACCGTGAACACCACACCATCGGCGCTCTGTACTTCCAGATCAATTAGTTCTGTGATACCGACGTCAAGTGAAAGCTACGTACTGTGACTCCCATGCCATCTGCAAAATGAGCTGCTGGCACCAGAAAATGTGATTCCCTAACTATTGGCATGCCTGTGTTAGGTAGAAACCCTCCATCAGGCAACAAGGTAGAAGCGGCTCCCTGTTCATTTGTACGGTAAGATCATATCAATGGAGGGAGTGAGAATGTGACGTACCGCGGCCGTTGGATTGAGATTGATCCCTCGTTCCACCATTCTCTCAGTACTCCTCGGTCGTTTGAGCTGACCGCTCTCGGCCATTGCTTCCGATACTTGTAGATCGGCATCGAAAGGGCGCTTTTGCCCAGCACCGCCCTGTGCGACAGTGTGTGCTGCAAGGCGCCTGAAGATCTCGTCTGGAGAGAGCGCCCCAAGTTCTGCAGGAGAAAGCCCGGTGTGTCTGCGGAGTGTCTGGCGGGATACAGCCTGTTTCTAAGTAGGATCCAGCTGAGAGCATTTGGAGCATGGACAGTAGAGTAGGGTACTAGCATTGCTGGGGCCGGGGTTTCCAGACATATCTAGCCGAGAGAAACTTTGTCCTTCAGAGATATAGATCAAAGCGAGCTAATAGAAAGAGGAGTATCTATGCATATGTATGCCTATCGAGCATAGATTGAAAGGCATAGGCGACACAAGTGGCTCCCTTACAAATCAAACACGCCGAGTCAAAGCAAATTCTGTTTTTCAACAATCGTGCATCTTCATATTTTCACCTACATTTCAATAGATTGGACTCGTTTTCTAGCTCTCGATAGTTTCCTCTCGACGGGATTCTCACTGGGCATCATACCTCATACACTCATGGGAACCTGTCGGTGAAACACGGGAAGAGAGTGACATGGGGGTAACAAATTTGACAGGCGTTACGACAGGGATGATGGTCACACAAAAGCGCTCCTGGATGCGAGGTAACGAGGATGTCGATCTTAAACCCCAGTGAGAATCCCGTCGAGAGGAAACTATCGAGAGCTAGAAAACGAGTCCAATCTATTGAAATGTAGGTGAAAATATGAAGATGCACGATTGTTGAAAAACAGAATTTGCTTTGACTCGGCGTGTTTGATTTGTAAGGGAGCCACTTGTGTCGCCTATGCCTTTCAATCTATGCTCGATAGGCATACATATGCATAGATACTCCTCTTTCTATTAGCTCGCTTTGATCTATATCTCTGAAGGACAAAGTTTCTCTCGGCTAGATATGTCTGGAAACCCCGGCCCCAGCAATGCTAGTACCCTACTCTACTGTCCATGCTCCAAATGCTCTCAGCTGGATCCTACTTAGAAACAGGCTGTATCCCGCCAGACACTCCGCAGACACACCGGGCTTTCTCCTGCAGAACTTGGGGCGCTCTCTCCAGACGAGATCTTCAGGCGCCTTGCAGCACACACTGTCGCACAGGGCGGTGCTGGGCAAAAGCGCCCTTTCGATGCCGATCTACAAGTATCGGAAGCAATGGCCGAGAGCGGTCAGCTCAAACGACCGAGGAGTACTGAGAGAATGGTGGAACGAGGGATCAATCTCAATCCAACGGCCGCGGTACGTCACATTCTCACTCCCTCCATTGATATGATCTTACCGTACAAATGAACAGGGAGCCGCTTCTACCTTGTTGCCTGATGGAGGGTTTCTACCTAACACAGGCATGCCAATAGTTAGGGAATCACATTTTCTGGTGCCAGCAGCTCATTTTGCAGATGGCATGGGAGTCACAGTACGTAGCTTTCACTTGACGTCGGTATCACAGAACTAATTGATCTGGAAGTACAGAGCGCCGATGGTGTGGTGTTCACGGTACGTAGCTTTCATTCGACGTCGGTATCACAGAACTAATTGATCTGGAAGTACAGAGTGCCGATGGCAGCAACATGGAGTTCGAAGAACACCAAGACCATCCACTGATTCAATCTACAGCAACAGGATCGCATTTTTTACAGCAGAATTTATCTCATCTCCAACAGGCAACATTGAGTTCATCCGACAATCATGTATCTACCACAACAACAGCTCTCTCACGTCACGATGCATTCGTTGTGGCAACTATCTCACAGCGGCTGAGCCACGATGATGTGCAATCTGGTTTGGCAACACCACACAAGGTCGCGAATCTGATCTAGGCGATACAACACATCCTTCTGTTGCAGCGCCGCCTATCGTGTGGCAGCGCACCGATCACAGCAACATGCGTTCCAAGTCTGATGGTGCCGTATCACGAGAGCGACCTGGTTTTGATGATGTGCAGGCAGATCCAGGCAGTCAGGCAGACCTGACAGCCGATGACAACAATGATTTGTTACCCCCAATTGCGGACCTGGGCGAGAGGGGTCCTGAGATGACCCAGCCCCCAGCTGCTTCACATATCGCGCAGTTTCAGACTGCCCTCAACTTCATTGAAGAGCTTAAGGGAGCCACGTTAGAGAATAGCGGTCTCGATGATGCAAGTATCGAACGCCTACGCAATCCGCCACAAGGAAGTCCTGATGTAGATGATCCTGACTTCCGCCTTTCCCTCGATGTCTATCTTGCCGTCAGCAATGCCTCTCAGCAAACATATACTGCTGTTCGGAATGCCATTCTCCGTTGTGACCCTAGCTGCGGAATGCTTTCATATGCTCAAATCACACGTCGTGTAGCTGAACTTAGTGGTGTGATCCCGATTGTCCATGATATGTGTAAAAACTCTTGCGTTGCATACACTGGTCCTTTTAGTGATCTCGATGATTGTCCTAAGTGTCACGAACCTCGGTATGAGCAGTCTGCTACAGGGTTAAGAGTCCCTCGCCAGCAATTCCATACCATACCAATTGGCCCTGGTTTGCAGGCTCTGCGGCGGAATCCGGAGAGTGCGGAGAGCTTTAATTATCTAGGCCGGCGAGTTGAAGAAATCCTTCAACAGTTCGAGTTGAATCCCATATTCAATGTAGATGTGTATGATGACTTCTGCACAGGTAGTGATATTCTCAAGGCTATTCAGGATGGCCGAATCACCGCAGATGACTCTGTTCTACTTTTTTCTATTGATGGAGCACAGCTCTACAAAAATAAGGCTTCAGATTGTTGGATCTATATCTGGGTCATCTTAAATCACTCTCCTGATGTCCGGTACAAAAAGTGCTATATTCTCCCTGGTGGTTTTATTCCTGGACCAAAAGGGCCTAAAACTTGGACTCATTTATCTTTCCTGGTTTCTATCACTTGGCCGCACTCCAAAAAGAAGGGCTCCTTGCATGGGATGCTGCTCGTAATGATACAGTCACAGACTATCCTTTCCTTGCCTTTGGAACAGCAGATACGGTTGGAATGGCTGATATGTCTGGTACAGTTGGCCATCAAGGTAGATATGGATGCCGTCTTGCTTGTATACAACAGGCCGTCATAAACCAGGTGCTGGACAGTACTTTCCCTGTATCTGAAGCCTCTCAATTACACAGTTCAAGGCTGTGATCACCCAGATCAAAGCTACTGTCAATCTAAAGGAACCTCAGAAGAGTTAGCTCAAAGGTGAGACTTTGTTTTGATTTTTAATCAAGTAAATTTAAAACTTAAATTATTTTAGATACTCAAAACTTGTTAAAAGTTCAGCAGTCTAGAAATCAGACTCAATATGAATCAAATCGTCTTGAAACTGGGATATGTAAACCAACTCTCTTTAGTGGTCTTCAGTCTCAACATACCTTAGGTGTGCTGCATGCTTTCCTTCAGATCTGATGCACCTTGCCTCTCTCAATCTTACCGACCTTCTTATTTCACTCTGGCGTGGAAAATTCAAATGTGACAAGAATGACTCAAAAACTAGCTGGGACTGGGCAACTTTGCAAGGCAATGTTTGGCAGGAGCATGGAAAGATAGTTTGCTGACACAACCCCATATCTGTTAGGACCGCGTCCTAACACGTGCTTCGCACGTGAATGGATGGGCTGGTCAAGTGCTTCGGACTTGCTACAGACTTGGACCACTCTCCATGACTCCTTACCATTTACATTCTAACGCATGAACGCTGACTTCTAGTTCCTGATTCTTGATGTGGACAGACATTGGTTCCTGACCCCCGTTCCTGGTTCTTGATCGATCGAAGATGTGGATGGACCTTAGTGATCGGATTACTATATTTGGTATATGGCAGGTCGATGAGGTATTCTAGCTTACGGATCTCGATCGTTGACTTCGGTACCTAAGAAGCGCACGGACCAGATCTTGATCCTGCCCTAGACACTTCTGTACGTAAATAGCCGAGATGAGCTTCTAAGAAGCTCAGCTCGTTCACCTGTAATACACTCGATCTCTGCACTGCACCCGGCGTCTGGCTACCTTCCTAGCCCACGCTTCGTGATCTCTGTCAGATCTGAGAAACTCTTTGCACGGTCTGACGAAGCACTGGACTCGTCTCCTTCCCTCCCCTCCCTCTACTCATCCGCTTCTATACCGGGCTAGCTGCCTTCCGCGTTCTCAGTTGGACACCCCTCGTGTCATCTGTTGGACAGGAGAAGATCATCGGTTCCTCATCATCATCGAGAAGACCTTGAAGATCACCTTCTCAACCTCTTTGAGAACAAAGCCGACAGCGACCCCGAGTTCCTCGAAAGAGCCCAAAGACGGTCTATCGTCTTCATCCATTGGAGTCTACGACTATACGAACCAGTGGAGGTTTAGCCTAGGGACCCCTTCGTGCATCGGTGCACGTGATAGGTCTCCGACCTAACAATATCTTCCTGGTTCATTTGACCGACCTCCTCGCAATCCAGCTTTGAAAATTTCAAGTGGCTATAAGGCATGGGAGTTTCTATTATATGTGTTTGCTCTTGGCCCTGCAGTTTTTCTAAACTTTCTTCCTGAAAAATATTGGAGACATTTCTGCAAAGTGGTTTTTGGAGTTCAATTGCTCCATCAGCATAAATTGACATCTAATCAGATACGTCAGGCTCATCAGGTAAGATATAGATTGAATTTAGGCTCTAATCACATTCTGTGAAGAATTTGAAGATATTTACTATCAACGCAAGGTTGAACGTATAGACTTTGTCCGACAAAGTATTCATGTATTGTCGCATGGTGCTACAGAGGTCATACGTGTTGGACCTGGGCCTTATCTTACTCAATAGCCTTTAGAACGAACAATTGGGGATCTTGGTCAACAAGTCAAGCAACCTTCAAATCCTTATGCAAATCTATCACAGCGTGGAATACGACAGGCACAAGTGAATGCACTCAAAGCTATGGTGCCAGATCTTGATCCAGATAAATCTGCAAAACTCCCATGAGGCTCAATAGATCTTGGAAATGGTTATGTTCTCCTTCGAGCTATGGACACTACTTATCATTTTATCAGTGATGATGAAGTAAAGGCTACAAGGAATTATCTTCACAGCGTTGGTTTCACTGGGCAGATTAATTCAATCATAAGATGGGCTAGAATTCGCTTGCCAAATGGTCAAATTGCTCGGTCGCGGTGGAAGGAAAGCTTAAAGCCATTGGATAAGGTGTGGATGTCAAGAAATGTCAAAGTATGTTGCATTTATTCAGATTCCATTTATAAAACACTAATTGAGTTTTTGATTTCTCTCTTTCAAGATTAGCTTCAATCAGAAAAAATAGAATTTGGAGAAGTCCTATACTATTTTCAATTAGAGGTTAATAATGAAACAAATCCGTGGCAATGGCATCAATATACTCGGCTCCTGATCACTTCCTTCGAGAGGCATCATACAACACAATTCTATCTTGCACCTATCTTGGCAATACATCCTTATGCATTGTTGACATCAAAAGCATTGAATCGGTCATTGCAATGATCCCACACCATATTAGGAGAGCTTTAGGAACAGGGCAAATAATGGTGCAAGGGCCGGCAATACTCACAGAGATAGCTGATGAATGGAATTGGGAGAACAGGGTTTTTGTTGCAGAAAAGCCTGGCCTAGAGATAGCTTTTATGGGTGGAACAGAAGAGTCAATGGAGGCCGAAGAGTAGAATCATCATATGTAGAATAGTCTTGCTTTGCTGAGTCACAGAATACAAGTTGCCGATGCGAAGCGATACAAGTGACAAGGACCAACACAAACTACATCTTTCTTCATCATGGAAAACTTGAATTCCTTCGTATTTCCCCCTCAGTCAAGCTCAGAACTTCCAGATCATGGTTTTGGTGTTACCACTGTGTCTCCATTATTAGATGGAAGACCATCAAGGTTGTTTCAAGATAATGACAACTTTTCTGTTCTGCCTGCGAGGACCAGTTCACCAAGTGCGACAATGGGATTTCTCGCTCAATCAGCAAATGCATCTCGTAGCACCTCAGTAGGATCATTCCAGACTTCTGCTTCTGTATGTCTTTCTCGATCCCAAGAAGTTTTGATGATGACCATGTCTTTCCTACGTGCAATTAGTGTTATGACTTGACCGATCGGGACCCTTCGGGGTCGGTCTATCCGATGGATCAAGCATCACATGCTAGGCGGCTCCACTACAGAGCGTACACCAAGGTATTCGGCATGTCCTTAGGAGCCGACAAGACCAATGGTTCTTCAAGACATCGGTAAAGGCTATATTGGAGGGACACGAGGCTCACAGAGTTCACACAGTAATGAGAGGCGTATTCACATGCCATGGGCTTAGGGCTTACGGGTAAGCACCTCGTCGCACCATGATGGATCAGTGCAACTGGAGAAGTACAAGAGTAGGCGCCGGCTGAGAAAGACGGCGGCCACAGCTCTCCTAGGATGGAAACCTGGAGAAGCACACGGACTCTTACCCTATACCCTATACAGTATATAAGGCCCATAGAATAGGCTGAGGATCTTCAGTCTATTCTCTTCATTCATTCGTATCTTCGAATACGAACCTCTTCGTTCCCCCTGTATCTACGCATACAGGATTCTTAGAGGCCAATCATTATTCCCTCCTGTATCAACGCCTGATACAGTCGAGACTTCGCCCACCACTCAGTCCATTGTGCGACCTAGGGAAGAACCTGTTACTCTTGGGTTACTGAACGAACAGTTCGTAACACTAGAATAGACTCGCTTTTGCCCCTACCTTGCACCACACTCTGCTTGCTGCCACACTCTTTCTCACAACCCTCATCGGTGGCATAGACCCCCACCGAAGAGAGTTACTTCACACACCCTGGAGCAAGACCTAGGCCTAGGATTTCCACCAGGCACTAGACGAACCCATAACCAACTTCGACAGAACAATCGTCCTATCCATCAAAGAGAAAACCGCTGGTATTACTCCGACACCAATCGGCCAGCACCCCCAAACTTTGATAACTGCTCGTACCGAGAAGGACGATACTTCTTCACAAGAGAAGACGGAACAGAAGCTGAGTGGGCTTGGGACGAAACAGCAGAAGACTGGGTAGAACCACCCAGTACAGGAACCCCGAACCGGAAATCCCGGACACATCGGAGGAAGAAGAAGGAACATCCGAGTCCGAATCCTCGGATATTCAAACACCGATCAACACCCGAAATATTATGTCAAATCCTACAGACCCCCCCGTCTCATCGGGAAGGGGCAAGCTCAAGCTCCCTGATAACTTCGAAGGGGACCGAACACAATCACAGAAATTCATCATGAATTGCCTCCTCCTTTTCACAACAGAGTCGGACCGATACAAGACGGACACAGATAAAGTTTCCCTCGCTCTCTCTTGCATGAGATATGGGACGGCCGGCGTATGGGCAGAAAGCTTCCTAAAGAAGACAGTAGGGGCGACCCCGCCCAAGACCGTAGGAACTTGGGACGACTTCCTTGTCAGGTTTAAACTCCAGTTCAAGGAAACGAACCTCACGGACAAGGCCCGAAGCGCCCTCATGTCTTTCTCTCAGGGGAAGATGACGGTGGATGAGTATTCAAACCAATTCATCCTTATCGCCGCCGACGCCGACATCACCGACAAGGAACAAGTTCCTTACTTCCAGAGGGGACTCGACCCAAGGGTCATGGACAAGATCTATGACAAAGAAACTCCGCCGAAGGACACGATCCAAGATTGGGTCAACACTGCCTGTGAAATAGACGGACGCTTGAGAGCCCGAAGTGCTCAAAAGGCGATCCTAGCCAACTCCACCTCATTCCGAAGTGACTTCCTCAATCGCTTTCACCTCCAACCAGCTCGCCGCTATAACTCTACCACCGCTCCTCGCAGAATGAACAACCAGGTGGTTGACATGGATATTGATGCCTCTCGCAAAAGAAACGCCGATCAAAACAAACGTGTATACGATGGCAAGAGACCCGCTCCCTTTTCCTGCTACAATTGCGGAAAACCAGGGCACGGGATAGCTGATTGTCGTTCCCCTCGTAGAGGCATTCCCCGTCTCGAGGAAATTCGCGCAAGTCGGTGGGCAGAGGAGGTAGACGAACTCGCGCTGCAGACATGGAGGATGAAGACGAGCAAGAACCCCCGGTGGGAGACGATGCGCGACTACATCGAGGACTGGAGGAGGGGAGTTCTCATGGCCACCACCGTCGGGTACCACAACCTGGTAATTCGGTGGAACGTGAGGACCCTTCCGCGAGAAGGGGAGGATCACGCCAGAGCGATGGAGAGCGCTACGTACCGCCTAACGGACGACGAGGAAACGGACCCGTCAGTGATACTAATGGCGTCCGAGCGCTCTTCCAAGAAGTAGGGAAGGCGGAGGCAAAGAAGATGTTGGTGGATCTGGCAGAGGATTTTTCCTGACCTCTCCTTCACCAGCCGAAGAGAGAGGGTCAAGGAAACTCGAGTATGATTCCCCGTCATATATTCGAATCGGAGCAATGAACAGTCACATTATTACCCCCATTCGACTTGACGTGTGATTAACAACTCGAGGAAGAAGCGCTGGAGCCAGAGCCGCCATCGACTCAGCATGCGAAGGGATTTTGGTAAACGAGGGGTGGGTACAGAAGCACAATCTTCCCACTTATCCTTTAAACCGCCCCATCCGCGTTCGCAATGTCGATGACACCATCAACAAGGCAGGCCTCATTCGACGAGGCCTGGACGCGAATCTCACCGTCAAGGATAGACGGGGGAGAACTCACACCGAGCGCGTCCAGATGTTCATCACCAATCTAGGAAAAGACGACATGCTCCTAGGAACAGATTGGTTGAAATACCACGACCCCTCCATCGGGTGGAGGCGCCGTGAAGTACACTTTGATCGATGCCCCAGAGATTGCCAACAACCATATGGGTTTACCAAGGCAAGGGAAGAGCCTACCAAAAAGGCATGGCTAGCGAAACTACGCGGTGACAAGATTCCCCAGCGGACGAAACCGCATCTTGTCTCGGAACCGGTAGGACCTTCGTGGACTTGGACTAAAGAACAATGGAGCCAAGTACCCGCGAAGGAATGGAAAACTCGGTTCATGGAGCTACTCGAGCACAAATCCCGACAACGCAAAGCTCGGGAATGGCTCGAGGAGCAAATAACCGAAAGGAAGGAACGCCGGCAAGCTCAGCAAAAAGCAGCCCAGGGCGAAGCTTCAGGGAAAGTCGCTGAAGAAGCGCGAACACCGTCTGACTCCTCCGCAATGGTTAGCGCAGGAGAACCCGTCATTAGGAAGGTAGCTCTAGAACCCTCGGGGTTCGCAAGCTTTGACGAAGACCTGGAGGAAGAGATCGACACCACCGACTTGAAAGGTCGGGTGCCGACAGAATATCATTCTTACCTCGACATCTTCAGCGAACGACGATCGCAGAGGCTCCCCCAACATACAATATGGGACCACGCGATAAACCTCAAACCGTCTTTTGTACCCCAGGCCCCACGGATATTTCCCTTGAGCCCAGAAAAGCATGACGAGTTAGGGAAGTTCGTCAAAGAACACCTTTCCAGAGGAACGATACGTCGGTCAACAGCACATAGCGCGGCCTCTTTCTTTTTTGTAAGCAAGAAAGATGGGAAGCTCCGTCCGGTACAAGACTATCGTCACCTTAACGAACACACTATTCGAGACGTCACCCCCCTGCCATTAATCCAAGAACTATTGGATATCATTAAAGGCGCAACGGTGTTCTCAAAGCTCGATGTTCGGTGGGGATATAACAACGTGCGCATCAAGAAAGGAGACGAGTCCAAGGCGGCCTTCGTCACACCCTTGGGACTCTTCGAACCTACAGTGATGTTCTTTGGGCTCTGTAATTCCCCGGGAACCTTCCAAGCCATGATGAACATGATCTTCCAAGAACTCATCCTGGCCCGGAAAATAGCGGTATATATGGACGACATCCTCATCTTCACGAAGACCACAGCGGAACACATTGTGATTCTTCGGCGAGTCCTCCAAATCCTGCGCGACAACGATCTTTACCTCAAACCAGAGAAGTGCGAGTTCCACAAGGAGAAGCTGAACTACCTTGGGTACACGATCTCAAAAGACCACGTCGCTATGGAAGACTCGAAGATTGAAGCTATCCAGGAATGGCCCATCCCACGCACAGTTCGCGACATCCGCTCTTTCTTAGGCTTAGGGAACTTCTACCGACGATTCATTGATAAATTCTCTTTGATCGCTCGGCCCCTGCATGACCTCACGAAGAAGGATGCGAAATGGGACTGGACCACGGAGTGCCAACAGGCGTTTGATCGACTGAAGAAAACATTCATCAGCCGACCCGTCCTGTTGTACCCTGACCCGATGCGTCCTTACCGGCTTGTTACCGACGCTTCCCTCGCAGCATATGGTGCAGTCCTCTTACAGGAAGGACCTGATAGCAACTGGCACCCTGTTGCATACCTCTCAGGATCGTTCTCACCGGCTGAACGAAATTACGACGTGCATGATCACGAACTCCTCGCCATCATCAAAGCACTGGAACACTGGAAACACTACCTCGAAGGCGCTCGACACCCCTTTGAGGTCTGGACGGACCATAAAAACCTAGAACACTTTAAGACGGCGCGCGACCTGTCAAGGTGACAAGCGCGCTGGAGTCTGTTTTTGTCCCAATTTGACTTCCAGCTCAGTTACAAGGCTGGAACTACTAATCACGCCGATGCTCTGTCCAGGCGTCCAGACCTTAGTGAGGGGGTGGAATCTGATAACAAGGCACAGACTCTGCTCCCATCCAGATTTTTCACCGAGTCCAGCGAAACTCTAGTAGAGCCAAGCGAAGGCATACACGTCAAAGCAACAGAACTCGTATCCTCGGACATCCTCTCCCTTATTCGACACTCGCGCTCGGAACACGATTTGCTGGTTGATGTCGCCCTCAAGAAACTGCTGGAAAAAGGCCCAAATGCAATGAAGGGCGACCTAGGAAAATGGACACATGAAGAGGGCATCACAAGACGCGACGGTTACATATGTGTCCCAAAGGACGACCTCCTTCGACGAATGATTGTCAAAACGCACCATGACACTATGGCTACAGGACACCCGGGCCGAGCAAAGACCTTAGAATTGGTCCAACGCCATTACTGGTGGTCAAGCATGACCAAATTTGTACACGCATATGTGGATGGATGTGCAGTCTGCCAATCTACCAAGAACCTTCCCCATAGGACCCATCCACCGATCCAACCGCTGGAAACCACAAACATCCCTTGGCGCTTTATCTCCACCGACTTCGTGACAGACCTCCCGGAAAGCAGAGGCTACGACTCGATCAACGTGGTAGTCGATCAGGGTCTGTCAAAAGGAATAGTCATAACCCCGTGCAAGAAGACAATCACGGCCGAAGAAACCACGACGCTCTTCCAGGATAATGTGTTCAAACGATATGGTTTACCAACCAAAGTGGTGTCCGACAGAGGTCCTCAATTTGCGGCAAAGTTCACAAGGGAACTATGGAAAGGAATGGGATTACCCCTGCCCTCAGCACGGCTTACCACCCCCAAACGGACGGAGAAACAGAACGGGTAAACCAAGAGATCGAGCAATTCCTGCGAGTTTTCTGCAACTACCATCAAGATAACTGGGTAGACTTGATCCCCTTCGCAGAATTCTCCCATAATACCCGAAGACACTCCGCCACTGGGAAGTCGCCTTTTGAAGTCCTTTACGGGTTCAATCCACCATATTCAGTCGACTCAGCCCTGGAGACCAAGGTACCCGCAGTAACTGAACGTTTGCAGCTAATCAAAGAAGTCCAAGAAGATGCGGCCGCAAGTCTACAAATAGCAGCGCAGCACGCCAAGGACCGGGACCTGCATAGGAAACTCCCACAGTGGAAAGTAGGAACCCAAGTTTGGTTAGAAGGAACCCACATTCGGACGACTCACCCGAAGTTCAAGTTGGCACCTCGACGCTATGGCCCCTTTTTAGTGACCGAAAGAATCGGTGCTCTGGCTTATCGGTTAGAAATACTGAAACATGGAAAATACACCCGGTGTTTCATGCCTCCATGCTCATGGAATATCATGAGACAGAGGCCCACGGAAGGAACTTCCCCAGACCTGCCCCAGAGATCCTGAATGAAGAAGAGCACTACGAAGTGGAGGCCATTCTAGATTCAAAGCGCCAGGGACGAGGGACCAAGTACCTTGTCAAGTGGGTCGGATACTCCGAGGCCGATAACACTTGGGAACCCTTTGCCCTCCTCAAAGATACGGCCAACGAGGTGCTTCGTGAATTCCACGAAAGCTACCCAGACAAGCCCCGACCAGCGGCGATTAGGCTTTAGAAAGATATAAAAAGGGAGGCATCCCTCCCTCTTTCAAAGCAAGAATCCTCCCCAGTACATGTCCGACCACTCCTCCCTTGACTATTCCCCTGGACGTGCCATGCTCATCGATGACGGGACTACCTCCTCCCCTTCAAGAAACCCCTCACCAGACATCATTCTGGCCGTGGCCAACCCCGACACTGGACGCCCTAGCCGAAGCAGCCGCCCAACGACTCCAGAAGGAGTTCCCGTACAAATCAGTGTCCACCAAACCGCGCTCACCGTCGAAGATCGAACGGGTTCCCGAGCCTCACCACGGTTTGAGAGAGCTCATGACGAGCACGATGAAGGACGTCAAGCAGAAGGAAGGCATGCTCCGTCAACGCCTCCACGACCGACGTCAGCGTTGGCTCAAGGAGACGCAAGGCAGGAAACGAGAGGCGGAAGAAGACCAGGAAACCCTTCGGACCTGGCATCGCCTACAACTGCTGAGGCAGGTATACAAGAATCAGCAACGGCTGGTACATCAGCTGCCAGGACCAGAGGGCCCCCTACCAGTAGTCGAGATCTGCACCCCGGAGAGTTGGAAGGACTAGGAGACGCTCTACTCCAACGCACCACCATCTCCGCGGTAATTCAGATGGCCACAGCGCTGGCCTTACAAAGGCTCGCTAACTTCTTCGCAGGGCAACCAGGAAGCGAGAGCGACGACATACCCCGACGCGAGCGACCAGGTCAGGCTTCTGGCCTATGCAGATGATCATAGGGCCGCCTCCTGGTACGCCCGAGGAAATAATGGGGCTTACGCCCTACTCATTCATCCGGACGAGTTCTCCTCCTTCATCAATTTGGAGCTCCTACCCGCCCTCATCTCACGCACCGACACAAGACACTCCTCCCACGCCCATCCCGTTCGGACTGACCCATTCCGCGTCCAACCATGGAGCGAAGCTAGCAGAGCGATACCGGCTACAAGTAGTCGAGACGCATCCACCCAGACCGAATACGTCTGGGCTACGGTCCAACGACAGGCACGAAGGGACCGAGAGGCCCTTCCTCCCATATCGGCAGGACAATCCACCGGGCAGGACGCAGGAGGCAGCAATGAGGAGCATCCTCCAAGGTACAGGAGGGAGGACAGGACGGACATGAGGGACGAGGGAGCCAGAGAACAAGGGAACCCTCAACCCAGGCGAAGCAGTCCTAGAAGAACTCGACCCAAGAGATCGGACTCCAAACCGTCCTCGAGATAACGAATTGAAGGAGCGCATCCACACATTGGTAGAAGAACTCCAGTCCGCCAGCGCCCGATCAGCGAACTACTTCCTGGACTCGAGCGGAACTAGACGCCTGGGACGAGGTCGAAGGTGACAATTACGATGACACCGACCCCTATTATAGGCCGGATGAAGGATATGGGGACTACGGAGACATTGGCGGAGGATACTAGACGAGGGAGTCGAGGAACCCCTTGTCGACAACAAGGTGACGGAGAGGAAAGGACCCCTCCGCACCACAGGTACCGGTTTCACGCACAGGACGCCGGAACGGACGTCCTGCATGACGAAACTGTGAAAAGATAAGAAGGCAGGGGGAAGTACCTGACCATTTCGCGTTGCAGCCCTCCGGTCTCAAGATGAAGGACAAGCATTCAACACTCTCGTTGTCAAGAGTATTCTGACAAGCGAATGGGCGCCCGCTTGGATCCCCAGTTTTACAGGGCCCTTCCGCATTAGGAGGCCCTTAGGATTCACAACATAACCTTGTACTGGTACATGAATGATGCATGAATATTGGTGGGAAATCTGTGTGCATATCCGCGTTGGGGAACGGTGGATCAACCTCGCTGTCAAGGTCTGACAGGTGTCTTGGACGTCCCACTTTGGATCTCCGGTTTTACAGGGTCTTTTCCGCATTAGGGGACCCTATCTGCGATGCAGGAACTGATGGCCGCACTCCATTAGTACCCCAAAACGGAGAAATAACATCCGCAACGATGTAAAACTACGAAAGGCTTGGTCCGCAATGATGATAAACTAGTTGCCGTCCGGAACGACGCTAAAGCTACCAAGACCCTCGGAGCGTGGTTGTATTCTGGCAGACGGCGAAGTGAGGGCCTCCACCGTTGCAGAACCCTGCCGACTAGGTCGAGGCGCTTCCATATTCCATACGCCCTACATTAAAAGAATATG